>PVJD01000591.1:0-325595 GCA_004026545.1 Mormoops blainvillei
AGAGGATATAAGGCTCGTAGTTGAAGGAAACCCAGAATCTTTGATTTTTAATTGGTATGAGGGTCAAGGAGTGTGTGTGTGTGTGTGTGTGTAAGTGTGTGTGTGTGTGTGTGTGTGTGTGTGTTGTGGAAGAAAAACTGTTGCTATCTATGCTGTTTCTAGGTAATAGAAAACAAATAATGCCAAGGAAAAAAATTCTAGATAGTTTTTTTGGGTGTGAAAGTGATAAACCTTAAAGTCATTTATATGAACTGCCTCTGATTTATGCCTCAATATCTGACAGCAAAATAATATTCTCTAATTAATTACCTTGTTAGAGTATCATCATTTAAGTTTTGTTTTATTACCATGTGCTAAATGTCCGCTCCCCACCTTAACAAAGCAAGGGGGTGTGCGTGTAGCAGCTCAAAGAGCTCTGCTGTGAATGGGGGCATTGAGACCCGGCTTTGGGGCTCTGAGCAAAGGAAGAGAGAGTTATTTATAGCTTGCTTTTTTTTTTTCCCATGCATCGTTTTCTTTAAAGGGAGCCATGGTTAAGGAAATAACTGGTTAATTTTAAAAAATGAGAAGTCCTTCACTTGAGGAGCTTGACAGCTACATAAAACACATGTCCACTGAAGCAGAAGGGCTGCTAACAGGGCGAATGGAAGATGTCTTTGTTTGGTTTCTTCTCCCCAGAAGCAAATTTTGAGGCAGGGATTTGAGTGAGCAATTGGGGATGAGTTTATGTTTGCTTTCAAATGTCCCCCAGAGTTGTGTCTGGAGGGCGGCAGGTCATTTTATTGTCAGCTCTCACTCTTCACGGGCTGAGGACCATCCCTGGGGGCTTTGCCCCCTCCTTCTTGCTGCACCTGCAGACTGGAGGTCCCTGCCACACTGGAGAGAGAGGCCTAGAGGCAAAAAGTTGGACGGTGCCCACGGGCACCACTAGACAGGGTGCTGCCAACTGTATAAGAGTCTATATTCCTTCTCCCTTTCCCTGCACTCCTCCTTTTTACTATAAAAAGTTGAAGTAATGACGAAGGCATTTGATGTCCTGGCTGCAGAGGGACACACCCCCCCGCCCCCTCCTCTCCACTCCCCACACACTGGTGCTGATAGAGGGTGGTTTGAACTCGGTTATCTCAGGAAGATCCCCTGGGACCAAGAGTCCAGGGCAGACAGGATATAATGCAGGTGCCAAAGTCAAGACTCATAGAAAAATCTCTTCTCAAGTGATACGCAGTGTGCAATGAGGACCCTCTGACAGCCATCTGTTTATCAAGAGAAAGATGCCAAGTGCTTCCGATGGGACAGACCTGAGCTGGGAGTAGAACAGATGTGGGGTCACACCCCATTTATACAGCTGTCACTTCCCCAAGCCTCTGTTTCTTCATGTGTAAAATAAGAAGAACAATTTCTCCTTTTAGGACTGTAATGTGAAATAAAAGAGAGACTGTATGTGAAGTGCTCACATACTACCCATGAATGAGAGTAGTTGTCGTACTAGAAAGAAAATGAAAAACAGAGCCAAAAAACCAATAATAAAACCAAGGACAAAGAAAAGAAATAGGAAGAGGTTATTAATTGTCACTCGAGGCATCTGTTACTAGATTAAGTCACAGATGTTCATATTTCTTGCTAAATAATGTTGGTGACTAGTTCACAGCTCAGGACATAAAGGCAAGCATGTGTTTCACTCGAGTCCCAGTCCAGATTTCTTTCTGCTGCCCCACTCCTTTCCTTGGTAATTCTCTGGTAGAGTTTCTGACTTCAGATGCACGCTCCTCGGTTCGGGGTGGCTTCCGGGCTCCCACCACGGCCTGGACAGCCTGGAACAGGGGCGCTGCCTCGTCTTCTAGAGGAGTCTCCACTGCTTACCCAGACCAAAGTTAAGTGAGCTGCCCCCGGTCATGCACCAGGTTCTTCTGTAAAGTTTTTTTTGCCTTGGGGCGAACATTTGCTTGTTCACTGATCCTTGGAATGGAGATAATTGGTACTTCATCTGCTATAGGCTGGCTGACCCTGAGGCCCATGAAGTCATGGCATGGTCCAGGGCGTGGTCCAGGCTGGCTTTAAGCTCAGCACTGACAGAAACAGCAGAGCTGGGACACAGCCTTCTCCTCCTGATTCTATGACACTAATCAGGAGCTTCCAGTTCAGAAGGCAAAGTCACTGGCGGACCACCCCCCAGCCCCCAAATGAGTTGTACAAGGTTTGCAATAGAAACAAGTAAGGGCTACAAGACAGCAAGGTCACCATTTCCCTGGGATAGAAGAAGTCAGAGCCATGGCCAAGATACTTAAGGTCCTGGCTGCGGAGGGCCCTCCGCCGCACACACACCGGTGCCGATGAAGGGCTGGTGGATGCTCTGGACTCTGCTGTTTTGATCGCTGCCTGGAAGAGCTGTCGCAGAGCCGAGGCTCTGTAGAGCAGCAGTGGCACAAACGGTGCTCGCTCAGCCTGCCGCGCAGCTTCCCTGTGTTCCCTGTGCGCATTTGGATGCGTCTGGATCAGGAGACCTGAGTTCTCCTGACTTATTAAACTGGGAGCGTGGACCCTCTTCTGCCCCCTGTTTGGAGTGACGTGGGAGGAAGAGGACTCTGATCACAAGGGCAGGAGAGACTTGGAGGAGGGAAAGCACAGGGCCAGGCCCACTGTGACCTTGGAAGCTTAAGGGCACCCTGGCATTAGGCTCACATGGCCGTACTTCTATGTCAGGTTTTTCAAAAGAGAGAGACTTTGACTACAGTTGGTTAAGAGCACTATTTCAATCTATATGGCTGCTGGCCCACTCCCTCCTTGGTAATTCTTCGCTAGAGTTTCTGACTTAAGATGCACGCTCCTCAGTTTAGGGCGGCTTGTGGGCTTCCGCCACGGCCCCGCCAGCCTAGAGCAGGAGAGGCAGTAGAGTAGCCAGAGGCATTTGGGGGACTGGTCCAAGGGGGAGCTGAGTTGGGGATACATGTTTGTTTGGGCTTCATAAGATAGATTTATGTTATTTATAGTCATTTCCATGTATACATGTATCTGGTAGCTTGTTAATAAGATGTTATTATGCTAAGCAATTTTTCAATTAAAAAATTTTAATTTCTGTAATTACTTTTCTCATTCTAAAAGTATTCACATTTACATTTAATTTTGTATTTTTTAAAAAGGAACCTCTAATTGTCATAAGCTCAAACACCACAAACCCGGACCTTCCACCCCCAGAGAAAGCTCTCCTTTCTTCCTTCCTTTGTTCACCTCCTTCCTTCCTCTCCTCCTCCTCTTCCTCCTCTCCTTTTAGGGGCTAGGGCTTTACAATATTTCCATGGACTTAGAATTCTTGCTCCTTTTTCACTTTCTCATAGAATCAAGGAAAAAACATTTCATGTATAGACTGGATTAAATAAAATTTTATAGACTGGTCTGACAGCACGACCACCATGTTTAATGCCATTCCCGTATGAGAGTATGTCCTGAGTTCTGATCTGCCACCTTGGAAGGGCCTTCTGGATAATGACTGTCCCCCACACCTACGCACCATTCTAGCTTATCCCCTAGACGCCTGTGAGGACATCCTGTACTCTTGCCCTTTCAAGTCCGTCTCTCAGGACACATGTTCCAGAGCTCTGTGCCTTTGAATTTAATATTTCTTGGTTAGCTTCTCTTTATTCTTCTTATACTAAGAATGCTAACACTAATCTGTTGGGTTTCTTAACCCCAAGTAATCAACAATGAGCACACTAATGTTCGGGGGAAAGTTTCATGAGGCAACCACACTGAAAATTTTAGGAAATATAGTCCCAAAAGTAAATGAGGGGGTAGGAATAGAATAAAACACAGAAGACTCAAAAAAAAAAAAACACAAAAAACAAACCCCTACACAATGTGCTGAGCCCAAGTCCATTTCATGTGGTAGCAAGCAGGTGTTTGCACTTCAAGGTGCCGGAGGGCAGCCTCATGGAATCCTGATGTTTGTAATGCTTACCATGGACTTTGGCATACAAAGGCAGAATGTTTGAAAAATTCTCATGTATTGAGGCATACATTTTAAAGCTGTAATTTTTAAATGGTCTCTGTGGTCCAGGAGGCTTTCTTCTATGGCATCATCTTCCTTCGGTTTTGTTGATCAGACAAGATGGTATTTTATGAAACTGAGGGAATTCAGGAACGGTGCACCTAATGGTTCGGACTACGTTTTGGAGTCAGACAAGCCTGGTCATAAATCCTGGTTCTTTCACCTGACTTGCTGTGGGATCTCTGAGCTTCATTTCCCTCATGGATATAACAAGGGTCATAATCTCCACCTCCTAAGATCTTGGAGAGATTGTCCATTTTTAAATTGGTTTCTGTGAAGGATTCAAAAAACAGTTGCCATGTGGGGCTTTTTGAAGGATCATTTTTCAGTGGATTCCTGGCTTGTCATTCGAATTGCAGCCCCGACAGACAGATTTCCAAACTTGCAAGTGTACAGCACTTTGTCAGCTGCTTCAGCATTCAGTAGACATGAAAATATTGGTGAAAACATATTCCTTCTTGTTTTTTTTCTTTTAAAGTTCATTTTCTTCAGTGTTTTCTTATGGGAGTAACAGGAGAATAGGCTGCACTCAGAATGAAATCCAGACTGCCACCGAGCCCTGCCCACCGCACTCCACAGCCCCTACCGCTCTCCTCCGCGCTCACTGCTCCGATCCTTTCCTATCGCCCCGCCTTTGCATGATTCTGTCCTCTGCTTACACTGTTCTCCTCCAGCTCTTGGCCGCGGTGGCTCCTTCTCACCTTTCACTTCGCAGCTTAGAAGACACTTCCTCAGAGACCGTCCTCTTGCAGAGAACCTTCTCTGTCAGCCTTCATCTGGGACGCAGCTTTTCTGCCATCACGCTCACAACAATGCGCCCTCGTTACACTGACACATATGTTCACTTGTGCTGCATCTCTTTCCCCTTCCAGATGGGCTGCTCTGCGAGGCAGGGGCTTTGCTGGTCTAATCTGCAGGGCACTCCTTGTGTTGAGCACAGAGCCCGGCACATTAAGCTCCTCACATATTTTCTGAGTAACTGATAACGAATAAATCGGTGAAAAGGTAAATGAGGTGGGAGGAAGAGCTTGGGTGGGTGACGGAGGAGGGCAGGGTGAGCATGAACGCTGGAGGGTAAGTAGGCTGGGACCTGGCTCCTGGCTGGTGACGATGATGAACCGGCAATCATGAGAATGAAAGAGGAGTCTGGAGGACCGGTGTCTGTTATGTGAAGAGAGGCTTTGGAACCACCTGTTCCAGGCGGCGCCCGTTTTAGCAGTTCTCAGTAGGAAACCGACAGTTCTAATTTCCTTGCGTGGCATAGAAAAAGAAAATCCATAACACATTTTGGAATGTGGGAAGAACAGCTGGATCGCGACCATGGAAGCTGGTGCTGCTACCCTTAACTATCCTGTTCCCTAGGGACCCAACCCCCACCTGATCCCTCACCACAGCCCTACCTGACCCAGTCATGATGCCAGTTATTCCCACTTATTTACCACACACCATAACTTCCGTTTCCCAGGAGGACAGTGGGGAGAAGTTGTTAAGACTTTGGTCTCTGGAGCCAAAGGATGGCTCTGCCACTGGGAGAATGGGAGCTTTGCTGTTTATCTTCTGTCAGCCTTGATGTGAACAGGCACTCACAGAGATGGTTCTAATGAGTAAATTGAATAACTCCTATAAAGAGCTTAGCTCAGTACCTGCACACGGTTGGTGTTCAATAAAAATGCTTTATTGTGAGTCCTTCCAAACCACATTCGTCTTTTAATCAGCCCCTGTGGTCATAGGGAGCTTTGGATGTAATCAACAGAAATAAACTGAGACAACTGGAGCCAGAAAAAAAATAAAATTTATTGGAAGGATATTAATAGCTTAAAGAACTGAGGGAAGAGGTGACCAGAATGGACTTGAGGAAGATGGGAACCGGGACAGTTGGGGTCTCAGGAGCAAGAATGTATGGACCACCCTTCTGAGGGGAAGCTGCTGCTGATAGCACAGTGGCTCAGGATTCAAATGCCCAGGAGTGTGGGTTGGGCCCTCCTCTGTGGTCAAGAGAACAGATGTCTGGGATTGGCTGCCTGACCAAAGCCACAAGGAGCATGGGGACAGTTCCATGAGTACAGGATGCTCTGTACTCCACAGAACTAATGCTAGATATTGCTGAGAACCTGCCTAGCAAATTACTCTTGACCAACTTTTCAACTTCTCCTTTGTCAAAGTTTAATTGCTTTTTGTAATAACCCAACATCATTTCCTCCCATCTTTCCACATAATCATTCCATTTTTTGAATACTTCTGTAATGTTTATTGACTCATACATTTATTTAGTCAACAAATATTTATTGAGCAGCTACTAGGTATGATGTTCTGTTCTGGGGGCCGGCTTACCCCAGTGAACCAGAGAAACCCAATGCCTTTAAGCACTTACTTTCTACTGGGGGAGACAGGCAACCAAACATAAACAAATAAATATATGGCATCCAGTGGCAACGGTGCTAATGAGGAAAACATAAGACAGGGAAAAGAAAAAGTGAGGAGTTGTGAGCATATTGCTCAGGTCGGGCATTCATGTTTTACATTCTGTTCACATTCTTTGAAAATTTATTTTTAATTATAGTTGAAATTCAAAATTATATTAAGTGCAGGTGTCTAACCTAGTGTTTCAACATTTATATACCTTACAAAGTGGTCACTACAATAAGTCTAGGAACCATCTGTCACCATGCATAGTTATTACAATATTGACTGTATTCCCTGTGCTATTACATCCCTGAATCAACTATTCACATTTGATTACTTTATTTGTTTGTTTGTCTGGCATAAATTACTAGCTGGCTCCCTTCCTTCCTCCAAGAGTGACCTTAAAGGTGAATCATATCACTCATTTCTGGTCCTCCTTCTTTCCTCCAAGAGTGACCTTAAAGGTGAATCATATCACTCATTCCTGGTCCTCACCCTGCCTCATGGTGGATGCTGAATAAATGCTTGTAGAATGAATGAATGAACACGCCCCTTATCATATGACTATTGGATGACTGTATTTCTCTGCTTCTGAGCCAGTCAGCCATTGTCCCAAGTGGGACATTGCAGGTGGCCTGGACAGGGGAGAAATCCACGTAGGCTCTGCCCTTGTAAGCTCGCTGTTAATGTTGTTGATTGACCAACTGGCTGAATAAGACATTTAACTCCTATTTAGCCAATTTCTCTTCTCCATGATCAAGCTGGTTTCTTTAAGTTATTGTTTTTATTTTGTCATAACATGCTTTCTGCACTTAAGACCAGCTCTGAGAAAGAAATGAGGAGAACATCCATTCGTCACAACTTGAGTCACAGAATCACGGCAACAGAATGAATCATAGCATCTGAAGGAAGCTCGGGGCGGCCCCAGCCCGGTGAGGCTGTGCCGTGAGCAACAGGGGCAGAGCAATGGTCCCTTGGAGAAGCTGGGGTCCTATTAAACCTGCTCCCTCCATATGTGCTGCCCATACTTACTGACATGGAGAGAACTAGCCTAATCCTTACTCAAGTACTGAGTCTAAAAGTAGAAACCAGGACAATGGAATGCTTTTAATTACTTTTATTAAATATTTGTGCGAATTAGAGCAGTGTTGATGGTGCAGTGTTTACAAGTGGCCTGCACTCCAGCTTTAGCCATGACTTTCACTGCAGACCAATGAATGGACTGCCCTCGACACAGCTCTCTAGGTGCAATGGTAGCTGTGTTTAAAAATGGTCAGCTGTGCTGTGAGTATATTTAGCTTATGCTAAATGCCTCTGGGAGGATGAATATCATCTGTTTGCAGTTTCATTGTTTTGGAGCATGGGATATATTTTTCCCAGATGAACAAATATTAAGACTTTTCCACTTCCTGAGGAAAGTTAGGGTTGGATTTTGTCTGAAATTCAAATTGCTAGACTTATTAAATCAAATTAGAATGAAACGTAAAGAGCCATAGAGTCCCAGTTACAAGTACTTGCTCAGTGAAAATACCAAGTTTTGAGTAAAATAATAGAAACCAACACTGTGACCAGAAACCACTTCACTCATCATTAGCCTGAATGGATGCCATGGCTGACTGATAGCATAGTTAGATATAGTGGTTAAGTGGTATTGCTAACTATACAGTATCTTCATATAACATTTAAAACTTTTCAAAGCAGTGTCTATCCAAATTTTTTCAGACTTTCATATCATAAACTTTGAAACTTGTATATGCAAACCAAAATAATTTATAGTAACTATTTTAAGCACTGTCCCCATTAAAAAAGGATTTACTTGAGGCTCCTGAAAAAGCAAATTTGGTCAGCTGTATTTATTTATTTTTTCAAAAATCATAAACTTCCTGATAGAGGTTGTCAAGGAAAAGTAAAGGGCAACTTTAAATGGAGGTCAGAGCAGGATTTCAGAGTGATCACCCACCCTTTCTGCGTTAGAGATTTAGTGATGGTTAGTGGCACCTCCACAGTGAGCCCACTGCTCCCTGATGGCTGAGCTCGGATTAGACCCAGAATTCCTCATCTTCACCGCTGTGTTCTTTCTGCCTTACCCCTTGTCTCCCTGAAATGATTATTGAAATTATTAAGATACATACAAAACCTTTAAAAATTCTCTTGGGTATGTGTTTCAATGCAAACACCTATTCTATGGGGGGGGGGCAAAAGTACAAATAAATAATTCAATAATGAATAAACAGTAATGCAAGAATAAACTTTGTTTTGCATACTCACAGCTGTAAACCTAGGTTTGCCCTCCCCTGTATAAACAACCGACTATGCACTGTCAATTATTTATACCTGCATTCCTACATGCCATGCCCCTTCCACCCCACCTCCATCATTTTATTATTAATCTCTGAGAAAAAATAGGTAAGATAAGTTGTGTTTCAATGTACTTCTGTGAGCAGATCAGTGACACTCGTCCAATGGCATAGAGAGCAGACAGAGCTTTAATACCTCCCATGTGATGTCCCCTTCCCCTGGTCTCACCAGCCCGACTTAGATGCTGTTTAACAAGCTCATTCTTCAATGGCCTGTCCACGCTGTTACTAGAGAAAGCCTTTGGGGTCCTGGGTCAGGTCAGCTCTAGTAATTGCTCATTTATTCAACTTGCCATTTTAACCAAGTACCTGTTTGCTTGTTTCTTCTCTCCAATGAAGTCTGAAAGACTGAAAATGAGTTAACTAGATACACTTAAAAATGCAAAATACTTTGAATTCATTTTGACTCGATTCCATATATTAATAATGCAAAACCCTAAAATATCACTTTTCAAGTTGTAACTTGTTTGTATGTCAACAAAATAACTATGAGATAAAGGAAAATATAAAAATCATTTCACAGATTTTTTTTCAGCTAAAAAAAAAATTCTTGGAAAGATTATATTTTATTAAGCCAAAATCTCTTCTCTATTAAAATGTACAGGTTATTATGAGTAAGAAAAAAATAGGAATATGTCTTAGATTAGAATTCTTATATGCTGTAACTAATGGTACCAACTATCATTTGTGGAACATCTAGAAGTTAAATAACTTTCCTGAGGCTCTTATCATTGAAATATATTGCCTCTAGTCTGTGTGCAAAGGGAAAAATTTCTTAACTTTTGGTAAAGCTCCTAGTTCTGCTATAATTGTATTCAATTTTCTGTTAAGTGCTTAGAAGAATATGAATCCTTGGTGTAATGGCTGAGATGCATTTTGCAAAGACTGGTACATCATGAAATACACAGAAATTGGAGGAATGTTACTTTTTTTCTAACATGTCCGTTGGAACACCTTTTCTTCTTGAATTATTACAGTCGACTTTTGTTAATAAAAAAGGGAAGATATTAAAAAACCCAAATAATTGTACATTTCTTGCTATTTTATTCCTAATAAAACTGACACTCTGGTATTTAAAAATTCAAGAATTCAATGATATGAATTGAGATTTTTAAAAAACACATTTCCCAAGAGGGCTTTGACCCTGCTAATAGTTTTAAAGTTGTATTGGATAAACTAATTTGATTGTCTAGACTGATGCTCCGGAGGTACCCAAATGCACTTTTCTCGAGGAGAGGTTATAAATGCCAGAAACAAAATCTGAGAGACCGTCCTCCTCACCATGTGCATTGACGATGTAACTGAGTAGATCACACCCCTTTCCCGGAAGCCTGCTCAAGCAGACTCACTGGGCGAGGCTCCTCACAGGCTAACCCCTTTGATCATCCCTTATTTTTGACCTATGAATCAAACCAATACGCTGTTCCCATTCATTGACCATATATGTTATCGTGGTTTCTTATCGTTGCATTAAGGCACTGTGTCTGCTCATTCTTTTTGGGATGTCCCTAAGCTCTGGTTCATCTTGAAGGCAGCTCAACTGGTGCTTGGTCTGAACTGACAAATGAAGGCCCATGCTCCTGACTGACACCTCCCTTGAATCTGCCCCTATTCCACAGAGTTTATAAATATCAACAAGTCAATAAACAAAATACATGAGTTTTATACATATCAAAAAAAAAGCCTTCCTTCTTAAGTCCTTTCTGCAGAGCTGCATGTCTACCCGACCTTTCCCAAAGGTGTTATTGACAACTACCCCCACTAAAACACGTGGCAATAATGACCTTACAGACAGTCCACTAATATATTTGCATTCAGCGGGGTTATTTTGTCTGTTTTCTTTCAGATCATCTCAACTTTGGTCTCTTCGAACAACTCACTCGTGGCAGTCAAAAGTAAGTGTACATTTTCATTTTTCTTTCAATTAGCTGTAAATGGAAATTGCAGTTTTGTTCAGTGATTTTTGCAAGAAAAAAATTCATTCAAATATTTTGTCTGTGAATAGTAGCATAATGAATGGGTGTTTCCTAGATAGGAAAAGATAGTAAAGCCCCTCTTTAAAATTTGTGGAAAGGATAAAGGATAGAATGGAAATCACTATGGCACTGCCCATCACCCTTGAGTATTACCTGTAGCATAATAAAGTATATTCGCAGCTACTGAGTGGAATGGTTTCTATTTTTAATTTCCTTAATTTATTTTTTATTTTAGTATAGTTGGTATACAATCTTAATTGGTTATATTTTTTTCAGGTGTATGATATAATGATTTGACATTTTTATACTTTACAATGTGATCGCCCCACTAATTCTAGTGATCTGTCGTCGTGTATAGACCAGTTTCATCCCAGGCAGCTTAAGAGTCCCCTCAGGAGGCGCAGTACAACAGCCTCTTCCTTGATTTTCAATGGAGACCCAGCCCAAGAAATATCTTAAATTGCATTAAGGAACAATTAACATCTAGCAGAGTTTGGCACCTAATGAACACATAATAGTTGTTGGAGAATAAATAGGTGGATTAATTAATTTATCAGTTTTATGCTCTGGGAGGTCATCACCACCATGAGGCCACGTGGTGCAATGGTTAGTGCCCCAAATCTAGAGATGCTTGGGATCAGTTCCTGGCCCTTCCACTCCACTTACTAGCTGCATGATTTTGTGCACATGTCCAAACCACTCAGTGCTTCTGTTTTTCTGTCTATAAAATGGAGCTAGTAATACTACCTATCGTCTTGTTATGAAGTTACTATGAGGATTAAATGAGCTAATATTTAAAAAATGTTTCATTAAAGGCTGGCACGCAATAATGTCTGTAAAAATGTTTGTTGAATAAATTAAAATATATTAAGCATACAGGGACACTCGAAGTTCCCATATTAAGAGATTGAAAAACTTGTTTGGCCTAGATGTCATGACACTCCAGTAACAATAAACACCACCTACCACCCAAGTCTTGGCTTCCAATGACTATTTCCTAATTAAAGGAGCCAGAGATCTTTGGAGAAATGGCTGATTTAAGACTGTGGCCAGAAATATGCAAACTGAGCCTGGAATATTTTGCATAGTGCCAGAAGGTAAGGAAGTGCTAAAAGAAGCACCAGAAAAGCCTATTCATGGCGGTGAGCGTGACACAATGTGAGTCAAAGGGTAAAGGACAGAGAGTGCTCCCAGCGGCCAAAGCCGGAACAATCTGAGCAACAAAATAAATAAATTAGTATTGGGATATAACCCAAAGTGTAATATAAATATCTGCACTGATATAAGTAAATGATTGTATAAATATTTGAGGAGACTAGAGAACTCTCCCATGCAGAATTCCAAACAATGTATGTGGAATTCTCTGGTTTTTAGGAGGGAAAGCGTAACCCCCAAAGGGGGCGGCACACAGTGACTTTTTTTTTTCAAAGAGTACAGTATAGAAAGAGAGGGGATAAAAGAGTGCCTAACAGTAGGCAACCTGACAAATACCACCTCAAACCAGGTGACCAAGGTCAGCATCAACAGTACTATATTGTATTGATAGCAGGTACACTTCATACGGTGTGAAGACGATGGTGCTTTGCCTCTGTGGCCTTTCTCTGCAAAACACATAACCCTAGTCTAATCAAGAGAAAAACATAAGACAAATTCTAATAGAGGGACATCCTATAAATCAGACCTGGCCAGTAGTCCTCAAAACTGTCAAGGTCATCCAAATACAAAGGAGGTCTGAGAAACTGTTACAACCAAGAGAAGCCTAAGGTGACATGATAACAAAATGTTATGTGGTATCCTGGACAAGATCCTGGAACAGGATAAGGGCATTAGGTAAAAAGGAAGGAGAATGAATAAAGTATGGAGTTTAGCTGGTAATAATGTAGCAATATTGGTTCATTAATTGTGGAAAATACGCTACACTAATGTAAGATATTATTCATAGTGGAGACTGGATGTGGGGTATACAGGAATGCTGCACTATCTTCACAATAATTCTCTAAATCTAAAACTGTTTGCAAAGCAAAAGTTTATTTAAAAAAATATTGAAGTACACACATTAAAAAAACTGGTTTGGAGGTACGCTCTCCAATTTTCAATTTACTATGAAATAATAGTATTTTGAAAACTGTTGAACTCACTTATGTTTTGAGACTCATACATGGAGAATTATACTGTGCATTAAAAGTTTTGATTTGGATAAAACTGTGCATATCTATAAAGCATTCTGCTGTATTTCTGCAGCCCTCGAAAGGAGAAAGAATATAACAACTGGCAACACAAAACCTTTTTGCAAGAAAAATTGATATTGGAGTTCAAAGTGGATGATGACATGTGCATTAGTTATATATTTCAGCGTAACAAATTACCACGAATTAAGTGGTTTGAAACAACATGTAATTAAATGTTATCCCACAGTTTCTGTGGATCAGGAATCTGGTCCAGCAGCTTTAGCTGGATCCTCTATTTAGGGTCTCACAAAGATTTAATCGAGATTTTGGCTGGGCTGTGAAGCTTGGGTTTTTCGGGGGTTTTGTTTGTTTGTTTGTTTTGTTTTGTTTTCTGCTAAGCACATGTGGTTGTTGGCAGAACTAAGGTGAGGTTGTTGGACTGAGGTCCCCTGACTTTTGCTAGCTCTCGCGTGCTAGATGTTGTGGACGTTGGTTTCCATGTGGCCACTTGCTTCTCGCAGACCCTGTCACAATGTGGCAAGTTCAGGCCAGCAGGAGAATCTCTTACTCCATCCCGCCAAGATGGGGTCGTCCATAAAGTGACCTAATCTAGGCAGTGACTATCCTTTTGGCATTGCTGTATTCTGTTGGCTAGAAACAAATCAGGTGTTGTGCCCGCACTTACGGGGAAGGTATTATGCAAGGGCGTGACTGACTGAGCATCACTTAAGGGTGTGCCTCCTGTAACGGGAGAGTTTTGAAACAGACACGGGCAGCTGGGCCTTGGGATCGCCACCAAATATAAACAAACTAAAGAAGAGGAGGACAAATAGTAAATGCTTGCTTCTTGCTTTCAGGCAAACTAAGGCTCGAGGTAAATACATTTATTTCATCCCTGCCCCTCTCTCCTACCCCTTTCCCAACAAAAATTATACATAAAATATTCCTACTCAAAGCCATCAAATGAGAGGTCTGGGTTTTTGAAGATGAAGAAGTCAGAGACAAATACTTGGACATAACTCATAAAGACATTACCACAGTCCTGCCTAGTGTTTTGTTTTTGTTTTTGTTTTTTTTAGCAGTGAAGAAATTTGCACCAAAATGTGTTCTCAATTCAATGGCAACAATGTTTATGCACTTCAAGAAACTTCCTTATAAAAGTTCAAATAAAGAAGTCTTATTTTCAACTTTTCATACTTAATTTTTTTTAAATCCTCACCTGAGGACATTTTTTTTCATTGCTTTTAGAGAGAGAGGAAGGGAAAAAGGAAGGGAGAGAGAGAGAGAGATTGATATGAGAAAGAAACGTCGATTGGTTGCCTCCTGTACATGCCCGGACGGGGATTGAACAGGTAGCCTACAAATGTGCCCTGACTTAGAATCGAACCCCCAACCCTTTGGTCATGGGCTGATCCTCCAACCAACTGAGCCACACTTGCCAGGGCTCATGACTTAATGTTTTTTCATTTTTGAGAATGTTTAGTTTTTTAATACTTATGTTTTAAAACTCTGTCTAATATTTATTAACAGGATGATAATATTTAGGTTGTATTTTTTATATTTACATGATGAGGCTAAATTTATATATTTAACATATATTAAATATTTACTTTCACCCATTTCTTTTTATAGATTCTGAATCCTTTCCTTAGAAAATATTAAATATAGAGATACTGGTATTGTCATTTTGCTCCAGTATTGTAATCACCACCCAGATTTTTATGAATTCAAATAGTTATTTTTTCTGATTGCTTCTTAGAACACCAAAATGTCCCAGAAATGCTAACTTGCTGTGTGCATCTGGAAATAAAGCACAAGCATCCTTTGTTAGATGGACTCTGGGCCCAATTGTGGGTTTAGATAATGTGATCATTGTATCTGTGCCTCTCCGTGGAGGTTACTACAAACCACAGACCTTTGCCATTTATGCCTTGGATATGCAGCCACCTTGGAGAAAACTGGCGACTTGTGGAAACGTAGCTCATTAGTAGCCAAGCTGAAATCAAAAGGAAATATGTGCTGCAATAATTCAGTTAAGGAGAGGAGTTCTTGCGGATCCTCCTTCCTCACCCTTCACCTCATTTCCAGGTCTCTTCTTCCATATATATATATATTTATATATATATTCTCCCCCCGCCCCCCCACTAAAGACTAAGCCTTAGGCTGTAGTCATTTGTTTCTCTTATGCAAATGGGTACAAAGGGTGGTTATTCAGAGTGGTGAGAACATAATCACCTGTAGCTGTTGGTAAAATAACTCATTGAGCAAATAAAGGTCAAAGCTTGCCTGCTTGCTTCCTTTCTTCCTTGCAGTTGTTTTCTTTGTAAGAGTTAAATAAAGGGATCTTTTTAAAAAAAATACAAAATAAGTTAGAGTAAATAGAAGTAACCTTTCCTGCTTGTGAAGGAAGGGAGTATTAAGTGAAAGCCCAGAAGAAGAGCATTTGTCTTTGGTTGGAAGGTCACAGGATAAAGTGATTCTGTATCAGGGCTGCATCCAGTGGAAAGTCTTGGAACTTTTCAAGGTTGTTGGCCCATGGTAGCCATCAGATCTCTGTCCTACAGAAATAGTTGAGGGGTGTAGATTTGCCTAATGGTTTCATTAGATTTATTTTCCATGTGTCAATACATAAACCTGGTACTTTCACCTACTATTGAAATTGTGGATTTATTTATTTTCTTTCATGGTGATGAAATCCAAATTGGATTTCCTTGCTTGGGGGTGCTGTGCTGCCAGTAGGTCATGGTCATCTGGGTCTTCTCTTGGCATGACAGACATTCACTAACTTATGCATCATATCTTTTTATTTGGTATTGTTCTTGGGGCCCTGTGTCCCCAGGGAAGCTGACACCACCTCTTTCCTCCCACACTGAGCTCACCTTTTCCTGAGTTTTCTGTTATACATGTGTTTTGTGCTTGGCCAGTCCTGTCTTATCTTATTCGCCTGTTGTTTTCTATTGATAGATTTTTTTCTCCATAGAGACTGTAAGCTCTTTGAGGTCAAGGATTCTGTCTCCTTGTCTCTTATGGCTTCACAGGGCTCATGATCCTCAGCACCTGATGCCCACCGACCACCATCCTTTATGCCTCCAACTCTTATACCTGATCAAAGGGTTTTCTCAAATCAAGAAAATCATGTACCTTCCATTTGCCTTGCCCAGACCTGGGATGTCACAAAAGTGGGGTGAGCCAAACAAAACGTCCTCCCCTGTTTTTAAAATATCCCATTCCCTTCTCCAGACCACGTGCCCATTCCCAGAGTTCTGGGCTCCTTTTAAGGCATCTCTCCCCGGACTCATTCTCTAAGGCCTGACCCTCACTGAGGTCTCAGCCGAGTAGGAACCCCCCAGGCCAGTTGTGTTCTAGTGGAGCAGTCGTGAAGACCAGAACGACTTCAAGGTCCAAAGGAATGTACCTCCAATGGTGAAAATTCCAGCACCATGACAGGCAATGGTGGAGGTACTTTTAAACCATCCTTGTCTGGCCTGCCTTAAATCGCACCACACAGGTGGATGCCTGCCCTGCCTGCGGATTATTAAGAGAATGCAAGTGTTGATCGCTGTTCTTACCATGTGACTAACCTGGCAGGCAGCTGGACTGCATGTGCCTACAGAGGCTACTGTTTAAGAGCCATTCTTATCACAAATCTCAGTTTTTTTACTTATCGGTTGTGTGACCTTGTACAAGTTTCTAAATATTCCAAGGCAACTTTTCTTCATCTCTAACACCAAGATAACAAAGCCCGTCTCAAGGACGCTGTAAAAATTCAGTGAGCTACGGTATGGGTCATTCTTGGCACATAGTAAACATACATGACACGAGTGCCATTACTAATAACATGGAGAGCTAGGAAGGATTATAAATCCAAGCAAGGCAGCTTGGAGATCTGAGGCCGAGAACAGGTAAACAGAACACGGCAGTGATGGGGGTGGGGACAGATGCAGGAGACCTTGCTAGAAGAGGATGTCCTCACCTCCTGGAACATGAGTGCTGTCCCATATCTGTGCCGGCTTAGCCACAGGTACCTAATCCCCGGACCAGCTGACCTGCAGAGGTATTTTGGCTGTCAAAGCAGACTGCTGGGGTACACATTATCACCACAGGACAGAGGGGGAAAGGCATCTTCACCTCTTCTCGTAATTGTTTCCAAGTCTGTCTCTTCTACTTGGACTCTGCAGTCCTCAAAGCCAAGATCTGACAGTTCATTCCTGTTATCCCCAGGCTACTTAAGGGTACATGCTCAGTGCTTGATTATTGGTAAGATGATTGAAAGATACAAGATGCTGGAGGTTTGCTGCACAACATCTTCTAACAACACAAGTGATCGTATAAAGGATTTACGAAGACTCAGCACAAGTATGTGAACATATTTTTCCTGCAGGCAAGAACATGATTCAGTCCAATGAAAGATGGAAATACTGTGGTCTCTGGTTTTCTGGAGCAGTATTGTTTGTGGGGTCACAGAAGAAAAAAGATGTGACTCAGGAAAGTTGCAACAGCCTTGAAAAATACTGGTTGTGGTACGGGAAAGGAAAGACAAACAAAAAAATTTTTTAAACTCCAACCATATGACACTGGAAGAGAAGCCTGTAAAATCAAGCCTGATGCCAGAAGGGGCGAGCTGGCAGAGTGGAATGTATCATGGCAAATCCACCTGACTTGTGATTTCACACTTCTCTGAGCTTCTGTTGTTCCATGATATTCGGAGATGAATGTATTCCCATCGTACTGGCCTTCTCCAAAGCAATGATTTTCAAAAGGCTGCGTGTTTTCTTTCGGTTCTTGTTTACACCTTGCCATCCTGCTGTTTACAAGATCGGTCTCTCTCACGCCTCCTGGGGTGTTTTCTAGTCTTGGGTGGTTAAAGTTGTCAGAGGAGTCTTTGAGCCTCTTGATTTGGGGGAAGCCTTGCTGCCCTGTGGAATCCCGGCGTGGCGTGGCATCTCCCAGTGCAAGAGACACGTGGCATTTAGGAGCTTGTGACCAGCTGTGAAACTTTGTGCATTCAAGTACATTAAACCCTTGGGAGTGCCTGCTGTGCACCTCATCGCAGAGATACAGTACCAGGCGTGACTTCTCCTGTGAGCGGATGCCTCCTTGGAAGCTACCTGGCGAACATGGAAGCTGATTTCTTTCCGAAGGAGGACACTTGCCCTTTTCTCTCCGGCATTGGGATGGAAACAATGTCCTGACACCTCCTGCCCCTTCCGCCTGCTCCTGCCTCCTGTCCTCACTTGGATCTGCTCTTTCTCCTCCATCTGAACGGTCTCCTCTGCGCCTTGTGTTCAGATGCTGCTGCCGCCCGTGATCACAAAATTGCGGTGGTGCCTGGGACAAGTGGGAACTGGAAATTGGAACTAGTTCCTTTGCTTTCCAGAAGCATGGAATCCAGAAAGCTTAGGGGGTTGGGGATAGAGCAGAAGTTGCTTTAATTACAGTTGTTTTAACTACAATTACAATGGCTCCTAGCACCATGTGGCGTCGCCCTTGGCAAAGTGGTAAAGCGGGCAGAGACTGGCCCTCCCTTCTGTGCCTCCGCACAGCTTCATCCTTCCAGGGCCTCCCAACACCACCCCCACCCTCCCTCAGCCGCGCGGAGGTAACACCCTTCCTCGCTTCTGATGCGCCGGATTCCCAGACCTTCCTCATCAGGAAGTAGTGCTCAGCACTTCGGGCTCCTCCTCCTGTGTGCTCATTTCTGGTCCCAGATATTATTCCTTGGGGCGCTCACTGTGACATGAACATGGACGATCTTGGTCAAAGATGCCTGGGCTCGGAGCACTCCTCTTGGGTAGAACAGGTGGGAGGAAAAGCACACCTCTCCAGACTTTGGATGACCTGGCTTTTTCCAGGTTTGCCACTTATTCGCAGATGACCTTGGGTTATGTTACTTAACCTTTCTGAATATGTCCTCACCCGTATACTGGAACTGATGAGCCTGTGCTGTCGTGTCTTAAATATGAACCTTTTTACCTCCTAAGATTATCATACACCTCAAATGAGATGAAGCATTTGAAAAACCTTTATATATGAGGGGTTCTGTGCAAATGTAAACTAAGAAGGCCAGAAAGTGTCTTAACCATGTTCAGAACATTAGCTTCTTGAGAGATAATGTGATGAAGCAGAAAGCTTCAGCCTGACTTTAATATTTTATATAATCTCAGTTTGTGAGCCTTTATTTCCTCATTCCTTCAAAAGGATGCAGTCAGACCTCATGGGATTGTCATGAATGTTAAATTAAATGATGGATCTAAAGTCCCTTAAGTTTTCTCCCACCTTAACATGTCCCTTAAGAAGTGACTCTAGACCCCTGACCAGTGTGGCTCAGCTGGTTGCATGGTATCCTGCAAAGCAAAAGGTCATAGGTTCGATTCCCAGTCCAAGCACATGCTTGGATTGCAGATTTGGTCCTGGTCAACATGCATGTGAGTGGCAACCAATCAATATTTTTCTTCCACATCAATGTTTCTCTCCCTTTCTTTCTCCCTCACTCCCCCTCTCTCTAAAAATTAAAAATCAAAAAGAGAAAGAAGTGACCCTAGAGAAAAGGGAACCCTCATGCAGCATTGGTAGGAATGCATATTGGTGCAGCCATGCTGGAAAATAGTATGAAAGTTGCTCAAAAAAATTAAAAACGGAACTATCTTATGACCCAGTAATTCTACTTCTGGGCACATATCCAAAGAAGCCCAAAACAATAATTCAAAAGAATATATGCACTCCTATGTTCATTGCAGCATTATTTACAATAGCCAAGCTAAGAAAACAACCCAAGTGCCCATCAATAGACAAGTAGATAAAAAAAGTGGTGGTTCATATATACAGTGGAATATTATCCAGCTATAGAAAAGAATGAAATTGTACCATATGCAACAGCATGGATGAACCTGGAGGTTTTTATGCTAAGTGAAATAAGTAAGTCAGAGAACGACAAATACCATATCATTTCACTTATTGTGGAATCTAAATAATAATATAAATTAAAAAACAAACAAAAACAGACTCATAGATGGCTGCAAGAGGGGAGGGAGGTGGGGGATTAGATTAAAAATGGTGAAGGGGTTAAGAAGTACAGATTGGTAGTTACAGAATAGGCATGAGGATGTGATGTACAGCATAGGAGATGCTGTAATAACTATGTATGGTGCCAGGTGGGTACTTGAAATATCAGGGGGATCATTTTGTAAAGTATATGGTTTTCTAACCACTAAGCTATACACCTGAAACTAATATAAAATAACAATTAATGTAAAGTGTAATTGAAAAAAATTCTGTGGTAAGGTGAAAAATAAAGAAATTAAAAATAGAACTGCCATTTTTAAAAAAAGCAGTGACTCTAGATAGTCTGGTATAAGAATTTCCACATACTTCACATCTACCCATGTATGAGGCAGATCCAGTAACTGAAATGGTGTCACAGCAGCCAAGAGGAGTGATCTGCCCACAGGTAACATTCGATAGATGTACGTAATCTCTGAAATGGAGGTGGACGCTGGTAAAGCAGAGGGCGACATAGCACTGGTTCTAACGGGGGCGGGGATGGAGGTGAGTAGGACACTCACTTTGGGGCAAAATTGAAGAGGGTACAATACAACCCCATAATTGAAATAAATAACATTTAATTCAATATTGTTTAAACAACAAAATGAATGCAAAAATATCCATGATGAACAAAAAACCCACATTTTAAATAAAGGTAGGATCAGTAACGGTGCTGAGCAGAGCCACGCTGGAGCCTGAGGAAAAGGAAAAATAATTGTTAATAGCGAGCCTGTCCCCACCGGGATGATGCCCACTGGGCTGGGAGCGAAGTCCCGGAGAGGCTTCAGGTCCCCCCTCCTCATGCCTCCTCGCTCACCCTGGCGTCCTGGGTTTGCCTTAAATATGATTTGTGAAAAAAGAAAAGACTATCTCAAGTGAAATTCAGGTGTTCTTTCCAGTGAAGTGACTATAATGAACTATCGTTTGGAAAGAAAACATGAAGTAAATCAAGAGTTCATCGGACCCTTGATTTAGGTTGGAAGTTGGTAAATTACAACCCCCAGGCCAGCTGCCAGCTTTAGTAGGTAAAGTTTTATTGGCACACAGGCCCACTTGTTTGTTTTTGTGTCGTCTTTTGTGACACAGAACATCTGAGCACTTGCAACAGAGACCATATGTTCTGCAAAGCCAAAAATATTTACTATCTGGCCTGATGCAGACCCCTGATTTAGATTATCAAAGCACTCAGATGTTTTGGGATCAGCATGTGGGGTTGGCAACAGTTTAGAATATACAGCTATTGGCAGACTTATCTAATAGAGCATTCAAGGACATTTACAGAGGATGTTATAACCTTCCATGTGCAAGGAGTGAGAGAAATGGGGAAGAGATCAGGGTTCAAAAAGTAAATCAAGAGAGGCAGCAGAGAGCGGGTGGGGCCTGTGTCTGTCTGTCTGTGTCCCTGGGAGTCCTATCCAAGTTCAGCTGTGACTTGACATCACAGGATATGACATGCTTCTGAGAGCTTGACATTGCCCATAACAGGCAGAAACAAACAATAGGTTTGTAAAGAAGTACAGTCATTTGCATTATCACATAAATAATTTGTGGATTTAATTACTTGATTCTGTTAATGTGGATAATTTAGAACGGACTTCACTAACTCAGAAAACATTTAGTGCGTATCTGTTCGTACAGAAACTGCAAGAGCCGCCCTCAAAGGAGTCTGCTTGTGAGTTTGCGTGTGAGCCAGCAGAGATAGGAAAGGCCCAGGCATGCCGTTCTGATGTGCCTTGAGTTTTGGGTACGTAGAGGAGACCACAGGGAGATAACAGGAGAAAGATCAATTCATGGAAGGCCCTGAAAAGTTCAAGGCAGCTTGAACTTTTGCCAGGATCCAGTAGGAAACTTTTTGGTCAAGGAAATGGCCTGTCCATACTTGTGCTTTAATTAGGATGTTAATTGAGTGTGAGTGTTGGGGTGTTGGGAGGTCAAAGATGGGTGAGAGTAGAGGTAGGGGGACTAATCAGAAGGCAATTTCAGTAGCCTGGTATGGTCTGTAGTCCTACAGAGGTGACATGGACCTCAAGTTAGCAGTATCCATGAAAATTGGGAAAAAGACATCTGTAAGTGATGGCGAGGGTAGAATCAATCAGGATTCAACCACTTGATTAATAAGGGCTGCATTTGGAGTTGAGGTGATTGGGAGGCTGGAGAAGGTATTAATAGAAATAGAGAAGCCAGGTAGAGAAGTAGATTTGAGGGTCAAAAATAATAAGATTAGTTTTATATAAAATGGATTCAAGATTCTGTAAAATACCCAGTGAGAAACAGGGAAATGAATCAGAGAGAGAGAGAGAGAATTGGTGCTAGAGATGAGAATTTAGGAAATATCTGAGAAAAGATAATTACTGGAGCTGTGGGCATAGAAACACCAATGAGGGAGGAAGTTAGAGAGAGGGGATGAGTGTTGAAGAAACAACTAGGGTAGCATTGCCAGCTAAGAGACAGGATGCTCAATTAAAATTGACTTTCAGGTCAACAGAGTATCATGTTGAGAATAAGAATATCCCATGCAATATTTAGGACATACTTACACCAAAAAAAAAAAAATTCCTTTTTGATCTGAAATTCAAATTTACCTGGGCATTCTGTATTTTTATTTGCTAGGTTTGGGCAATCCTAGATGGTGGGGATTGTCCATAATTATAGGATGGCCAGAAGATGAGGAGATAGTAGAAGAGCCTGGAATGGAGAGGGAAATCCCAGGAAAGCTAAGCTGCTGTACCATCAAGGAATCGAAGGGCAGAGTGGGCTTTGGGAGGGTTGAGTTTAAAAGTCAATGTCATTACATTTGGCAGCCTGGGAATCTTTAGGGACTTTGGAGAAAACAGATAGAGGACAAGTTTCAATGAGGTAAGGGGTAAGAAAAGTAAGAAGGAAATAACCAGTGTAGACTCTTCTTTTAGGCAGTATGTAGGAGAAGAGGAGAGAGATGGGATGGTCAGAGGCGGATTTAAAGGCGGGCGCACCAGGCCCGCGCGCCCTGGGCCCTGACTTCTGAAGGCCTGTCTTTTTATTTTCCCTGTCTCTCTCTTTTCCTTAAGGGGCCCAATATTTTCTTCTGCACCCAGGGCCTCAACCGACCTTAATCTGCTTCTGGGGATGGTAAAGGGTGAGCAAAGAGAAGGCAGGCTCGCAGGGTCAGAGAGGCCAAGCCTGTGTTCCAGCTTTGCAAGGGAGCCTGGAGAAGTGGCATCTGGAAGACGTCGGCGGAGTGATGGGGATGGGGGTGCAGTGAGCTCTGGGCGATGGTGGAAGGGAGAATCGGGACGGAAAGGGAGACATTTAACCTTCGCCTGGGCGATGCGCCCTCTTCCTCCAAGAAATAAAGGAAAGAGGGGGAGATGATACGGAGATGAAGGTTTTCAGGGAAGGGAACGGCAAGGAAGGCTTTTTATTTCTTTTTGCTACCTGACCATGATATTGGGGTTGCTTTTATGAGGGAGGGATTAGGGGAGCAGAAGGAGAAGACTCAGACTCAAAATATTCCGCCTTTTCTGATTGCACAGATCTGACAGGAGCCCAAAAGGTCCGTGTAATTCATCGAAGTGGGAGCCATTTTGCTCCCTCCTGTTGTGTCTTCCCCCAGCTCTAGTGAGCCGTATCGATTCATAACATAATTAAATGGCACACTAGGGAAAAGGAAATGACAGAAACAGAATCGAACAGACTTTCATCCTCCATTTTGTTAAGCCAGGAGACTCTGGCCATGGAAAGATCAGGGTCATTTATCCACGTCCCTAGTCCTGTGGGGGTTGGGTGCAGCAGGAGTGCCCAGCAGAGGGCATTTCTGGGGACCTGTGGAACTCTCATTTGTGGATTCCTATCTATACCATGCAGATCGTGTCACAGGGCACTCATGGCTATGTGCCGTCATGCCCAGCATACCAGGGACTCACAGATGTGCAGATGATGCACGCTGATCCCAGCCACCTTCGGCTCTCTGGGAGCTCAGATCAAGAGTTGACCAGGCTGTTCTGCAGAGGGAGTGGATGAAGTTGAGGAGCAAATTCAACCTGAGTCCATTAGCTGATTTTCTAGTTTACAGCACAAGGAGGGAGCCATTTGCTAAGTTGCAGAAGCCTGAGAAAAATGAGAGAGAGAGAGAGAGAGTTCAGGGAGGGGGCGGGGGGTGCCGTCTGCCTGGGGGAGTTCTTAGCGCCTCCACCTCCAAAGAACATTAACATTTCCAGCTCCTTCTCCACAGCCCTCCCGCCTCCCTCCCGCTTGCCACAACACAGAAACACAAATGAAATCCCTAAAAGTGGACTACTTCTGCTTAGTTATTTTTAATGTCTGTTAGTATTTATCATGCTTTTCAGTGTTAATTTGTCCTCTCACCCATTGCTCTTCCTGCCCCTGGATGCTGGGCTTGGGATGGAAGGGGCATGTATAACAAATAGCTGGTGACCTCATGCAAATATCTCCTGGAGAGAAGAGACTGTGGACCCTTAAAATCAATCTCCCACACCCCCAGCTTGAGGAGAAGAGAGGCTGCATGCCATTGGTGTTGGAGGGCAGCAGAAGTGTTGGTGCAAGTGAGTCCTTTAAAAAGTCTAGGTGGCGTTTAGTTGGGTCAAGGGCCCTGGTCAAGGAGCTGGGTTAGAGAATCCGCACATGCACAGATGTCATAACACAGGCAGAGTGATTCAGAAACCAGGCAAACAAGCAGAAAGCCAGAGGAATCGGCGGGGAAAAATCCATGCACGACTCAGGGGTGTGAGTGAGCTGAAGGGCTGAAGTAATGTGAGGTGGGGTGGCATTGAAAAGACCTCATGCTGAGACACTGCCTGTCCCTGCCTCAGCTGCCTTCCTGCCTCCTGGAGGCAGTCGTGCCCAGAGCAGCCATACTGACCTGCAGAGACACTCCCAGGACATGTTCTAACAAAGGGCCCCTGAGAAGAAGCAAGGCCGGTCAAAATGTGCGTCACAACAGTCAGCGTGGCCATTGGACCCCTTGCCTGCTTATTAATGCGTTCGTGAATTAGAAAGCCAAAGAGAGTTGTTTCCTTTTGCAGCTGAAGAAAAAAGTTTTGGTTTGATTTTTGCAGTCTTTTAAAATTTTATTATCTTTTTCAATTTCCTAGAAGCTGAAAAATAGAATAAATGAGGTCAAAAGAAGTCAATGAATGGGCTCAACAGTAAAAGGAAGGGAACAGAGAAAGGAATCAGTGAAGTTGTAGATAAAACAATAGAAATGTCCCAATCCAAACCACAGAGAAAATAGACTGAAAATGGAAAAAAAATAAAAGGAACAAAACCTAAGGGGATCTATGGGGATCTAAAAATTGTCTCACACGTGTATCATGAACATCCTGGAAGGAAAGAGAGAGAAGACAAGGCTAAAAAAGTATTTGCAGAAACAATGGCTAAAAGCTTTCCAAATTTGACAAAAGACACAAACCTATAGCAACCAGAAGCTGAGTGAAAACTTAGACAGGATTAACCCAAAGAAATCTACACTAAGACACAGAACAGTCAAACTTCTGAAAAAAATAAAGTTGAAAAGATATTAAAAGCAGCAAGAGAAAAATGAGACTTTATCTATAGGGGAGAAACAATTAGAATGAGAGTGGCCTTCTCGTTAGAAACCATGGAGACCAGAGGAAGTGGCAGAATATTTTTTAAATGCTGAAAGAAAAGAATCGTCAACCCAGAACTCTAAATCCAGGGAAAATATCCTTCAGGAAAGAAGAAATCATGACATCCTCAGCTGAAGGAAAAACTAGAAATTTGTCACCAGCAGATTTATGTTAAAGAAATATCTAAAGGAAGTTCTCTAAAAAACAAAGTAATAAAAGAGGGAATCTTGAAATATCAGGAGAAAGAAAGAATAATACAAAGAGGAAAAATGGGAGTAAATACAATAAACTTTCCTTTACCTAAGTTTTCTAAATTATGTGTGATGATTAAAGAAAAAATTAAAACAATGTCTGATGTGACTGTCAATGTGTGTGGAGAAAATATTTAAGAAAATTATTTTATAAATGAGGGAGATAAAGGGATATAGAGTGAGGTAAGGATTTTACTTCAAGTGGCATAATATTAACAACAATACACTTTTGTAAGTTATGTGTATTTAATGTAATATGGGAACCAAACATTAAAAAAAACAACTGTACAGCTCTGGCTGGGTGGCTTAGTTGGTTGGACCGTAGTCCCATACACCAAAATTTTGTGGGTTCAACTCCCCTTCAGGGCACATACCTAGGTCATGGGTTCGATTCCTGGTCAGGACGTGTACAGGAGAAAACCAATCTATCTTCCTCACATGTCTCTCTCCCCACCCCTTCCTCTCTCTCTCAAAGCAATAAAAAAAAATCCCCAGGTGAGGATTAAAAAAAGCTATACAAAGAGATATACTAAAAAAAAGTAGATAAATAAAAATGGAATTCTAAAAAATGTTCAAGTGTCCACAATGAGGCTGGAAATGAAAATAAAGAAAGGGAAAATAGAGAACAAGGAGACAAAAAGTAAAACTCCAGGCTTAGGCCAAATATACAGATAATTCCTTAAGTGTAAATGGTCTAAATATACAAAATACAAGACAGATTGACACAGTAGATTACAAAAGTGATCCAAGCAGATGTTATCAATAAAAAACTACCTTAAATCATAATAATATAGGAGGGTAAAAGTTAAAAGATGCAAAAAAGATATACCAGGTAAACTTTAATCAAAAGCTGGAAGGAGTGACTATATTAAAAATCAGACACAGAAGACTTCAGAGCAAAGAAAACCACCAGGGCCACAGAGAGACATTACACAATGAGAAAAGGGCCAAGCCACCAAAACGACATAGAACTTACATATTTTGCATGCACATCCTTAATATGTTCAAAACAACAGAGGAAAATATGTGGAGCAAAAACTGATAAAACTGAAGAAATAGATAAATCCACAATTAGAACTGGAAACTTCAACACAGCTTTCTCAACAATAGATAAAACGACTAAACAAAAACCAACAAGGGCAGAACACAGTAAGACTATCAGTCAATCAGATCCAATTTGCATTGATGGAATCCACCCAACAACAGCAGGAAAGACATTCTTTCAAGCACCACAAAATAAATACATGCCAAGATGAACCATAAATCAAACCTCAACAGATTTAAAAGAATTGAATTGAGAGAAAAGTTTATAGCACTGAATACTTAGATTAGAAAAAAGGAAATGTCTTAAATCAATAATCCAAACTCTCTTCTCCAGAACCTAGTTTTTTAAGAAACTAGAGAAAAAGAGTAAAATAAACCCAAAGGAAGTATCAGGAAGGACCTAAAAGAAAAAAGCGGAGATCAATAAAACTGAGGAGAGAAAAGCAATAGAGAAAACAGATCAAAGAAAAAACTGATTCTTTGAAAAGATCAACAATTAATAAACCTCCAGCAATACTGACAAAAAGAGAAAAGATAACCTCACCAATACTGGAATAAAAAATGCAACATCACCACAGACTGCCAGACATCAAAAAAAGTAACAAGGGAATTCATATAGAAAACTCTACCCAATAAAGTTTCACAACATATAAAATGGAACAATTTCCCAGGAAGCACAAACTACCACAACTCACAATATAAAATAAATAATTTGAATAACCATATAGCTAAGGAAATTAAATTAGTAATTTAGAAACTCTCCAAACAGATAATTGCAGACCCAGAGAGTTTCACTGGAAAATTCTACAAAATATTTAAAGGAGAATTAATTATTAATCCTATAAATCTCTTCCAGAAAATAGGAGGGAACAATTCTCAATTCATTTTATAAAAGCTACTCTGAAACTAAAACACAAAAAAGGCAGTACAACCTGAGAAAACTAGAAACTAATGACTCGCATGAAGAAAGATGCAAAATTCCTTAACAAAATATTAACAAACAGCATTCAGCAATATATTGAATATGGAAATAATTATATACCATAACAAAATGGAGTTTATTCTTGGGATGCAAGGTTATTCAATACAAAAAGCAATCAGTGTAGTCCATCACATAAACAATCCAAAAAATTACAGTTGCACCAATTGAAACAGAATAATCATTTGACAAAATTGAACTAGGGATTCATGATTTTTAAAAAAACAAAAATCCTCTCAGAAAAACAGTAGAGAGGAACTTCCTAAAATTGATAAAGAATATTTATGAAACAACTGCATCTTTACTAGTACATCCAGTGCTATTAAGTACTGGAAACCCTGCGTAGTGCAATAAAGTAAGACAAGAAACTAGAAGGCATACAGATCAGAAAGAAATAAAACTACTCTTCTTTGCAGATGACATGAGGTCTACTAGAAAATTCCAAAGGAATCTGCAAAAAAAAAAAAATCCACAAAACTCCCTGTGTATTTTTATATATTCACAGTGTATACATGGATATTGAAAGTAAATATCAATATCACTTATAATTGCTCAAAAACATGAAATACATATGTGTAAACCTAACAAACATGCACACAATTTGTACGTTGAAAACTACAAAATGCCTATGAAATGAATCAAAGAAGATCTAAATAAATGGAGAGACATGTTGTATTTATAAATTGGAAGATTTAGTATAATAAAGACATCAGTTCTCCCCAAATTGTATTCAGTTTTAATGTAATTATTATAAAAATTCCAGCAAAGAACTTTTTAGATAGACAAGTTTATTCTAAAAATTTATACGGAAAAGGAAAAAAAAGCTATAATAGAATGTCTAACACAATTTTGAAAAAAATAAAGTAGGAGGAATCGCTCTACTGACTTCAAGGTTTATTACATAGCTACAATAATCAAGATGGTGTGGAATTAGCAGAGGACAGACACACAGATCAATGGAACAAAACAGAGAACCTGGAAACAGCCACATATAAGCAGAGCCAACTCATTTTTGACAGCTATCCAAAGCAATTCAATGGAGAAAAGACATCTTTTTTTTTTTTCAACATCTGGTGCTGGAGTAATTGGGTATCCATAGGCAAAACAAACAAACAAAATACACCTTATACAACACAAAATAGTTTGCAGATTTAAATATAAAGCTTAAATGATAAAACTTTTAAAACATAAGAGAAAACTTTAAAACATTTAATGCATGAAGAGTTCTTAAAACATGACACCAAAAGTATGATCTCTAAAAGAAAAATAAATAAATTGGACTTTATCCAAATTAAAAATATTTGCTCTATAATGACTCTGTGAAGGAGATGAAAAAATAAACTATAGACTGATAGAAAATATTTGCAAAACACATACCTGACAAAGGGCTCATATCTACACTGGGCAAAGAACTCAAAACTCAACAGGTAAAAAAGAAACAATTCTAGTAAATAATAAGCAAAAAATATAAAGAGACATTCTACTGAAAAGGATACGTAGATGGCAAATAAGCACATGAAAAGATATTTAACACCACTAGCTATTAGGGAAATGCAAATGAAGACTATGATGAGTTATCTCTACACACCCATTAGAAAAACTAAAGTAAAAAATAGCAAGAATGCCGAATGCTGACAAGGATGCGGAAAACTGAATCTCTCATACATTGCTGGTTAAAATGATATAGCCACTCTAGAAAATAGTTGGGCAGTTTTTAAAAACTAAGCATAAATTTATCATATGACCCAGCATCACTCTTTTGTGATTTATCCCAGAGAAATAAGATCCTATATCCACACAAAAACCTGTATGCAATTTCTCCCCGAAGTTTTATTTGTAATAGCCCCAAACAACTAAAATGTCCTACAATGAGTGGTCAGACAAACTCTGGCACATTCAAACCATGGAATATCATTCAGCAATAAAAGGAAACAATAACCGATGGACCCAACAACTCAAATCTCAAGAGCATTACAATAGCAAACAAATGAACAAAAACACCAGTATCAAAAGGTCATATAATGTATGGTTCAATTGACGAACATTCTAGAAATGACAAGATTATAAAGATGGAGAACAAGTTAGTGGTTTCCAGGGATGAGAGATGGGGTAGAGGGGATGAGTGCGACTGTGAAATGGTAGCAAGAAGGAGTTTTATGTGGTGAGGGACGGCTCTGTGTCTTGATTACAATGGAGGCTACTGGAATCTCCACATGTGATAAAACGATTATAGAGCTGTAAAAACAAGTATTACATGTGGGTTTACTGGAACAAAAATATTCTTAAGTGTTGCTGTTCATGAGCTTCATTTACTAAAAAAGTCATCATTTGCAAGTAGTTGCCTGATGCTGGCCTTTTTTCATTCATTAGATTTCTAAGGTTCGCCTAAGTTGTTATATGCATCTGTCTTTATTGATTTTTCCCCATTGTCTAATATTTTATTGTATGACTATGATTCAGCATATTTGCTCTCCTGTTGGTGGACATTTGTGTTAAATATAGCTTTTTACTGTTTTGAATAAAGCTGTTAAAAACACTTTGTGCATGTCTCCCCGTGCAAATATACAAGAGTATGTTCACTAGAGAATATAGGTAAGAGTGGGTTTGCTCAATTGGAGGATGTGTAAACATTCATCTTGGTAAGATTTATAAGGTGGGGGTAAACTGTCCCCAAGTGTTTACAAGAATTTATACTCCCACCATCAGTTTAATTTGCACTTTTCTGATTACAAATGAGGTTGTTCATCTTTTCATACATTCATTCACCATTTGTATTTTTCTCCCCTGGGACAATGTGTCACATCTGTTGCTCATTTTTCTATTGTGTTGTCTTTTTCTTCCTAATTTGTAACATGTCTTTATATGATCTGAATACTGGTCTTTTGTTGATTTTACATGTTGCAAACTTGTCTTAGATATTTTGTTTTCTTTATTGTACTTTTTGTAAACAGATCTTAATTCTACAGTAGGGAAATTATTGATCTTCCCTTTTATGATTAACACTTCTGTGATTAAGAATTCCTTTCCCATTTGGAGGTTAGAAAGATGTTTTATATTTTTTTTCCTCCAAGTTTTAACATTTTGCTTTTCACAACTAAGTCCTTAATCCCTTTGGAATTGTTTTTTGGCTATGACTCCACCTTGGCTTCTGGCTCAGTGAATTATTCCAGACGTCATGAGAGTTCTGTCATCTTTTAATTCCAACTTCCCTGCCATGTATGGTTCTGATGCTTGCTGTGTCTCTTCAAATTGTGTTTTTTGTCCTTTGATGTGCCAGGTAATTTTTTTCTTGATAGCCAGACATGCTGTACTGGTACAAGAAATTGCTGTAAATAGATCTTTAGTGACATGGTGGTGGTAGGTGACAAAATGGAAGATTGAATGTAAGAGCACTTGATATATCATAAAAACGTGTTTCATAAACAATGAGGAAATATGCTGAGCTATCTTCTCAGAGAGCAAATCTACTGTTAATAGGAAGGTGGACTAAATGTAAAGACTTGGGTAATCGTCTCTTGAACCTCAGTTCATTCTCTTTCAGACATCTTGAGGTAACCCCAGAGTTAACATTTTCCTGAATACACATCCTCAAACACCAGTGACTTTCAGGTCCCTATCATTGCTGAACATTGCTGTTGTGCACATTTGTTGATTTTCTCCCCAGTATGCCTTCCCCCCCTTTCCTTTCCTCACAACATCTTGAATGCCTTTCCATGTGATTTTTCTTTGGAAGGATTCTACCCTCACCTCCAGGGATAAACCTTGCTTAATTCAAAGCCATTCAGCAACGTGTGGTGCTGGTTCAGCAATGAGCGATTCTGAGCGAGCTCGATCAGCCGGGGACAGCCGGCATGCTTGCACTGTCCCCTTGGAAGATGGATGTGTGGTCTTTAACCGCTGCAGCTATTATTTTTTGTACCATGAGGGAGGCAGCCGGAAGTTCAAGTCAATCTACAAAGAACACCAGGGCCAAGGGAGCTGCAGGGAATCAAATGATATTGTGAACCTCTGGCTTCCCAAAACCAACCCTACATCTGGGTTTTATCCCCCCATAGTTCAATGAACCAAAATATTTTCTTTACTTTGTTATTTATTTGCATCAGTGAGTTTGAGTTGGATTTTCTGTTATTTATAGCCAGAAGATTGCCAAATGATAGTTTCGATATAGTTCAGGAAAAAATCCTATACATTATTTTAATATGTTATTTATTATTTTAAATAATGTATATATTATAAATAATACATTACTTAATATATTACATAGTTATATATATATAATACATACATATGTGGATATATACATGAATTTATCCTAAAGCTTATAGTCCTTCCAGGATTAAGGTCATAGGGCTTGAATGTTACTAAGAGTGCCCTTTTTCCCCTAAAATAAATTGCTTGCATAGCACCTGTCTGAAGGGTTTTAGACTGTGAAATGCCAGGACATGAGTCCTGCTCTTTTGGGGACTGTACCTATCACCCTGTGATACAGACTTACCCCTGAGTACTTTGAGTCACAAAGGCCAATTAGACTGAAATATGTCAGTGTTCTTGTAGGTATGTTTCCTGTTTCCTGTTTGTAAAGGCAACTGCAGAAGAATTAAACTCAACAGCCTTACATAAACTGCTTAACTGAGCTGTCAAATCTTCAAGTAAAATATTCATTAATTACGAGTGATGTCAGTTGCAGGGCCATAGAATTGCTGGTGATAAAATCTGCCGTGAAACTGTGGAAGGCTCCCAGTCCTAAGGCTACACGTGTCTTCATACTGTGAGTTACTTTTTTAACCTCTCTGAATGCCTGAGTTTCAAATTGTGTAACTTACGATTCAGAATGCAAAGGTATGGCATCCTAGTTTGGCTGTTGCATGTTTATTTGTTTTGGTCTTTGGTAAATAGAAAATGCTAGCTAGCTTATATCTGTCATTAAAGCTTTGCCATGTATATCTTATTTGCATTTTTAACTGTTGATAAATGGGTTACTGAAAAAGAAAACTATGTACCTATTCTAAATTTTTTAAAAATTATGCTGTCTTCTATGGTGACTCCGATTAAATAGAAGCTTTATTTACGTCTAAGAAATTTACTTAAAAAACAAAACAGGATAACTGATAACGTAAAAACCTGTCTTGCTTCTGGCAGAAAAAAAAGACAATATCTATGTGCCCCCTCCTTACTCTCCAAATCTACTCATTTGGTCTGGGAAATTTAAGAGGATACTGTGCAGCAAGTAGAAGGGATGTTTTCTAATTCAGAAAAGAGTCTTCTGAAATTCCACTATAGTATAATCAGGGCAGCAGCACCACGATGGCGCACGTCCTGCTAAGGCAGAAACATTATTACTTTCTTAATGTGATGGTGTGGGCCTCAAAAGCAGTCTCATGGAATATTTATGAAATTGGCTTTTTGGAAAGGGAAATCTGGTATATGAATTTTGTGGATATTTTTCAAAATATGCTCATGGCCCCAGATGAGAGCCAACCAAAATTTGGAAGCAAGGTAATAGGGCTCAGGCCTTGGCAATACTTTTGGGGGGCTGTTTGTAAATAAGGCATAAATATTAATCCAATATTTACTAGGCCAAGTAGTTTTATCTGAGGATCAAATGACAAAAATAAAATAAATGTGAGTAAGAACAGAGCCTTGTTTTGTATTTTGCTGCTATTGCAGGGGAGGGAGATAAGCCGATATAAAATGAAATATAAATACACTTAACTCATCCCACTTCCTTTATCCCCATCAAGTGTCTATGGCTTATTAAGTGTTAGATGAGCAACATGGCTCTTCTGAATGTCATAAGAAAGTGAAAGTGAAAAGCCTACATTCCAAATTTGGTAGGTCAGTCCTCTTAATGAGATCTCTAGAACAGTAAAAAAATATTTGAAGTTATGCTCAGTAAAATCTGAAGTTGTTTTTTTTTCTTCCTCCACATGACACTGAGAATTAATTCTCAGCCCCAATTCATTTCTCTTAGAGGCCAAGAGAGAATTATGCATTTAAGTTGGTAGGGATCAGGCAGCCCAAGAGGCTGCTTCTTGTAGTATTTTGGCTGAACTGCTTATGAAGATCACAACCCTAAATATGATCATAGCCATTGCATTAGTTCCTTGAATCTCTCTAACATCAAACTGAAGAAGAAGAAAATGCCGAACGACAGTAAAGCAAGGGCACAATTCAACACAAGAACCTTTCCCCTCGACCTGGGGTGTGGGGAGTCTGTATGGCGGCTCTTGGCTTCTGGTCAGTTCTGTGCCTCCTCCAGCACCCAGGTCTCTCTTCTGTGTCTGTGATACCAGGGACCGGTGATTCCTCACTGGGGAGTCCCTTCTGGAGTGAACCCCAAATAAGCCCTACTTCATCTCTGCTTTATGTGGAACAAGGAGGGGCTGCAGGACTTCATGCTGCAGATTTGAGGCATCTGCCAGACCCGAAGGAGGACACCTGGGATGTGAAATTGACAGACAAGCTCTGAGACAGTGAATGAGGCCATTTGACTATTGTTAGCTCATGAAAGGAGAGACCGAGGCTGGGATGCGGGGGACCCCTTTAACAGAGAATAAACTTCCTATCTCAGGCTTTCCAGGAGGATAGCTTAAGTTAGCAACTTCTTCCCCAACTTCCTGGGATTTCCGGAATTTTGTTGCAGAATTCCACATGCTTGAATAAAAATTGCCAGGACAGAGGTCCTGGTAACAATAGGGAAGATATATGTAAAGAAACTATTTTAAAGTGACGTATACAAATAAACTTCAGGTTTACAACTATTTCTGATTTCCTGTTGCCTAGGTGACTGTCTTTAGCTCCCTTAGGCTACAATCATTTTATCTGGATCCTCAAGAATTCCATACTCTTCCCCAAGGCTTCCTATGTGACTAGCTTCTTAGTTACATAATACTATATGGAATTACGTTTTTCTACAGTTCTCTGCATTAAAGGCCTCTTTCTTGCTCCTCCTCTTAAAAAAATACTGTTTTAATCCTTTAGCTTAGGAGTTTGCTACTCTACATCTTCAATGTTCCATAAATTCTCCTCTAACGAAAACACCTATTTTGTCAAACAGAATCTTTCACTCAGGAATAGTAATGGGGAGAGATTATCTCAGAGGTTCAGAGCACAAGGCACCAAATAGTTAGAGGATAATTAAAATCTGCTTCTAGATGTTTTAAAATACAGACATAGACTCAAATACTGATTATCCAAATAATTGATTTCCTGACCACCACTGTCCACTTGGTTATGTTCTTAATGCCAGAACAGCTAATAAATTAAGTGAAAAAAAGAAAAAAGCAAACTGCTTTTTCATTAGTATGTTGAAAAAAGAATAGAAACAGTTGAGTTCTCAGCAATTTTGCAACAAGTTCTTTTGGTGTCATGTAGACTCCGAGAATGTAGTTTGCAGTAGAAAATTAACCAAAAAGTATTGATTAAGCACCTAACTTGAACCCAAGGAAGAACAATACAGTAGAACATGGACTCATATATTTGATAATAGATTATGCTCCTAGGAACACTATTCATTTATTCATTCCATAAATATTGGCTGAGTGCTTGCTATTCGACAGGCACTGTGCCAGATGATGGGGACATTAATAGGGAACACGGCAAGCATGGCTTCTGCCTACAATTGAGTGATATGGGGTAGGGAGAGACATCAATCAAATAATTCCACAAATATACTTTACAAATATGGTAAGTGCTATAATGAAAACCAAACCAAACCAAACACAAGAAACTATGAAACTATAAAATACAGGCACTAAACTCAGTTTAAGTGGTGATCAGGGAAGTCTTCCTGAAGAAATCTGATGGTGTTGGGGATGGAGAGGAGAATGTTCTGGGCAGAGGCTCTGAGACAGAAGGGCATGGAGCTTCCTGGGAATTGAAGCAAGGCCCGCGTTGCTGGGAGCAATGGGGCCGTGATGTGCGGGAAGGCTGGAAGGGTGGCAGGGGCAGGTCATGAAAGACTTAGTAGGGAATGAATGAATGGACTATGTCTAGTTAATAGCAAGAAGTGAGTCCTACTGCCTCCCATCATTAATGTGAACATAAAAGAAGTCCGCAGTTGTATAATGACTCTGCTGTTTGGGAGAAGAAATCCATTCATTCATTCACTCACTCATTTAAACTCAAGACAAAATCCCTGTTCACGTGGATTTTAACTTCCAGTGGGACAAACAGATAATATTCCAATAAGCAAATATATAGGTTTTATAGTAAGTTTTTCTTTATGTGTAAGTGATGTGGGTTGGCTTTTAGATGGAATTTAAAAATAATTTCAAGTATTGTATGTATTGCGTCTTAGTGTGTTTGTTTCCTTGTTTAGGTAAATAAAGGTATGTGCTCTAGCAGTGCTAGGACGGTGCTCGACACAGGTGTTCTTTGTTGAGCTCAAGTCACAGCCAAAGACTGGGAGAAATTCCAAGAGAGGAATTCCAGGAACCTGTGAGATTGGTATTAGTTTGTTCTTGTTCTGAGCATCTAGTGGAGGTCCTGCTACCCACCCTGCATCTTATGACCTCTTCCTGTAGCAGTGGCAGAAGGTTGAGGGGACAATGTAAAAACTTAAGTGAAAAATAACTGAGACTAACACTGATTGAGAAAGATCAAAGGGAGAGTACTTCAGTCTTTGTTTCTTTTCAGAATTTCATATATCTTCTTATACACTTAACATACTTTTCTATTTCTTTTTACAAAAAAGAGCCTAGTATACCTTCTCATACACTTAATATACTTTATAGAGCTTGCATATTTACTACCTCTAAAAAAAGGTTCACATTTCAGTAGAGGTATTTCTTTGTAATGCTCCCAAAAGCTGTTACTTAACTGGTGATACATCTTAACATCATCGGTGACTTACAACTCAGAAAACACTACATATCTGGAAGCTTGTTTGAGTTTTCAGTCACACCTGTCTTTTCTGAAGATCTGGCTGAAGATGTCCTGATGACAGTGTGTGTGTGTCTGTATATAAAGCATTACCACTGACGGAATTAAACCTGTGAGGGGCACCTTCAGGCCTTACAAAAATCAGGGGGTAGTTCTTTGTATCAAAAGGAGGTATAACAATGATCTGTTTCAATCTTCAGGAACTTCCTAGTTTCTGATTTTCAGATTGCATGAACTAAAGTTATTTTCATATATGGCAAGGGGAAAGATGGAAATGTTGTTCGTGTGATTCTTTTGTACAGGGTCTCTCCACCGCAACACTACTGACAGGTTGGACCAGATCATTCTGCTATGAGAGGTTTTCCTATGCAGTGTAGATTGTTTAGTGGCACTGTCTGGTGCCAGTAGTACCTCCACCCCCATCTCTGTACATGCCAAATGTCTCCTGGGAGGGGCAAAGCCACTCTAAGTTAGGAACCACTACGTTAGTACATCACGATCCGTGAGCGGCTCACCATACCATGCTTGAGCTTTGTGCTGTAGCTGTAGTGTCGCAAACATGGCCAGTTCTAAATGTATAGATTTCAGTTCAACAGGATAGTAATTAACTCTATAATTCTACAGTTCTTACATCACAATTTAAACAATTATGAAACCAGAATTAGAAGACTAAATAATCATATTTTTATTCCGCCAAATGTGTGAAATCCTAACATGGTAATATGTTGTTTTTTGGTTTTTGGTTTTTTTTCCTGTCGGGGAGAGGGCATACCCTTTAAAGCTTACTTAGTAGCTTAAGTTTTTTTTTTAAAGGTACATTTGTGAAAATCTTAATACTGCCAAACACTCCAAGCCTGTCAGCTGCAAGAATTAATAGCCTTTTGGTGACACATAGGAGCTTAAAATGAGGCACAGTTAATGAGTTCAGTTCTAGTTTTATAGGAAGCTGAGAACAACAGAGAAAAAAGGGCCACTCATGTGTCCTTTGGTGATGGTACTTGACATTTTAGTGTAAGTTTTTACAATGGTATATTGGTTTAATGTTCCTTAATCTCTGTGGTTTAACCAGAGTTTCTGAAAACATGAAGAATGTGTGTTCTCCCTGTCACTGTTAAGCTAAGAAATGACATTTTAATTTTTTTAAAATTTTTTGGAGTGTACAAAGTTTTTATTGATTATGCTATTATGGTTGTCTCATTTTTTCCTCCCCATTATCCCCTCCTCCCTGCACCCCATCCCATCATCCCCATGTCAACATTTTCCCTCCACCACTTTCCCCAGCCCCACCGCTCCCCACCTCCCACCCTTAATCCTTCCCCCATTTGGTTTTGTTGATGGGTCCTTTATGCTTGCTCCTTGATGACCCTTCCCCTCCTTTTCCCCTGTCATCCCCCTTCCTCCTCCCCTCTGGTTACTGAAGAAATGACATTTTTAAGTCACTTTAACCATACAGGGTTAGATCTTCTAAGGTGGTAGTTTACTATGCTATGGTGACTGGGAAGACTTAAGATTGCCTAAGTTTACTTAGAAATATGACTAACATAAGACACCACTGAAATAACTATTTTTAAAAGTTCTTTTTTACTATTATTATTTACTTCACCTAAAGGCCCCTTGCCTCAAAGTGTTGCATGTAGAGACCAATATGCAATAAAACCAATATTATTTTGTTTCCTGTCACTCTCGTGATCAGGAATATTTAAGAACTTCCAGTTATCTCAAAAATAAAGTTCTAATTTTTTCCATGGCATTAGAAGCCCTCTACTAACTGACTGCAGTTGACCTTTTCACACTCGTCTCCTTTACTTCCATTTGCCCCTCCCCCATATCACACTCTAGCTGCAATGAACTAGGTGACCTAGGACATCCTCGTACTTTTCTAGCTTCATATTCCTCATGCTATTGTCTCTACCCCTTAAGTTCCAATCCACGCTCAAGAATTATTTCTTCTCTGTATCGTTACAATTTTACTGCATGTGCAGAATATATGCACCCCTATGTTCATTGCAGCATTTTTTACAATAGTCTAGATTTGGAAGCAGCCCAAGTGCCCATCAGTAGATGAGTGGATAAGAAAATGAGGTACATTACACAATGAAATACTACTCAGCTGAAGGAAATCTTACTTTTATGACAACATGGAAGGACCTGGAGAACATTATGCTAAGTGAAATAAGCCAGTCAGAGAAAGACAAATACCATATGATTTCATTTACATGTGTAATCTAATAAACAAAATAAACAACCAAAATAGAAACAGACTCAGAGATAAAGAGAACAGACTGACGGCTGTAGAAGGGGAGGAGGGTTAGGGGGATTGGAAGAAAAATGTGAAGGGATTAAGCAAAGAAAAACCTCATAGACACAGACAACAGTATGGTGATTACCAGAGGGGAGGTAGAAGAGGGTAAAGGAGAATAAATGGTGATGGAAGGAGACTTGACTTTGGGTGCTGAACACATGGTACAATATACAGATAATGTATTATGGAGTTGTACACTTGAAACATATATTTTTATTAACCAATACCACTCCAATAAATTTAATTTAAAAAAAAGAGAGAAAGAAATATGGATCATTCTTACTAATCCAGCAGTTGAACTCAAATTTGGATTATCTTGATTTTTGTTTTTCCCTCTTTATCTTGATCTTCATTTTTTATCCCTTTCTTTGATTACCTATTCAATTCATGGGAAACAGAAGAGACAAAAGGAAAGTCAAGTCCCTTCCAATTCTGTTGACCAGTGGCCTAAGCCTTTTCCTCGTTGGGCTTTCCAACAGGGAAGATGTACAATTGAATTTTCCATTGGTAATGTATACTGAAATTCCACGAATCCTAATATTTTTTAAAAAAAGAACCATTTCTTCCATGAAAGTTTTTCAGATATTCTCAGCTGGAATTAAACTGTCTTTCACCCTCTCCTCCTCCCCTTCATCTCCCCGCCTCCTCTCTCCTTCCTATAATGCACTAGACTGGTGCTTCTTAACCTGTCTATTGGAAGGAGTAGATCATTTTAAATTTCCAGTTTGTCACAGCCAATATGTGCCCTCCTGTCCATGACCAGTCCTTTGATCCCACCATGTGAAATTTGTTTTGCAAGTCTGGCAATCATTCACTGAGGCGAGGTGAATCCACTTGATCATACATTCTACTTGATCACACGCTGGACGTTGCGGCAATGCTCAGTTACTGTAAAATTGTGTAAACAGTTACTTGACCTATGTGTACTTGTCCTGTGGCAGCCTGATGAGATGTAGTTCATGGGGTAGTGCTAGTCCACAGACCACACTTTAAGCAGCGCTGCCCTAGAATATAAGCTCCATGAGGACAGGACCTAGTCTGCTTTTTTATCACTATAATTCTAGCACCTAGCATTGCCTGTCACATAGTAGGCACATTTGTTGCATGCAGTACTATTGCACTGCAGATAATAGGACCTGTCTCCAAAGTAGCTTGGATCAGATCTTAATCACTTTTTAACACATACAGGATTATCATGTCTCGTCAGCATCAGAAAATAGGGATGAATGAGAATATCAGACTTTAAAGATAAATTTTAAAAATACATGCTCTTTAGTATAAAATGCACTGAAATAAAACATACTTTCAGCCTCCTAGTGCTGGTATGGCCTTTATAAATGACAATCACTTGATTAATAATTTAATTTTCTTTCACTAGATATTTGCAAAAATCCACTTAAGTCATATTTAAATAAAATAAAGGGAGATTTTAAAAAATCTAAAACACTTAGCCTGTTGAATAGCAATATTGAGAAATTATCTCAGAGAAATGTATTCCAAGTAGAAAAAAAGCAACCCACACAAAAAAGCTATATTTAAAGCTAAAATGGCTTTTTTTTTCATGCAACTCAAGGGGATACATTGACACTCTTAAGCAGTCTAAAATTGTGTTCCTGAAAATGTGAATCACATGGAGTTAGTTTAACATCTATAATGGTCGCTTCTACTGGGGAAAACAGAACTGAGTAACATTTTTCAAAATTTAAAATGCAACAGATTCAAAAGAAATTACTTAACAATGCTATTTGGACATAGATTTCTAACTTTCAGTAGTTCAAGAGTCTTTCTGAAGCGTAGAAGTCATTGCAGTTGACTGTTCATTTTTTTTTTCATTGAGTATTTCATTATATTAAAGTTAACAGCCAAGAAAAACAAGGACGTTTACTATATATGTTTTTCCTACCCTTATTAGCCACTTACTTTTCCATGGATGGAACATTTGTTATTTCTGGGAAACACATGGCATATGACCAGAACCATAATTAGTAACAGTTTGATGTTATAGGAATTCTAAATCTGGCTATCTCTAGCTTCATTAGATCAGTGGCTTCCTCAGAAATTTAAAAGCAGTAAATACAGATCCTATGGGTGTATTCTGGAGTCAGCTTTTTTTCCCCTTTACAAACTATGGTGTTTGCTTTATTTTAATTGGGGGGTGGCAGTTGCAGGCTCTTGCAAATACTTATATAGCTCTGCTCCAGAGCCAGAAGGTGCCAGAAAGAAGTACTGCTCTGAGCATTTTCTATAAATCAACTCATTTAACCATTGCAATAGTGGGTGAGACGCAAAGGCAAGAAGACATTAGTTTGCTCACAGTCACTTCAGCAAGAAATTGTTTTTGAGCCCTGGTTGGTGTGGCACAGCAGACTGAGTGCCAGCCTACCAACCAAAGAGTCGCAGGTTTGATTCCCAGTCAGGGCACATGCCTGGGTACATCCCCAGTAGAGGGCGCGCGAGAGGCAACCACACACTGATGTTTCTCTCCCTCTCTTTCTCTTTCCCTTCCCCTCTCTTTCTCTTTCCCTTCCCCTCTCTCTAAAAATAAATAAATAAAATCGTAAAAAAAAAAAAGAAAAATTGTAGTTTTGAGATTCACCAGAGGGAGTCTGGTTCCACCCAGACTCTATGCTCTAATTTTTATACAGTAGTGTCTGTTGTGCAACATTGCCTTTCTAGAGATGAAAAGTTCCAGAATTCCATTGGTAGAATCCTGCTGAAATTGTTATTATTATTATTATTATTGCAGATTATTTCTGCCTAATAATTACTTAGTAGCTGGGAAATGCTGAGCAGTTGGGGAATACTAGATACTGTGAATTCTGGGTAACTAGGAATTTGGGGTAACCAGGGAATGCTGGGAAAAAGAAGCAAGAAGCCATTAGATGGCAGCTAAGTCTGAGCAACTTCTTAGTACCTATAAATCAAAGAATTTTTGCCATTAATATAGGATCTGGGACTGGCCTACAGTCAGTCACCCTCACACAGGGTCCCCAAAACCAGTGCTATCTTTTTGGAATACATTTGTAGAATCATTTTACTCCAAATCTTTAAGTGTATTTAAAATTCACAATTTTCTAGCACTTGCTATATACAAATACAATAGTGGAGAAGAGACATTTTATGGAAAGAATGTTTACTTAATTATCAACTTGTTCATTTTTTAAGACTTACGGGCACTGTGGGGGAGTGTGTGAGCGGAGAGCTCTTAGACTTCCCCACAGGACATTTACCACTGAGTTCTAATATGCATCCCAGCCAGGGGACAAGGGCTAATCACTTCTGCCTTGTGTTGGAAGCCATGGTTGCGGAGGCTGATTATTCACAGAAGTAAGGCAAAGCATCTCATCATTCTCAAAATGAAGTTTGTCCCATCCTGTGTTAGTAATGGAGTTATTAAGAACTGAAATTGCAACATTGCTTAGCAACATGCATCATAGTATTTACTCTTTTGAGCAGTAGCAGCAAGCAGTATGTCTTATGTCCTGGTGGGATTCTTCATTTTCCCTTCTTTTTCATCTGACATCGCTATATTCATTGTCGTGGTAATACGCAGTGCTTAGACTGTGGTGTTGGCGGGAGGGTGGAATTAGACACACTCCCTTAAGTGCAGAGATCAGCCCTGAAAGCTGGCATTAGTCCAACCGAGAACCGAAAGGAAATTAGGCTGTAGTTAAGGACAAGTGGTAAAATGTTCCTTCAACTCTAATGTTCTATATAAGGCCTCCCACTGCTGGCAAGTACGCGATGGTGGTTCTGTCAGCCCCAGGAGATGCGGGAACTCGCTGTGATACTTTTCAGACTTCTTGTTTTTCTGGCTCTGGTCTTTCAGGCAGCGACTAGAGTCCCTAATAACCAAAAGCTAACGTCATTTTTACTTCCTCCTGATGGAAAGGTAACACTTTCACTAATAGCAGTGCTAGCGCTCTCCTGTCATTTACACTTCACCCTGGGTGTTGGACAGCAAATTGATGTGGGGATGAATTCAATCTGGATGAGTTTCTACCCAAGCCCTTCTGTCTTCTCCAAATTAGAGAAGTAACTGTACGTCTGAGAACCCTGGCACTCTACTCTCTTCCCTTTCTCTGCCTCCACAGTCATCATGGATTTGTCTTTTAAATCCCAATGTTCTAACCTGGCTTCTGCTGTAATAAAGAGCAAGAAATTCCAGGCATTGGGACCATCTTGCAAGAAAGACCATCTCTAAAGAAGCTTGAACAATTGTGGAAAGAGAGGCCTTCACATGAAAACAATAGGGAAAGAATCCTTTCGCTACTAGAACAAAAGCAGCCATTCGTCCTGGAGGGGAAGACGGCCTACTTCGGATTATCACCCAATGACTGATGTCTGTTTAATTCCAAAATGTGGTGGGGCTTTTGGGCTTCAAGTTAGCAGGTTGTTGGATTCCTCCTCCCTCCTCAGGTAGGGTCTTAGAACATGTGCATCTTCCTCCTGCAGAGCCAGTTTTTGGTACTTTTCACATCCTCGGCTTTGCTTTTGCCCTGTTGTGTCCTAGATCACTAATTAATTATGGACCTAGTCCCTTCTGTGTACTTGCTAATTGGATGTTTTGGGAAATTGCTCCATGCTGGCTTAAATAATGAGGAGAGAATTAAAAGGCTCAGAGGTGCTGGGAAAGACAGAGAAACTGTGACCACTGGAAATGCAGCAAACGTCACTCAAATATGTGTTACCCTAGTAACCAAGGGATACAGGGTAGGAGGTAGAGAAAAATACGCACAATGAAGTGATAAAAGGGAGAGCATTGGCAAGAAGGTCCGTTGCTGTGGAAGGAAATCCTGCTTGAAGGCTATGTAGGCTGGGCAGCCCTTGTCAGCTGGTGCCTCCTTTGGGGGCAGGGGGTTCCCTGGAAACAGGGGAAGGGCCAGGACTTCGGGGCCCAAACCACACACTTATGTGTCTGGGCTCTGCTATTTACTAACTGTGGGACTTGGGGCAAATGACTGTACCTCTTCACAGAGGTACACCCAGGTCTTCACCTGTGAAACGAAAAATAATAGTACCTGTCTCGTAGAATTGTGGTAAGGAGAAAGTAGGTTCGGTTGGTGAGTGTCTAGACCACTTCCTGGCATGTAACACTCTCGGTACCGGCTAGTCATTATTATTATGCAATTATGTGGTGACTTAATGGTGCAATAATAATAAAGCGGTGAACATAGGCAAGGTAGTTGCCCCGGTACTGCTCAGGAAGCGTTGACTTTAAATGTGCTGCAGGAGAATCCTTCTTTCCTTTCTTTCCTCTCTACTTTCTTTCTGGCACATTTGTTTTCTCTCCTTATTCCCCTCCTCCCTTCACTCCTCCTCTTGGGAAGGGGAGAGGAATTTAAAAATTGGGTAAGGAAAGGACAGCTGTTCTGCTGGGGACTTTGGTTGTTGGGAAAGAGGCCACAAGACCACAGCTGGCCAAATAAGCCATGGAAACCATTCCCAAAGTGCATTCTGTCACCCTGTACCACTACTTAGTTATCACTTAGACACTGGTGATTTACAATTTCAGAGTCGAGATTTTTCTTCCCCATTAGAATGTAAGTCTCCCAGGTCATCAAGGATTTTTGTGTCTTTTATTCACTGCTAATTCTCTAGAGCCTAGAATTACGCTATGCACATGGTATGTGTCCAGTGAATATTGGTTGGAGGAGGGTGGGGTTAGCAGGGAAGAGTAAAGGAAGGAGAGAAGGGAGGGAGGGAGAAGGAATGAGTGGGAGGGAGGACTTCACCCGGCAGAGCTTGAGGGGAAAAAAAAAACCCTTAGAAGGGAGATCCTCCTGTCCAATCTAATGGGTTGACAGAGGAAGCCTATAGATATTGAAGTCAGCAAACATTCAGCGAGCACCTGCTCTGTACCTGGCATTGCACCAGGTGATGGGCATGTAAAGGAAATAGATCATCTTGGCTAGCAAGGACTGAGGTCTAGGAAGGATCTAGACCATCTTAAATGTGATATAACTGAGGTAGCCTTTGAAGCAAGGTGGACAATTTGTGTATTATCAGATATATAGGGAGTAGAACATAGATGGCCTCAAATATACTCATGCTATGTTGGTTTCCCAGGGCTACTGTAACGCAGTATCACAAACTGAGTGCTGCAAAATGACAGAAAGGTATTCTTCCACAGTTTTGGATGCTAGAAGTCTGTAATCAAGGTGTTGACAGGGCCACAGTCCCTCTGAAGGCTGTAGGGAAGAATCTTTGTCTCTTCCACCTGCTCATAGCCACAGGTGTTCCTTGGTTTGTGGCAGACTCACTCATGTCTGTCTTCCTCCGTTTTCAAATGTCCGTCTTCCTTTTCTGTCTTCTCTTCTTTTAAGGACACCAGTCATTGGATTAAGGCTCCACCCTGCTCCATTATGACCTCATCTTAACTATTACATCTTCAACTACTGTACTGTCAAATAAGATAATTCTGAGACCCTGGAGGTTGGGACTTCAACATATCTTTTTGGACATCAACCCATAACAGTTACTAATCTACGATTTTAAATACAAGGTGAAGCTTTTAAGATAATACTGGCTGTCAGTATTAAGCCAGTAGATTAAAAGCAGGTCTGAGGATATTCGTGTAATCTTATATTTGTATTTACTTAGATATATACATACATATATGTATCTGTATGCATATTATACACAGATACATACATATGTGTGTATATGTATACAAGGCCTGTCCAGAAGGTATTCAGCCATGTAATATGAAAAATAGAGACATTTGTTGAAGGAGATACAGATACAAGAAACATTGCCAATAGGACAATGACACCTCAGTCCCCTGCACTGTAGGCACCTTGCCTCACACAGCCCTCTGATCTTTGTTGATTGCAGCCCGTACACGTTTAACATTCTCGGGTGTTCTGCTTGTGGTAGGCCTTCCAGAAAGTGGATCATTTTCAGCAGATTCTTCACCATCTTTGAAGCATTTGTGCCACACTTTTATCTGCGCTGCTGTCATTGCATCGTCCCTGAAAGCCTTCTGAATCATCTGAATAGTTTCTGGGGAGGAATGTTAAAGGTTATTGCAAAATTTGGTGCAGACTCGTTGCTCTACTCAGTCATTTTGAATGGGGTGGTCATGCAGTACACGTGCTCACTCAACGGCGACTACCGTCCCCACTGACTAGTACACAGAAGTCATCATTGTTCATGCATGTGCATTCCAGCCCACTCTCCTTGGATCCCAGGTTACATCAATGTCACGCAAACCATTCTCATTATATTAACGATGACTTGGCTTTTCCCAGACAGACCTCATATATTACACGTATATATGCACACTCATTTATACACATATATACACATGCTTTTATAAATACATGCAGATACATAGATACAGAAATTAATATAGATGTGTGTGCATGCATGGGTTCATGTACATACATAGATTTTCTAGCTCTGTCCGTTGAGAGATCCTAGAAGCAATGACACCAGGTATTAATGAACACACCCAACTTCAGCCTCTCTAAGTACCATTCTTCTATCAAAGAAATCAGGGGCCCTCGGGGAAATGACTGATTCTAGAGCTGAGGCATGAAAAAATACAAGATGGGTTTGGAGCACCTTGTAGTGCTAGAAAGTTTGAAAACACTAAAAAAAAATGTTTTTAAAGGATAGAACTGATGAATCCACATTTATATAAATAAATGATAGAATGAATGAATGAATAAATAAATAAGAGAGAAGGAGCAAATCTTTCTTATACAAGATTTGCAAACTATAAATGTAGAAGAAATAGGGCAAGAAAATATCATCATTAGAACATCACAGCAATAATTGTTACAGTTGAGAAATGAGATCCATTGGTGAATCCTGATATTAATGGGAAACTTTTAAGGAGAAAAAAGATATTTGCAGAGTCTCAAAGTATCTCTCCTAAAATAATTACTAACTGTTCTCCAAATATGTAGCTTTAACATATGTCATGGATTCTTTGATAGTTCTTCATCCAGGAGGTTAAGTTTAATTTTCTTTGCATGTAGGCTGGACTCACATACGTGTAACAAATCGAGTATGGAAAAAAAATAGAGAGGAACTTTTGGGCTGCTCAACCTCACAGGCACTGCCTTAGACACAGGATCAGGGTTAATATCACTACTGAGAAGTCATATTGATAGCACCTGTTCCCTGATATGATGCAATTAGAAGGACTATTCACCTTGGTGGTAGTCTTTCCCCAAATATCTAATCCTAGCCCAATCATGAGAAAATATCAGGCAAATCCAAATTAGATGCTTTTTAGCCTCTAAACTGGGTTATACCAGAGTGCTTCCAATTGTAGATTTAATGGCAACATTATCCTTTGTTATAGCAGGATGTGAATTTGATTTATCCATTCAGAAACATTTCTACATGCTTTGGTCCCTGGTGTGAAATTATGAACCCCAGCCTGGGTAACAGCTGCATTCCCACCCTTTGCCCTGAAAAAGTTCGAAGCTTTGGCAAGGAAGGAGCAAGGATGGCCAGAAGCTGACATCATGTCCCGTTCTCCCTAGTTCTAAGCCATTTCCATCAAATGGTGTTTCCCAAGCTTAGTCATTCATGCTTCATCTTCATGATTTTTACCATATCCACATTCTATCTATACTGCTTTTTACTTAATATCTTTCTTTAAATCATTCCCTCTTTATATTTTCATTTTAAGCAGTAATGGCTGTGAAATTGCAGATTTGATATGCCAGCTCTATTTTTTTCTGACGTGCAGTACAATAAATACACAACCCAAATCTACCATAACTATGCACTTCCTAAAATTGTCTCCAGTAACACTAGCAGTGTGCACCCCGTGCTATGAGAAACACCGTTGTGAAGGTAGAAGGGTCAGAACCCCACAGATTATGCTGCCATGTGTCCTTCGCCCAGGGATCTTAGTGCTAGGGAAGAAATAAAAAGCCATTCCTCTCACTGAAAATATTGGGGATCCATTCTAAAGCATTGGGGATTGTTCACTTTATTTTGGTTTGGAATGAAGTACAGAAGCGCCTAAGCCTTCCGTTTGAGGGGAAGGCCCAAAGTGGGAAGGAAGGAGCAGGCTTAAAAACTAAGAGTCAACATTAGGGAAAGGGCTGGAAAGAGCGAGCAATTACCTCACGTAAGAAAAAGTAGCGGGAAAACAAGGGGACGGTTGGAGAAAATCCTGGAGAGAAATGCAGTTGCTCAAAGAAACAGAGCATTAAATAAAAGGTAAGAGACTTCATAGAGTCCTCACTTCCTCCTCCTTTTAGACGTCCGGACTTTCATTCACGGTGTGTGAACTGATTGGATGCACCGGAGGGTCAGCTTACAGAGTCAAAAGTATGGTATTCTCCAATAAACTCCCTGCTAATGGGTTCATGCTATAAACAGGTTAGCTTCTCTATGATGTATGGCCTTGACATGAAAGATAGATTTAATACTATCCGACAGAAGGAGTTAGACAAGAGTTTAGATTTTTTCTAGCATCCTTTCACACTTAGTAAAGAAAGAAAATGGCTTTAACCTTTATCATAATACAGACCTGACTGATTCAAACCCACCCATGTGCAAAGGTCGGTCACATTTAAATAATACATTTTTAAATATTTGAATTCCAGGGGATTAATATATCTCTATTTAGGAAGATCTGCCTGGCACACAGCTGAAGTAAGTGCCGGTAGATGGGTCCAGCACGCGTTGCCTTGGACTTCTGTAGGAGCTGATGAATCCTAATACCACCGACTTGTGCTTGGGCCCAGGGGGTGGGAGGAGGGGCATATTAGGAGCCAAGTCAGCTACACAAAGACCGGTCAGGAAAAATTTCCATGTTGTATTGTATTTTGCCAGATTTTTCTATTTAAATATAGTACTTTATAAGGGAGAGTGTTGATAGGATTTCCATTCTTTCCAAAAGAGCACAGGAACTGAGAGGCTCTAAGAAGATGGGATATAATCCATCCGTCCAAGAGAGCAGATTCAGCCAAAAGATAAGAAGCTCTTTGTCAAGCTGTGCCAAGATGCTATTGATTACCCTTTCCTGAGATGAATTTAGGAAAACCCCAATAATTAAATTGCACTCAAAGCGCATGAAATGCATGCAGTCTCATCCACCGTTCTTCCAAAACCTCAGCTAGGATATTTATAATAAAGTTTTGGCTGCTTTCCAGATTTGAGAGAACACTTGTTTGAAATTACATTTTCAGGTCAATTTCTGCCAGATGTTCTATAACTTACGAAAACTTTTTATTCCTTCTCTTCTTTTTTAATCAGAGTATTATTCCTTGAAGATCCCCTTATTTCTTTCCCTATTTATTTCCTCTTCTCCATTTTTTACCCTTGGCTCTCTTCAGAGGTAGACCCATGGACAAAATCTTATTTCTCCAGGTATTTCCCCTGACAGAGAGAGAGAGAGAGAGAGAGAGAGAGAAGGGGGGTGGGAGAGAGAGAGAAACGTTTGCATATGTCTTGACTTTTCAGAATTTTCAAGACTGTCAAAGCTTTAACCAAGTCAAACCTTTATGTAGAGTCCGTGCATCCCAGCAGCACGGCCTCTTCGAGACATGGCATGGGTCACTGAGTTCATGTGTGTCTGACAGCTCAGCTCGCCACCTTTAGCTGGTTCCTGGAATGGTTCAAGTAAAGTAACAATTTAGATCACTGGATCAGGAAAAAGAAACCGAACAGATTCTTTCATGTGATTTTGATCCTAGTGTGTTTGTTTCATATGAACTTTATGTGAACAAAGTGACCTGTGGTAAGTACATATACAACCAAATCAAAATATAAGAAAATCCCCTAAGATTAAATAGAAACTGTGGGAAAATATTTTCTTATCAGATATTTCTTCTGCTTATTCTCCAAAACATTTAACTTTAGCTCTGTTTTCTAGTTGGGAAGAGAGTCATTGTTCTATAGACCTAAACAACTGAACCAATGATGTTTCTGATGGGGAATTTTTTTCCTAAGTATATGAATTGATGGCAGTCAGTAGAGGCTGAGTTGGAAATATCAGAACATCTAATCGGTCTTCCCTTATCCTGGTGGATTAGCAGTGTGCCCATACCAACAGCCTGGTGTATTTTCTGTTTTTAATTTCCTCAATTTTTGAACTGTAGAATAACATATTATGATGTCTGTTTCCTGGGAACATAAGACACAAGTAAATATTTAAGAAATTTGATATGGGGGAAATTCGGTTTGAAGCTTGTCAAAAGAGATGCATGAAATCAAGCCCCAGTAAAATGTTGTTCTTCCTTACATCTGGTATCATGATTTGATGAACTCATCTTTGTGGTCTACTGCCGAATCATTGTGTAACTAATACATAAATGCATGAATTTCTTAAATACTGTTTTGCTAACCTAGCCCTTTGGCTACTGCACAGGCATGATATATAATCATTAAAATATGAGGTATGTGTGTAGAATTTGGTTTAAGTCTTTCACTGAAACAGTATCTTTTGAGCCCATATTGTTATGAATTAATAGTTGAGATGGCCCCAGACAAGCATACAGATGGCGGCCCTAGCCGGCAGCCCCTCCCCTTCTCTTGCTCTCTCATCCCTGGCTCCTCTTGAGAAGCCTCCCATGCAAGCAAGTTGTACTAGTTTCCTGTAGCTGCTGTAACAAATAATCACAAACTTAGTGGCTTAAAATAATGCCCATTTATTATCTTGCCATTCTAAAGTCAGAGTGTAAACTCCAGGTCTCAGCAGGGCTGCATTCCTTCTAAAGGCCATGAGGAGGGGATTCGTTCATTCCCTTGCCTTTTTTAGCTTCTAGAGGCTGCCGGTACCCCTTGGCTCATGGCGCCTCTCTCTCGCTATTCCCATCTTTTGCTTCCATCACTACATTTCCTACTACTGACTCTGATCCTCCTGCCTCCCTCTTACAAAGCTCTTGTGACTACACTGGACCCACCCAGATAATCTAGGATAATCTTTCTATCCTAAAATTATTAACTTCGTCATATCTGTACAGACTCCTTTACCATGGAAGGTGACATGTTTACAGGTTCTGGAGACTTGGAGGTGGATATCTTTGGGAGGTCTACAATATATGTGAACTGTCTAGTTCAAGCTCTGCTCCCTAACCACCCCCTCCCCACTCACTACCCTCTCCCCATATCCTTCACACATACACACACACACACACACACCCAGCCCTCAGGAACAGCAGCAACACTACATGTCTGCCCTTGGGAGAACCACCCCAGATAAGGGCTTACACAGGTCCTAGCAGTGGCTAGAACTAACTGGACATGAAATTTCACAAACTTGGGTGCCTGGAACGTAGTCTACGTTTAGGAAAAGGTCAGTGCAGACTCGATGTGGGCTTGTGCCCTTGGCTCTTGGATTCCTTGACCCATGAGGAGAAAAGCAGCCAAAAGAAGGCCAGGGTAGGGTGCTCTAAAGCTAGAGGCTCAGAGCAGAAGCCATTGGCTCACGTCTACAAGAAGCACTGCCTCCACCAGCCAGCAGGTGACATCGTCGAATGCCTGGAGGTGGGCTGTGGGAAAATGGAGACTATCTGCCCCTTCTAAAGGGGGCAGCAGGTATAGTCCCAGGAGAAGGGGGCATGTGCTGCTTTTTTTAATTTTTTGAACAAAACTAAAAATCTGCTTTTGTATTATTTTAAACATTATGCAAACAAAACAAAAAAGTACATGAGGACCATTCAGCACTCCAATTTGCAACTGACCTCTGGTTTAAAGGTGTTAGCACAGAATCCCTAGGAATAAATGACACCTACCGAATGAGTGAACAATGAAAGTCAATGCTAAGTTCAGAGATCGTACGTTAATTAAATTGTCCAAAAGCTGAAAATTCATTCCTAACCTTGCCACATTCTTCAACAGACTCATCAGAAATTTGGCAGGGAGATTAAATGACAATACTAAGATAAATATTAATGAAATGCCAATGATAGGGCAATGTCTTCAATTTGGTGTAAACTTCTTCACATTATAAATTTCACAGACAGAAAGTAAAGTCTATAAATTCAAACTCCAAAGTTGAAGTCTAATCGAATTCAGGTCCAAAATAAAAAATTCTTGACCTTGTGTGTTAAATCCAAAGGAATCAAAGGCAACATTCAAAATTACCTCAGAAGTTTCTAAGAAATTATATCATTTAGTCACTAACAAATAATTATTAAGCTTCTACTATGTGCCAGGCACAGGAGTATTCCCCAAACCAAGTATTTAGCATTGCCAAATACCATAGCAGAAACTCGGTGGCACTGAGTGCAGTAGGATAGCTGGGGAAAATCTTGATTTCTGTTTCACTGGTATGTCTACCATACCAGAGACAATGACCAGTGAATTTACACTTAATGGGAGGAATACCACACACACACACACCACTACCACCACCACCACCAGAAAAAGGGAAAAGGAGAGAGAGGGAGAGAGAAAGAAACGTCTATTTGTTGTTCCACTTATTGATGCATTCATTGGTTGATTCCAGTATGTGCCCTGACCAGGGATCAAACCCACAACCTTGGTGGATGGAGATGACATTTTAGCCACCTGAGCTACTTGGCCAGGGCTTGGGATAGAATACTTGCATACACAATCTTAGATGTACATGTATGCAGGTCTGTCAGTGATCAGGGAGAAACTGGAATCCCCTGGCTTCTTGTTTTTGAGTTCTTGAGTCCCAGCTGCTGATGGGATCCACTGACTTACATTACTCTAACCAATCTTGGTGGTGAACACATTGATGATTCTGTTGTGAGCCTTGCATTCAAGGTAGATAAGGATTACAAGCATTCCTTGTCCTAGGATATTCGAACGGTTCTATCAAGTCAACTCGTTATATAGGTGCTGTTTCTTGTTACCTTAAAATGTCTAGCCCACTCCTCTCTCCTGGTTGCCCCCTCTTTCTCCATTAGCATTTAGGATTCCAGTCTTCCATGCAGGTGTTCATAAGGAACCCCACTGATCCCAGTCAGTACTGTCATCCCAGTACCCTAACAGTGGCTTTTCTTGGTCAGAGTCTTCATTTTCTTGGTAGTTGCCAAAATTCACAGACAGTGAGTAGATGCCTCTTCACTCACGGTATTGGCCTCTTAGCAAGAGACTGGAACTTAGAGTTGCCTTCACATGTGACTTGAAGCAAAAAGCTCCTTGAAACTGTTTCCAGAACCACCATATGGCAGTAAGTAGACTTGCTTCATGTGTTTTATAAGCTTGATTGAGGTTAATTGAGATTATATACCATATGTGTAAAAGCTTTCAAAAACAACTAATCTGATTATAAGGCAGTATTCTGATTGCTGGTCACCATAATGCAGTTCCCTGTCCTGGTGCACCTTCACGTCATCTTCTCAACATGTTTTTATGCTTTTCAAAGCACTTGCTGGCTACCTGACATATTAATGTATGTGGAATGAGAAGGAACTGACTTTTTCCATGGAGGAATGGGGACCTGTCCTCTCAAGGCATCCTCCCCAAATCTGTAATCCCCTATTATTGTATTTGAGGAAGAATAACTGCAGAGAGAAATGCGAGCCTAAATCCTCCTGGCGAGTGAGAAGGAGCAGATGATAGAGGAAGCCTGCATTTTTTTTAAGTGAGAAACATGGTTTTAGAGGCATTCCAAAAAGAGAGAGGAAGAGATCCAATCTTTTTTAAAAATTAAAAGCAAGTCTTTGGCAGAGGCCAAGCTGAAAAACAGAAAGAAACCTCATTCCTACAGTTACAGAACCACTATCCAGATTGAGTCAATAAACTTGATTGGTCAAAGAAAACCTCAGAGTCGAGAAAAAGTAGTCACAAGCTGCTTATAGGCTCCACGGCCATGCCTCCCACCCCGATGGAAGACAATGAGAAGGCAATGGGGTGAGTGGGGTGTGCGGAGCTTGCTGAGGGTTCTGAGGAGGCAAGTGCCGGGGGGTGGAGAAGTCGGCTGCAGGGTCAGCCTGCTGGGATTTGACCTCAGCACTGCCCACTGAGCAGCTGCAAGGACTTGCAGACTTGACTTTCTTTCCCGGGCCTCCATGGTCTCGCTCACATGTGGGAAGCACAGGAGCTCCGGCCTCATCGGGTTGTTGTGAAGAGTAAATGAAATAACATGGAAACGTCTGTAGAAGAGTACTTGGAAAATAGCAAATGCTTAATACACACCTATTATTATTACTTCCTTTCTACGAAGTGTAAACTACCCGAGAAAGGTAGAAAAACTTTTTCTCAGTTGCATGGCATTCGTCTCAGAGCCAGGAGCAAGACATGTGACCAGATGTTGGCTCTTCCCAAGATACTTAAAGAGTTTTCTGTTTGCCTCTGTTAGACAAAACTAGTGTTCAACTGAATACTAAGTGACAGTAACCAAAGTAATGAGAAATGTGCAAAGCCATACTTGGCTATGTGTCATTTTTAAAAACGTTAATCAAAATTGTGTTTCTTCTTTATTTTGCTGTTAGAAATAAACTGCCAGTTAATGTTTGCTTGTAATTTGAAGAGCTTAATTTTTGAAAAAGCATAGTAAAGGGAAGCACAGGCTAAACATTTTCAAACTTTTGTCTAAGACATAGAAAGACTGAACTTAAGAAAGCCTTCATGGGTCGGAATTAAGAAAACACCACTCAGCTCTGATGGGGCGGCTCAGCAGTGAAGTGCTCTTCTGCACGTGCCTGGGTTGCAGGCCAGGTGCCCAGCTGCGGGCGCAGAAGAGGCAGTTGATGGATGTTTCTCTCGCACATTGAAGCTTCTCTTCCTCTCTGTCTCCCTCCCTTACCCCCTCTCAAAAAATAAATAAATAAAATCTTTTTAAAAAAAACCACTATTGATTTGAAACCAGCTCCCAAAATCTAGGTTTTTGGTTTATGGACTCAAAAAGATAATTTAGTTAGGGAACATTCACTAAGTCCCAGGAAATGTCATAATTAATTACATTATAGGTATTATTTATACTTACTATATAGATACGCTTTATAGATACATTGTACTATATAATTACTGCTAGATGGACTTTAATTGGGGTGTAGATATACTTTAATTTATATAATAACTGTGTTTCTGATCAACTGTGACTAAAACAAATTTTTATAATTTGATTTCTTTCCCCCATTAACTTACATAATAACATCTATAAAACATCATCTTTTTTTCTGTTTGATTTTAATGTATAGTCACTTTTAATTCTTTGTCAAATGTGGTAGTTAAAAACCCATAAATGATACTGCGTATTATCAGGAAATGTAACAATCTCATTTATGATTTCCGAGCAGCCTGGTGATGAATCTTTTAGCGAATCTGAAGATTATTTTTTGTAATGGCAGTAATACAATTATGAGCTAATAAGTGATTATACATTCCTTGAAGACAAGGATTATATCTTCTATCTACCATGGCACCCTACAGAGAAAAAATAAATAGTGCCTGGACATGAAGCCAAGACCTGGGCTTACATGCAGCCTTGACAACTAATTTGCTGTGGGTAAGGCAGCTACTTTAGGTGAACATGAATTTTCACAGCTCTCTTCCTACCTCGTGAAGCCAGAGAGTCTCCATGGAATCATACCTGTGGGGAAGGCAATCAAATATATGAGAACACAATAGGAATCTAAGCTTGAGTTTATGGCAGGTACTCAACACACAACTATCTCATGATTCATTACCATTTAATGTATTTATTCATTTACTCTGCAATTTTCATGTGTTTACTTTTCTTGAAGTAGCGCACGTATACTTTGGTTAGTTTTTTTTCTTTTTTTTTAAATATCACATGTGTGGTCTTAAAACCCTTATTTTGGTTCATTTAGGCTATGGCTTGAGTTTCTTTATGAGTTCTTTGTTACCTTTGCTCCTCCCATACACATGTTCAACCCTGCTTTTAGCATCTGTATGTTTGTGCTCTGACAGCAAGAACAACACCAGGGGTCACAGGCTGAAAACCCAGCGACTCGGAGAGTGGCAAGAGTTTAAAGAGCTCCATTTGTTCCACAGTAAACTTGTCCTGGGGGCAAGGATCCCCCAGTGTTGGCCCCTCAGCCCAGCTAACTAGCTCCAGCCAAGAAAAACAAAGCCTCCTGTATTAGATTTGGTTTTTGTTTGTTTGTTTGTTTTTCTCCTGTAACAAATTACTACAAACTTAATGATTTAAATTACGCAGTTTTGTTACCTTATAGTTCTGGAGGTCAGAAGCCCAAAATGGGTCTCACTGGGCTGAACTCAAGGTGTAGGCAGGGCTGATTCCCCTGGGTGGCTCTAGGGGAAAAGCCATGTCCTTGCTTTTCCACTTCCAGAGGTTTCCCACATTCCACGTCTCGTGGCTGCCTTCCAAGCCAACAACAGCGAGTTGAGCCCTTCTCATATCGCACCACTCTGACCTTGCTTCAACTACCCCATCTCCTTTCCCGATTTTTACTCCGACTCCCTCTTCTGCTTTTAAGGACCCTGGTGAGTACATTGGATCCACTCAGGTAACTCAGAATAATCTCCCACTTTAAGGTCAGTTAATTAACAGACTTAATCCTCTATGTAACTGTAATTCCCCTTTGCCATATAACCAACATATTCATAGGTTCTGGGAGTTGGGTTCGGGTATGTGTTCATACCCAAATTTATGGACTATAGCAAGAACAGTTCTAAGAGGGAAGTTTATAGTGATCAATAATTGCATTAAAAAACAAGAAAGATCTTAAATAGACAACCTAACTCTACCCCTCAAGGAACAAAGAAAAGAACAAACAGTGCCCAAAGTTAGTAGAAGGGAGGAAATAAGATCAAAGTGGAAATAAATGAAATAGAGACTAAAAAGACAACAGAAAAGACCAATGAAACTAAGAGCGGGTTTTCTGAAAAAAATAAACAAAGCTGACAAACTTTTAGATAGACTAAGAAAAAAAGGAGAATATTTTCCCTATTCAAATAAAATCAGAAATGAGAGATGTTACAACTGATAACATGGAAATATGAAAGAAAGATCCTAAGAAAGTACAATGAACCAACAAATTATAACCTACCAGAAATGGATAAACTCCTAGAAATATGTACCCCATTATGGCTGAATCTGGAAGAAATAGAAAATCTGAACAGGCCGATCACTAACATTGATGTAGCTATCAAAAACCTCCCAACACAGAAAAGGTCAGGACTGGATGGCTTCACTGGTGAATTTCACCAAACACATAAAGTATAATAATACCAATTCTCAAAGTCTTCTAAAGAAATAAAAGAGGAGAAAACACTTCTAAACCAATTTTATGAAGCTAGCATTACCCTGACACCAAAGCCAGATAAGGACACTATAAGAAAAGAAACTTGTAGGTCAATATCTCTGATAAATGTAGACGTAAAAATCCTCAGTGAAATATTAGCACACTAAATTCAACAGTACATTAAAATCACATGACCACAATCACATGGAATTTATTCCTGGAATGGAAGGAAGGTTCAACATATGCAAATCCACAAAGGTGGTCTAGCACATTAACAAATGAAGGATAAAAATTATATGAGCACCTCAATAGATGCAGAAAAAGCATTTGGCAAAGTTCAACATCCTCTCATGATAACAGCTCACAATGAAGTGGGTAAGAGGGGATGTACCTCACTATAATAAAGGTCAAATATGAGAAGCCTATGGCTAACATCATACTCAATGGTGACACACTGAGATTGTTTCCTCTAAGATCAGGAACAAGACGATGCTGCCTGCTCTCACCACTTTTATTCAACATAGAACTGAAAGTTCCAGCCAGAGTAATCAGGCAGGAAAAAAAAAGGAACCAAAGTTATCCAAATCAGAAAGGAAGAAATAAACTTGTCTCTGTTTGCAGATGACATGATATATATAGAAAACTCTAAATATTTAACCAAAACTATTAGAACTAATACAGGAATTCAGTAAATTTGCAGATATAAAGTTAAGATACAAAAATTAGTTTTTAACACACTAACAACCATTAGAAAGAGAAAGTAAGAAAATAATCCAATTTAGAATAGAATAAAAAATAACGCAATGCCTAGGAATAAATTTAACCAAGGAGGTAAAATTTCTGTATTCTGAAAACTATTGTAAAAACTTTTAAAAATTACAAATAAAGGTAAATAAATGAGCATCCATTTCTTGAGTGTATTCATTTCTCTAGTTACAACTGACTGTATCTGTCAGGATAAACTGTATTTTGCTGCTATAAAACAAAAACAAAAACAAAAACAAAAACAACAAAATCTCAGTAGCTTAACACAGCGAAATTTATTTCTCACCCCCGTGAAGCCTATTATGGGTCTAGTTGACTCTCCAGAGTAGCTCATTCATGAGTTGGCTCAGTCTTCGAGGGACCTTCTGATCAACATATGCTTCCAAGGAAAGACAATGCTGGAGTGTCTCACATTAGTAATCAAATGATCTGGTTTAGAAATGACACAAATCACTTCTGCTCCCAGTTCATTGGCTAGGCCTAGTCATATGGTTCTACCCAAGAGCACAGGGATGGGGTCTTATCCTCCTGTGTACCTAGAGGGAAACCAGGTATGGTAAAACAATAGAAGTTTCTATCATATTACCGAGCCAGATAGCTAGAATCATCCTAAATTTCTCTTTCACTTGCTACATGTAATCAGTCAGCCCAGCATCACTGTTACTCATTCCCTCTAAAGATCCCCTCCAGCCATCTCTCCATTTCACTGCCATTACTACTGTCTTCATTCTGATCCTTATCATGTCTCACCTACATTATGACACGATTTCTTAACAGGTGTATCTGCCTGCCATCTGGTTCTCAGCCCATCCATCCTCTAACTGCCTCCAGAGAGATGGAGAGTGTTGGAGTGGCCCCCATCCCCATTACTATAAACTCTGTTCCCTTACTGTGACCTTTCATGAGCTGACTCAGGAAGGCTTACTTGTCGAGCTTCATTTCTCATCACTTTCCCACATGCTCCTACCAAACCCAGTGACTAGAAGATCTCGCAACAGGCCATGTGCACATCTTCTCCATCACTTTGCAACTGCTCTTCTCTCTACAGCAGATGCCAGTCCCTTTGACTTTGCCTGGCATTTACTCATCCTGCAGGCTCAGCTTGAACATCACCTCTAGGTGTCCTATCTGACCACTCCCCTTCATCCCCAGCAACCTCGTTAGGAGGCTCTGACCCCTGTTTCCCAGGCCTTGCGCTCACCAGTGCTCAACCCAGCCCTGCTCTCACCACTTTGCTTGTGTGGGCCATGCCAATCTCCTGGTTGCACCACTCAGTGGTTGCATTTTTGATCTCAGTATCACCAGTTCTAACAATGCTTGGTACATGTAGATACTCATTAAGGTTTGCTGTATAAGGTGAATAAATGGATACTGTAAATTCCTAAAAGGATGATTAAGGTGCCCAGTGTTAACCTGTATTTTATGAAATTAAAAGAAAAACCACAAGATATTGTATCTAAACATGTTGTTATACTCCAGGATAAGAGCTGTGCTAGCCCTGCATTTAAGCAGAAATAAACTATTGATCAATAGCTGGTCTTATGCTAGAAGGAATGAAGCATCAAGAATAAGAAACGGCTCCCCAGAGAGACCAGGGAAATCAGAAGACAGCATAATCAAAAGCAGGACATGAGGGGAAGAGGGAAAGCAGTGAGCGGGAGAGAAAAGGTGTCTGGGCAGTAGAAAGGTGAATGTAGGAGCTTCCTGCCTCACAAGCTTCAGGGTTTCAGTTCTCCCCCCAGAACACTGTCCTGTGTCCTAGGTTGCAAGTCAGCAAACTGTTTGAAACCACATTGGAAGAACAGAGTCTACAGCCTTGTCATCATGAGAATCATGTGATCTGTTTTAAAGAGACCACTTGTCCTCAGGCACCAACCCAGGGCACCAGCAGCTGGGCTTCACTGCATACCCAGAGCCTCAGAGGGGCCACGAGCAGCGGCTGCCACCCTGTTTCTAACCACTCAGACCTCGTTGGCACAGGGAATGCGCTCATCTTTCTGATTAAATAGCATGTAGAATTAAAGGCTTTTTTTTTTTTTAATGTACTTTATGTCCCTCATCTTGGGGGTTCAGTCGGGCTCTGGGGTCAATGCAGATGTTAAGTCTCTGACTTGTAATCTTAGAAACAGCAGTTGTTCCTAAAAGTCCCTTCTTAGTGTCTCATGTGGTGACCTATGGGTCAACCAGGCCCCTCCCATGACTTTTGATGTGTAAGGGCTTGTGTTTCAGATGGGTTCGGTTTTCTTAACTTCACACTGGGTTAGTGGAAAGGAGGTTAAATGGGATGTCGGAGTCCCCTGGGAAGGTTTGAACAGATGGAAGTTAATTGTCTCTTGAGAAGAGAGGAGTCTATTCAGCTTTCATTACACAATCAGAGGCTCTTTTTCTGCCTGTTAGCAAAGAACACCCAGGCATCATGTCTAACTTTTTACTGTACCCCCATCAAAAGCCTACAGATCAACTTAGTTCCATTTGAATTTGAAAATTAAGCAATTACTTGTTTTTACTGTGAGAGAAAGAACCATTTTCTTTCTCTTTTGCAAAATTGCCCAGATCTTGTTTAGGGGTATTTAGAGCACAAAGGATTACTTCCTACTCATCTCACATCTCCTTTCCATGTAAAACTATGAGATTTTAGTGCTGGGATATTGAAGTCCCTCTGTCTTTTAGGCTCTGTCACCAAAACTATCATTCCAAAGTTTGCTCATTTTTCCTCACCTATTTTTTTGTGGAATCTTTTATTTTTAAATATCTTTCCATTCTGGTAAGCTAAAGCCCGAGTGAAAAATTTTAATATATCTTCCATTCAGAAAGCCTGGAGGTATATAGCTGGCCTGGATAGGTTTTCTTGGGATTTGTTTTTTAAGACTCTTAAACAGCACTTAACTGACTGCGTGATACAATTGAAAGCCCTTAATGAATGTTAATTATTTAATGCTCATAAACCCTATTAGTAGATACAATGTAACCTTCATTTTACAGATGAGAAAACTGAGGCAGAGAGAGGTTACTGGGCAGCCAGTGAGAGGCAGACCCAGGATCCAGACGTGGGCAATCCGGCTGTGAAGTTCGAGTTCTCCACTGCCGCGCTGGGCTGGGCTGCCTCGGGCAACTTAGTTACTTTCCTAACTAATATTCTAGATCAGCAGATATAGACTGACCCACAGCTATATTTCACATGGCCCATTCGCAAACCAAAATTTCAGAAAATTTACATAGAAATCTGGATTTTCCTGACTTTTAAAAATGAGGATACCAGGCATTATCAGATTTGCAGCCCCAGCTCAGCAGCAAAAGCTGAAAACAGTCAGCTGTTTGGACAAGGCACACACTCTCCAGTTTGCTACAGCCCTGACCACACCAGACCACTGTGTCCAGTTACATTTCCTGCCTGACCCCTTCAGGCTTGTGAACTTGTAACCTCTGTGTGTGGACGCAGCTTCAGTACAGCAAGGGCCAGCTGCAAAATCGGTTCCTCAGTCTTCTAAACACCTAATTTCCTCATGTTTCCCTGTAACTGGGCAACTGATAAGTTATGCCCAATGGTTGATCTGCCCCAAAATGAAGACTGAATGGGAGGGACGGGTTGGCTCCCTCTGTCTGGCGTCCCAAACCCCCATTGTTCTGGAGAAGGCTCTAATCAAGTGACTTGATGGTGTGGGCTGGTTCCCCAGAGTGTGCTGGATCCTAAGACAAGCCGCACTTGCATGCAATAAATAGTGACAGGAATGGTTCCACGGTCAATACAAGCCCTGCTGGAGAACTGAAGGCGTCATAGAGGCCTGAAGTTTAGAGTTGGGCACAGAAGGACTTAGGAGAGGAAGCAAATAAAAAGTACACAATATGACGTAGTGTGAGAGGAGAACTCAAGTGTTCCTTCATATCTGCTGAGCCTACAATTCCTTATCTACACCATGAAACCAGTGCGGCAGCCGCACGGCGTTGCTGTAGGGATTCCATGAAACCATGTACTGAGTTCTGAGTGTAATGCCTGGTGTGGTCCATGTAACCCAAAGCACTAGGAGGTCCCAAGTGACCCCTGAGAATACTAAGGGTTGTTTGCAGTTTGCCGTACATACAATAGAATACTACTCAGCTGTACAAACAGGTGAAACACTGCCATTTGTGACAACACAGGTGGACCTCGAGAAAGTCGCACTAAACAAAATGAGTCAGAACAAAGCTAAGTATCATATGATTTCACTCACATGTGAGATATAAAACTGACATTCCTAGATGCAGGCAATAGTGTGGTGGTTCCCAGAGGGAATGGAGGGGTGGTTAGGTAAGGCTAAAGGGAGTCAAATATATGGTGATGGCAGGTGATTTGACTTTGGGTAGTGGGCACACAGTGTGATATATAGATCATGCATATAGAAATGGACATTTGAAACCTATATAACCTTATTAGCCAATGTCACCCCAATACATTTAATGAAAAAAAAGGAAGAACAACATGTCTTCTACCCTCTGCTTCACACATATCTGAAGGTATAGGGCTACATAATGAAAAAGTTCATGTACAACATACATAAACGTTGTTTTAGGCCTTTTCACATTTTATCTTGTATCTTATAATGGCTCAAGATACTGTTTTTTTGTTGTTGTTTTTTTTGTCAAAACATCCAAGAGCCCTCCAATAACCCGTGGGTTTGCTTATCCCCTTTTTTCCCCAAGTAGCCTTGCATTTGTAGAAGACATGAACCCAACACAAGTTCTTTAGAACAAGCAGGTAGCTTTTATTTTTCCTCACAGGCACTGCACATATTTGTACTATTTCTCTCTCATCGTGTACGTGCAGAAAATAATATCCGTTAGAAAGCAGTTTGTTCTCTGGCGGGCTCATTTACATAGCAGTCGGTGGGTGTGTCCTAGCTATTCGTATTTGCAGCCAGGTTGGACTCCAGAGAGAACCAGAGTCTTCCTCTGCGTGGCAGGGGACTGGGGCAGGGCCTGTGACCCTCCTTGGGCTCTTTCGAAGCCTAGAACCTCTGCAGTGACACGTACGCCAAAGGGCATGACTGGCCCTGACCTGTGTGGCTCCGCGGGTTGGGCATCATCCTGGAAAGCAAAAGGTCACTGGTTCCATCCCCATCAGGGCGCGTGCCCTGATTGCAGCTTCCGTCCCTGGACCGGGCACACAAGAGAGGCAACCCGTTGATGTTTTTCTCTCACATCAATATTTCTCTCCCTCTCTTTCTGCCTCCCTAACCCTTTCTTTAAATAAATAAATAAATAAATAAAATCTTTTAAAGAGGTGGGGGGCGTTACCAGGTCTCTCTGAAGAACCCCCGCCAGAGCTGGATGGTAGCTGTGCTCAGTCCGGAGGCGTTTCAGATGTGACAAGGGTATGACTCATCAGATGTGGAAGGTACTTTGAATCAGTATCATCTGAAAAACTTAAAATTTTTTTATTGAATGTGGCAAAACTTCCTGAATAATGTGAGCAGATGGGGAGCTACATGAAAGGGTCTCTGTCTTTTCTGTGAATGTACCGCTTGCCTTACTCAGAGCCTGTCCTTTTGTTGTCATTCTTCCTTTCAAGTTCCATGTCAGTCATAGTGGCAAAGATAAAAGTTGGCACTAGCTTGTCTCTGCTTGATTATAATTCTGTCCAGGGCAGGCTTATCAGATGAATAGCTCTTTCCATCACCGTGGCTGCACCAGCTACCTTTAGAATGCAGGGGACTTCTGTTCTTATGCTAATGGAGCAGGCAGATTGCTGCCGTCCCCTTAGCCGTCCCCTTAGCCATATTTCGTGAATTTTAGCTTAATGAGTCTTTTGGTTTTCTATCTGGAAAATGGGCAGGGAAATGAAGACCTTTTATGGAGTGACATTATGGATAATTGACAGAAAAATTCTGACCCATTTCCCATCCCTTTGACAGACCCGAGCATTTCCCAATACCCTCTTTTCATGTAGGGTCACTGGCTCTCACGCACTTGAGTGCCTGGGGTTCCATGCTCGCATCTCAAGATGCCCAAATTTAACTTCGTACCTCACCCCATCGTCTCCTCCCTGATCTAAATCTTTGTCAGTTTCTCAGAAATCCCAGGATGTGTGCTGGCTGCTGTTAACCTTCAGGCCCTTGGGTTTCACACTCACTGCCTAGAGCAGTATCTGTTTCCTGTCTTCACACCTGTACCGTAAGCTCCTTGAAGGCAAAAAACATACCTTGTATTTTCCTCTTCACATCTAGTACTGATTTTTAATATGGTAGATGTATTAGTTAAGAATTTCATTGGTTCCACATAACACAGATCCCAAAACAATGACTTAAATAAATTGGTGGTTTTCCCTTGCTCATACAATCAGAGATCTGGAGGTGGGTGGTCCAGAGATGTAATGAATGTCCACGTGTCATCAGGGACCCAGGCACCTTTGTCCATTTAAGCATCATTAGCATTTACTTATCACCTCTGGTCCCCAGATGGCTGGACCTTTTCAGTATCATGCCAAGATCCCAGGTGAGAAGACAGGGAAGGAGACTGGGCAATTCGTAGTAGACAAAATTGTTGGTGGGAGACAACGACAGCAAAGCCATGGAAAGCCAACTCCCCAGAGAGCTTTCCTAGATGTGCCCCCCAGTGACTCCACTGATTTCTGGTCAGGGCACATGCCCCTGGTTGGGGCCATGCAGGAGGTGACTCACGGCTCAGTGTTTCTGTCCTGTATAAGAGAGGCAACTAATTGATGTTTTTCTCTCATATTAATGTTTCTCTCCCTCTCTATCTCCCTTCCCCTCTCTCTAAAAATAAATAAATAAGGTCTTTAAAAAAAGCAATCAGGCAGTTTTCAATTCCCTCTGCGTGTGGAATAAAAGATGGTAAGAGAACGGTTGTGCCGTATGATGCCGTCAGAATTAGAACTCCCTCCTGCCCAGCATCCTTGCCGTTAGCTGAATTTGCTTCATGCTTTTTTCTCTCTGTGGTGGGCTTCGTGCGAAAAAAATATTGTTCTTGAACTTTTGAAGGGGAAAAGAATTTAAAGTTGCATTCTGGATGGGAAGCGCATGATATTGACAATTCATTTCACTCCCAACCTCCCTCATGGGCATCCAAACATGAAGCCAATCTCGGCGCATATCATCTCAACCTAAGGGAAGGGGTAATAACCTTCAGATGATGAAAATCGCTATTAACTAGGACCCAGGGGGAACGACACTGGAAACATGCACTTCCTTCACATGCTCATGATCTCTTAGCCTGGAGATTCGGGAAGAAGTCAGGATGCAAGATGCGGAGACAAGCTGTCAGGAGGGTAGGAAGGATGAGAGGACGGTGCTGGCTCGGGTGGCCATACAAAGATGTGGAGCTACTGTGGCAAATGTTAACACGCGTTAAATCCTAAGACTGTGCACGTGGGTGTTTTGTATTTTTCTCTGTACTTTCCTTTACATTTTAATATTTCGTAATTTATTATTTAAGAAATTTAAAGAAGAACCTTCGAATATTGTCTTCAGATGATCAATGTAACACAGAAGAGAAATTGCAGTAAATAAAGTAATCGTGGCCTTAAAATGTGAAGGACAGAGATTGTTTAGGGGTGTGTGTGTATGTGTGTGTGTGCACATGTTCAGAAGCTTTAGCATGCATTGACACCCATGTAGGATGTTTGAAACAGATTACTGATGACCTATTTCTGACTCAGTAGGTCTGGGGTGAGGATGGAGAATTTGAATTTCTGATAAGTTCTCATAACAAAGAAATCTCAATGATGTCTTGTTGAGGAAACACGTGCTTGTCCCAAAATGATCTGGATTGGTTTGATTCATTTATTCAACAGATAGTTAATAAGTACCCACTATGTGCTAAGTACTATGTTACATGCTAGAGATTTGCAGTTTATCGTATACTTATAATTCCTTATCAAGAAGCACTGATTAAGTGCATTTATATGTTTATGCCAAAAGATGAGAAATTGCTTACACACTAAAGTAAACTTTGGATATTATAATAACTAACCAGTAGACTAGGGAAGCTCCCTGGGGTGGACTGTGTATGAAATCTTTGCTCTTTCGCACACAGTAATTAATAATGATTGCAAATAATTTTCCTTTTCTCTTCATGTCTTCCCCCAGCCCCCTCCTGTTCTTTTTACTCTTCCCTTTCTCCTTCTCTAACCTGGACAAACATACCATATTTTGCAGTGTATAATGTGCACTTTTTTGCCCAAATGTTTGAAGGAAAAGTAAGGATGCCCATTATACATGGGTAGTACTAATTCTGTATCTATATAAATGTTTTTAATTCTTTTATTTATGTTTATGTGTTAACAGTGTAACTGTAGAAAGCAATAATGATATCTGTATGCAAAATCATAGCCTGGAATATGATAACTGGTTTTGCTTCTAAATATAAATTAATGAAAAATTGAATTAAAAAATTAAAATGAAAGATTTTTTTCCTGAAAGTCCAAAAACATGGACCAAAACATGGGTGCACATTATATATAGGAGCTCATTATACACAGCAAAATACAGTAGCTGATTCACTAATTCGATAGTTATCTCAATCTCCTTTTTCCTTGCTGCCTCTTATCAGAGGTTCTAGAAAGCCAGATATTTGCTCTGCTAGATTCCCTGGCAGCCAGCATTGGCCACATGACCCAGTTATGGCTAATGGAATATAAGTGGAACTATGCTAGGGGCCTTCTGGGATACGTTTTGCCTTCTATATAAAAGGCATAGAAGGAAGAGGAAGATCATTGGTGTAGCATATTTCCCTCTTTTTATCTTCTGCTAACTATTCCTTCCAGATAAAACTCAAGTTGGGAGAAGGGGAAAAATTATCCTCACTTTTTGAGAATTACAAATTTTATTTTAAATGAGAATAACCACCAATTTTAAATATTTCTCTAATTTTTTTTCCAGTTTGTATAGCAGTTCTTGAAATTAAACTTTGGCCTCAGGGTGTCTGAGCTAGGAGTTGATTGTTGACTTGTCCTAAGCCAACAGCATTTAAAAAAATAATTCATCTTAATTGCTTATGGGAAAAACAGTAAAGACATGTGCAGACTTTGTGGTCCTATGTGCTTTATTAACAGTCCAGGCCAAGCAGCTCGGACAGTGTGATGACCTGAGTTAAGAGTCTTCAATTTTTAGATATTCAGCTTTTTGTATTAAGTTGCAACATTTGTTGCTTAACCTTTTCACATCATTTTGAATAAGGAAAGAAGTACAGCACGAAAACTTTCTTTAGAAGTCACCTAGCTCCTTGCTGTTCTAAGTGTGTCGAAGTGTGTCTGTGGACTGACCAGCAGTGTTGGCATCACCAGAGATCTTGCTAGGAATGCAGAGTTGTAGGCCTCACCACACACCTACCGAATTAGAGCCTGTAGTTTCACAAGGCCTCCATGCGACCTGTGTACGCATTGAGATGTGAGATGTACTTGTCTAGTCCGACTCCTCCGTCTGACATAGGAGGAAATGCAGGCCCAGAGGGGCTACATCTGACAAGCAGGCTGCCTTGACCTCCCACTCTCTCCAGACGCAGGCTCATGAGGTAACTGGAAACTCTGTGATACCTGCCTTGGACCACACTTAAACTTGACCACTAAGTACACGAGTGCCCTAGGGCTGCTTTCATGGGGGGCACTTTTCTAAAAATAACTGAAAGACTGACCCTGGTGGGACAGATAGGGGCTGACATGGTCATTTCCATGATGATAAATAATGAGTCACCAACTATTCAGACCCTTGGCTGTGAACAGTTTCTCAGGGAGGGTGGGAGCACAGATGTTTACTCTACAAGGAAACTGGAGGTCAGAACCCACAATATTTATGTTGGAGTTTTCACTGTTTATATGAGGAAACATCCTCATTAATCCCAACATGTCTATTATTGAGTAGGTCCCTGAAATCAGGTGTTCATTTAAAACAATAAACATAACCTATTTCTCATATTTCGGGCTTGATGCAATTACTGCCTAAGACAGCCTCATCCTTTGGGGCTATGTTAGAGTTTATTTTCACTGTAAATAGGACTATAAATTCAAAAGAATTGGTCACCCATGTATAGATTCTAACATTTTAGTGTTATTATAAAGAAGAAATCATTTCTGACGGTCAAAGCTTGCAATGTGCTGAGAAGCATTGAAAACGATTATTTTAGAAACCACGACGGAAAGAATAAAATGCCAGGTATGATATTTCTGATGGCACAGGAAGAAGTTAAAATGCACTGTCACGTATGTAGATCTAAACTCTCGGCCTTAGGCACAAGGTCAGGCTGTAAGAGGCCTGAAACAGGAGGTTCTAGGGGTTTATAGGACTGGAGAGAGGGAGAGAAGGAGAAAGGGAGGAAAGTATTTTTTTCCTCTGGAGGAGGCAGAGAAAGGATTTGTATTTCTTTCTTACTGAGGGCTGGATGCATGTCAATGAGATACAACATACCTTACAATGCAGCCCAGCCCACAGAAGTCTGGCATAGAGGAACCATTCAATATGTGCTCTTTTCTCACTCTCTCCTCTGGAAAGACACACTCAGGATACAGTCCAGGCAAAACCCAGAGGTAGATTGGGTTTGCCCAGGAGGAATTATCTGTACTAGCAAAACATAAAGGAGAATATTTCCATTGTTACTAATAAAAGAATAGCTGTATGAATCACGGTGCTTCGTGAGAACGGGGGGAGCAGATAGAGAGCCTCCATGCTCCTGGGGTCACGATGAATGTGCTTTTCCTAACAGAGACTTGGGCTCCTGTGGGTTCAGCCTGAAATAATGAGAGTGGAGCCCCTATGATCTGTGGTTGGCCGCCTAGATGTGGAAGAGTCTGGATGAGGTCAGAGCGGGCACACAGCAGCTGTGCTGAGGCTCTCAGGGTAGAAGGTGCCGGGGGCACTGCAGAGTGCCCTCAAGAGGTGACTCTTACAGTTGTAAGAAAGGCAACGTGAGCCCGCAGAGCAAACAACCTTTAAGGGGAAAACAAGTCTGTACAAAGTATCCCAGTTTCCTTTTAAGGGAAAATATATAGGTATAAAAATGGGGAGGAGGACAGAGGGGCAAAGATCTACTTGGCATTTCAATACTCTTTGATAGGTTTCATCTATCAGATGGTGACATTTCTGATTTGCCACAGAACAGGAGATGAATTTGAGAGTGGGTATGTGCAAAGACCTAAGATAATCCAAACGGCACAGGTAGATCTTCGTGAGCAGTAATAACCATTTCTTACATTGATATAGCTTTTCACTTTGTATGCCCTTCTCCTTTGGTTCTCATGGCAATCTTATGAGGAATTTCGCTCTAAGACTTGCGCACCCTCTACTAGACCAGTGGCCCCCAAAATGGGCAGCCCCTATTCCCTGGAGGGTGCATAAGAAAATCCATTGCTTGCAAAAAGAAACTAGATATTAGATTTTGAATGTTTTTTTCTAAAAATAAAAAACAATTATGCTTTACCAATATTGAAAATGTTGACTGAGCCAGGCACATTGAGTTTGTTCATCAAATGGTCCCACATCACAATGCCCAGGAAGGTTTCCTGAGGATGGAGGGACTTCCCATGTCGCAGGGTCCGAGTAACACCACCCGCCCACTTGCTTGTTCACTCTCGGCACGTTGTCTCACGTTGCCTTTTACTCAACTCAGGTGAACTGAATTTAGAGAGTGCATTGTCTGCCTTCTTGTGACAGAGTGGCCAAGCCACCTAGGTGATTCTTGTAAAGAAACCATGAACAGGGACCACACTAATGACTCAAGCTTAGGACAAACCCAGAAAACAGCAGGGCCAGCGTTTGTGGTTCCCGGGACGTGCTCATTGTCAGACATAATACGACCCTGAAATCAGCAACGATCACATCCGAGTGATCAAGTTGCTGAAACCTTCCCAAGAAAGATGATTTGAAATGTGACTTATTTTCACTATCCTTGATGAAGAACATAACTCAGGTATCCGTTGTACCTTTTCATATAAGTCTGAGGACATTAGGGGGCCATCCAGGTTAGCACTTTATTTGAAGGCTAAATATCTGGCACACAGATAGGAGCCTCTGTGGTCATCTCCCCACAGCCACAGTTAAAGACATGCAGCTCTCAACATTACTTTAAAAATTCACCAGATTTTTAGATGTTTAAAAGCCTCTTTTCAGGTTTCTTACTTATTAGCAAAAAAGCCACTTATGACTGGGTCAATACTTGTTCTTCCTGAAGCTGTTAAAAATGATTGAAATAATACCTAGAAATAAAGGATGACAAAATCCCTTCTCTGGGATTTTCTCTGTTAGCTAATACTCTTGGACTAGACATAGAAAATATTGCTGAATGTCTGAAGAAGCAAGGATTAGAACAGACTTAGCAGCGTAGAATGTCTGCTATTTAGTTGTATAAAAGCATGTATACTGTCAATATGTTTCAGCTTAGAGTATTAGCTGGAGTCCGTTTCAATAATTCAGAACCTAAAGAACTACTTTAAATGTGTGCATGTGCACGTGCATGAGCCACATCTGGGGAAACGTACAGAAGATGGTTTATCTCCAACAATTAAATTACCTCTTTAATTAAAAAATGTTTTCTGGAAAACCTAGGTACATATGGCCACTGAGACAGAGATAGGCCAGATGACAGTCATTCCCCAAACCATATACAGGAAAGCTTTTATAACAAAGTAGTTAATGCCAATAGGGCCACAAAATGATATATGATGTCATCCCTATAGGTTAAATTAAAAATAAAAAGACTTTTAAAATATAGTGGACCCTTTATAACACTGTGTAATGAGATGTAATCTTTTGTATACATAGAGGTTCCTTGTAATTTTCCTCTGTCAAAATATTAAAGGAATTGTTGAACTTAAAATGAGTTATTCATTTTTCTTTTTTAAAAAAAAATGAGGCCCAAATATGCTGATCTTTCCCATGATGATAATTATGCTACCCAGAAAAGAGCTTTGGGGATTAAAAGTAGCACTATAAAACTGTCATGAAGAATGAAGGGGGGAATAAGACATATTCACTGTGTGATTGACTCCTGAAGGGTGTGAGCAGGTGAATAAAATGGTTTACCTTCCCAAAGCCCATCACGTCAGGCTAGGTCGAGGGCCCTCTTCCTCTCTGCACTCTTATACCACCGTGGGTATGCATCCATCCATATGCCCCTCTCACCCATCCACCGGTCCATCCATCCACCCATCCACCCATCCATCCATCCTTCCAACAAGACTGATAACTTACTAGGTGCCAGCGCTCTAGGTCGTGGATATACAAAATAGACCATGAGCAAAGCCACCAATAATCCCAGTTCTCATGAAGTTTAATTCCAAATATTGGAAACAGATCATTTAAAAAGTGAATACTATCTATAGTGAGTTAGATGGTGATAAATGTCATGGGGAAAATAAAGGAGAGAAGAAAATTAGTTTGTGCCAGGGAATAAATTGCAAAGTTTAATTCAACAGAGAAAGCATCACTGAGAATATGGTATTTGAGTAAAGCCCTGAAGGAAACAGTTTTCTGAGGAAGGATTTGGGTTTTAGTTGCAGCTAAAGGAGCGAAGGGAAGAGGAAGTGGCTGGGGCAACAGGTGGGGGTCGGGGGAGGCAAGGGGGTCAGTCCACTTGCAGACTGTGCAGCGCCTGGAGGCCTTGCGAAGATTTTGGCTTTTAGTGAGAGTGAGATGGGAAGTGCCTGGAGCTTTCTGTGCAGAGGACATGACTTAGTCTGACATGTTTTCACAGGAATGTTTTGCTGTGTTGTAGAGAATAGACTGCGTGGGGGAGTCTCAATCTGTTCAGACGAATATAACAAAGTATCATAGCCTGGGTGGCTTATAAACTACAGAACTTCATTTTCCACGGCTCTGGAGGCTGGAAACCTGAGTTCAGGAGGCCAGCACAGCCAAGTTCTGGTGCGTATGCTTGTCCAGGTTGCAGGCTGCCTACCGCATGCTGTGTCCTCACGTGGCGGCGAACAATGAGAAGCAAGCTCTCTCTCCCGACCCTTATAAGGACACTCATCCCATTAACAGGGCTCTACCCTCATGACCTCATCTAATCCTACTTACCTCCCAAAGCCCCCACCTCCCAATACCATCACATTAGAGGGTAGCTTTCAACAAATCAACTTAGAAAGGGCACAAATATTTAGTCCGTATCCTGGGGCAAGTGCAGAAGTAGAAACCTGTTAGGAGACATTGTAGTCACTAGTGTGAGAGTCATCCAAGGTGGCTTGGATCACAGTGGGGATGGTGAGAGGTGGTAGGATTATCAATCACCATGTTATATTGAAATTATCTACTTTGTCTTTTCTCTCCTCCACCTACATAGTACGTTCCAAACACCTACCACAATGCCTAACTCATAAAAATCACAGAGTATCTTTTTATTTTTTTAATGAACTGTGCTTATTTCAAGGGATATATAGAGCTAATTGTCTCAAGTTGTGAGTAAGAGGTGGCTGAAGTAAAAAAAAAAAAAGAAAGTAATTTATATAAAAATTAAAGAAAAAAATAAGTGGTTGACTGTGGGTTACTATGAGAAAGAGAATGGTTGGGGAAGTATATTCTTCTTGGTCTCAGAGGCCATTTTTAAGGAAATCCTTCCACTCCCAGTACAGCACTGGGTGTTTGAGTCAGACATAAAACTGTTTCAATCTGATGTCATACTTGGAACCACTGCATTGCACAATTCCAGGACATGCTTTTCCCACAGAACGCAGCATGTATCCTTGAATGGTTCGATGGGGTGATGACTTATGGGTATGCATCTGTCTATATCTTTGAGAAGTCTCTAGCCATTGAGGGGGTGTGTGTCACAGTTTTATATAATTATAGAAACAAAGCAGAAGCTGTCATCTTAAATACTATTTGCTCAGGGACTTAATTATATAGCTTGGATAATTATAGTAAATTGAATAATGGCTCCTACAAATGTCAGGTGCTCTTCTGTGCAACCTATAAATATCACTGTATATGGAAAAGGGTCCTTGCAGCTGTAATTAAGTGAAGGATCTCGAGGTGGAGATGTTACCCTGGAATATCTGATGGGTCCGAAATGCAATCACCAGTGTCCTTATAAGAAAAAGTCGGGGCGAAATTTGACACAGACAGAGGAGGAGAAGGCAACATGACACAGAGGCAGAGATTTTAGTAATGCAGCTATTAAGCCAAGGAATGCTGACAGGCACCAGGAGCTGGACGAGGCAAGGAACGGAATCTCCCTGGAGCTTTTGAAAAGAACATGGCCCTGCCAACACCTTTATTTTCCCCCGACAGTACTTATTTCAGTCTTCTAGGCTCCAGAGCTGCAAAAGAATTAGTTTCTGTTATTTTAAGCCACCAAGTCTGCGGCAATATTATTACAACAGACACAGGAAATTAATACACTAATATTGAACTAAGCTTTAATCTATTTCTTAGATGGTCATTTATCCTTCAAAAGAGCTATTAAACTGTGTGTCTTTAAATTTCTCTGTGAATATGTCAGCAAAGACTCCATGCATACTTGTGATTTTAAAGTCGAGGTAAGGTGCTTATAGAACCTTTTGGTATGGAGTATCCTGATACCTGCTCAATTGTTCAACCAAGACCCTCCTAAATTAGGCTGTGAACAAGTTTGTTTGCTCATTAGCATTTTTATAGTCAATAGCTGCTGAAACAGAAGTATACTACTGAGTCATCTTGCTTTATGGTTTTATTTACCTTAGGGTTAAAACTTGATCTATTCGAAAATTTCAAAGCACTTATGCACATAGCCATATTTTTCCCCCTGAAGGACTGAAAAGCTTACACATGATGGAATACTACTCAGCCATAAAAAAGAAGGAAATTTTACCTTTCATGACAGCATGGATGGACCTAGAGGGCATTATGCTAAGTAAAATAAGCCAGTCCGAGAAAGACAAATAGCATACGATTTCACTTACACATGGAGTCTAATGAACAAAATAAACAAAATAGAATTAGACTCATAGATGCAGATGTCACAGGTGAGGGGGGCTGGGGGCCTGGGTGGAATAGCTAACGGGATTGAGGGAAAACTCATAGACACAGGCACCACTGTGGTGGCTCCAAAAGGGAAGAGGGAGTGGGGGGAGAAACAGTGATGGAAGGAGACTAGACTTTGGACGATGAACACACAGTGCAATATACAGATGATGTAATACAGAGTTGTACACTTGAGTCCTATATAATTTTATTAGCCAATGACATCCCAATAAATTCAATTTTTAAAAAGCAAGCTTCTATCGAGTAATTTGTTGTAGTGGTTATGTAGCGGCGGATTTCATACTACACTTGATGAAAAATCTAATTAGAGATGACTTCGATCTCAGTTACACTTGAGCTTTCTTCAAACTGATACCTCACTACCCTGTAACCCAGGAATTATGAGAAGATCCTAGAAGCCTTTTTCAGAACAAAGCATGGGATGGTGAAGTGGCCTTGGCTGAAACACTCATTACCGAAGTCCCTACATCTCCTAAAGTGGTTCTTAGCCACCATGCCCCATTTAGACGTGAACTTATTACCCAAGATGACCCCCTGCTTGCCAGAGTCCAGCCTCATTAGGTGGACCACAAAGGCATTCCTCTCTGGGGACATGCCATCTCCCCATTTATTTTGAATGCTGGGAGGCTGGTCTCAGCTACTGATGGATACCCTTGAAGCTTGGGCATATTTTATTCCTGTAACTCAGTGCTTTAATCTGTCTTCCAAAGGCTCTCAACTTTCTCCCTTTCTCTGAGCATCTTCAATGAACTTTAATTTCTGGAAATGAAAGTATTAAGGGAGACAGTCTTCAGTTAACATCTTCAGTCTTGACTTCTAAATCCTCTAAGTAGCAGTCAGAAAACTATGACCAGTTACCAAATTCGGCCTGCCTTCTGTTTGTTGTTTTTTTTTAACAAAGTTTTCTTGGAACACAGCCATGTCTGTTTATTTATTTATTGTCTAAGGCTGGGTTGTTTTTGTTTGTTTGTTTTGCCATAACAATAGAGTGAAATTTTTTTTTAGATTTTATTTATTTATTTTTGGAGAGAGGGGAAGGGGGGAAGAAAGAAAGGGAGAGAAACATCGATGTGGGAGAGAAACATCAATCGGTTGCCTTTCACACATCCCCAACTGGGGACCTGGCTGGCAACCCATGCATGTGCCGTGACTGGGAGTCGAACAGGCAATGTTTTGGTTCGCAGGCCAGCTCTCAATCCACTGAGCCACACCAGCTAGGGTGAGAGTGAAATATTTAGAACAGAGATAGTATGACCTGCAAAACCTAAAATACTGCCATCTGGTCTTGCACAGAAAAAGTTTTCAGACCCATGCTCTGAGTCAATGGAACTTAGCAAGAGTCAAGGAAACTCAGAATCTTTCTTTTAACAGAGGTGGAAGAGTGCAGAGGGGACAGGTCCAAAATTAATGACTTGGGACATTATTCTGCCACAGGTTATCCTTCCACTTAGTTCTGGAGGTTCCCGGGAGTCTGAATTAACTCAGAAGCCCTAGCATGATTTGGGTCTGGTTCCAATTGACCCTTAGCCTCTTTCTCTGAGCTCTTGCGGGGGTGGTAGAAACACATAGCCTAAGGATGGTCCGAGTCTCCATTTACCCGCATTCTAAGGTGACCCAGATCCAACGAGGTTGTTCAATGACCCTTCAGTTGAGGCTGCCTCCCTCCACCGCTGTCCTTATAGGTTTTCCCACACTTCTTTAAGCCCTTGGTGTGGACGAACTAGACTGATCAGCCCTCAAGGAAAAGCCCTTCAGATGGCACTTGCTGGCATGCTGTGCTGTGCACACTGGAGGTGGAGGGACACCTCTATTATGTGCTGATTTAATAGGGAGACCTATGCTTCCACTCCAAGGATGACAACAGATGCATGCAGGTGGTCTTAAGCTTGCCATTTGGGAAGCCAGTGGTGACCTGGAGGTCTGGAGGAACACCTGCGGGGCAGGACATGACTGTCAGGTTCTGCAAACTGGGCCATGTGTGGGCGTGGCCACACCAGGATACTTCACAAAGAAAGGAGGGGGGAAGAAATGATGTCTATATAATTGCCTCATGGAAAAGATACCCTATCACATTTCAGAAAATAAAGTCCACCATGTAAAAGACTCTGGTAGAGAACATCCAAATTCTTCTTTATTGTCCAGTGATTTATCATTTGTGCAGAATTATGGTGGTCATAGTAGGATACACTCAGAAAACCTGTAGATCTTCAAATCAAACAGGTCTGGGTTCAAATCTCAGATTCATCTTATTCTACCTTTTTTCACTTGGGTCAGTTTGATGACCTTCAATTTCATCACCTATACGATGGGGATGATACTTTTGACTCACAGGTTTCATGTCAGGATGAAGTTAAAGAGTTACCGGTAATGTGAAAGACTTCCAAACTGCTGGGCAAATAGTAGTCACTCTATTCTCTGCCTCTTTCAACTGGTCTTATTGCTGAGTTAACACAGTTCGCAGGAGGGTACTACATTTAATGAGGTGGTAGGAGCCGTGGTGCAGCCAAAAAAATTGTTAAGGTTTGATCTAACGAAAGGGGACAGAGCTATAGTGGTTATTAAGGGAAAGCAGGGTCTGTGTATATTTGCATGCCAGAATAGTGGTTTTATTTGTAATTTGGAAGCTGTTGTCACCCTTTGAGGATAGCAACAATAATGTTTTGTTTATGGATACAGCTTTGGGCGCCATCAGGACCATGGTACAAAAAGCCAGTGGAAACCGAGAGGGCTCAATACATAGAGAGGCTGCCAGTAACAATAACATATTCCAGCTTCTACACAGAGGTTGGGAATGGGCCAAGGTGACAGTTAGATAGAGCATAGGTTCCGCGCCCTACTTAAAGTTTTTTTTTCTTCCCTTATTCTTTGAGATCCGAACAAAGAAACAATTGACTGGCTATAGAAATGTCATGACAATTAAATGACATTTTGTTCAGGATAATTGTAGGATTTACATTGTTCCTTTTGACAGTTGATCAAAAGGAAATGAAAATTTACAAGGCAAACTGCCCCCATGTAGATCAATAATAAGCTGCTACATTTAATTTTCTTCCTAGGACTTTGGAAAAGCAAACTAAGGGGTCTTTCCAGAATTTTCTTTTTTTGCTTGACTCAGATGGTGCTGTGCTGTATAATTCCTTCACTGGCACAAACCAGTGGGTTGTCATCCTCTACAATACTAAGAGAATTTTATAGTTTCTCTTTAGGGCTTTTCTGCATTGTGATATTAAACCCCAGTTAAAGAACAGAACATTCTGAGAACACTGTTGAATTGTCTAGTATTTAAAGAACTCCTTAGACCAGTAAACATCCATTGGCTCCTTCCATCTTTCGAGAAATGATTTTCCCCCATGCTGTTGACTTTAAGAAACCAGGAAAATGATGGTCTTTTCATTTTTATTTGCTCAAAGTCTTGCCAGGGTTGGTCAAAATTATTGTTTTAATAATCTTTGTCCTAAAGAGCTCTGTGAAACTGCAAGCCAGGCCAAACTCAGAATGTTGGTTGGGGTGATATTCACCAATGGGGAGGCCTTATAGATGGAAACTTACACTTGAAGGAAAAACTTGGAATGGTCCTTGTCTTTCACGTGTGTGCCTCTTAGAATTGCAGCCTTTTAAACAAAGGTTCCAGGACCTAGCTCTTTAGCCAGTACTGATTGCTCTTTGTCTTCTCTTTTGATGAAGTGGAATATTTCATGGCTTTGATAACAGCAGGGGGGAAATTCACATTCTACACGCTGACTTTATTTTTAATTTCCTAAAACTATAACTACTTGCCAAAATGATCCTAGCATTCTATGAGGAGATTCCATTTATCATCAGAAAACTTTTGAACTTGACATAAGTGCAAAATGTCAAAGAACAGTTTCATATCCTCAAAAGGCTTATAAAAGCAATTAGGCTTCATTTTATGGGCTTTGTTTTGGTGGAATATGATTCTGGTCATCAGAGAGGGACTTCTCATTCAGTTGTTTTTTGGTTGTTTTTTTTTTAATCTGAAGAATTATATCAGGGAAGGTTTAATCAGGAAAACAGAAAACATGTTAGGGATGTAAAATGAAGGTGGTTTAAAATAGGGGACTGACTCTAAAAGTAAGGGCCGAAAAAGGGAAGGTGAGATAACTCAGAGATTAGACTGGAAAGCTGCTGCTACTGGGAGAACGACGGGGTGGAGGGAATGCCCTGGATGCGGTGTGCACTCACGGGAACTGCTGGAGCCTGCGTCTGTTCTCAGCCTCCGGATGCTACTGCTGGGACTTCAGCGGCCATTGGAGCCAGAGCCACCTGCTGCCCCCACTGCCAGAACTGACTGCCCTTGCTGGACACACAGCCGGCGGAGGAGACAGGAAGAACAATGGCTTCTCTCCTCCCACCTTCCAGAAGCGCGTCAGTGTCTCCCACCGCTTGGATCTAACTGGAAGTCCGCTGGCAGGATTCTGGAGAAGGCAACTTGCAGGGTCTAGCTCCCTGCAAAACAGAGCTAAGCACGGAAAGGAAGGCATGGAACTGAGAGCAAACAGGCAACTGACCGACTCATTTCCCTCCTTCACACAAAGATGAGGTTCTAGACGGGCCTGACGTGGAACAATGCAGTGTCTCGCATGCCCCTGCCAGCTTCCTGAATGCGTAAATGCTCACATGGCTTTCTCTTCATTTTCCAAAATATTTTCAGTTTTAAGTAGCTGCCATTTATTTGATATTTAAGGATGAGCTACAACTAAAAAAAAAAAAAATCAAACTACCTATTCTCTAGTTTATCTTTTGTGATTAGTTTCTTTAAAAGCCTTGGAGGAAGTCAACTAACATGGACTTATGCATTTACAAAGATGCTAGGTGATATACAAATATTTCTCATTTAGTACTTGCAGCAACTTTATGAAGTAGGGTGTATTTCTCCAGAAAGCAGTGTATCAGAAAAGTTTTCCCAGCTCTTCATTCCCAGAACAGGACAAGAACTCTGTTTAACAAAGACAGCACGTGGTGGCTTTAGATCCTGAAGAAAATTGCCATTTTTTACTTGCAGTCCAAGAGATACCTGGATATGGGAAGAATGGGATTCATGAAGAGGTTGCCAAGGTAATTTTTTCCACTGTATTGCTCCTGTGAGCTCAAAGAAACGACACACACTGCAGTGCATAGAGGTGCCCACCTTGAACTTCCAGAGCTCCTTGCTTGAGTCTTCTCGTAGCACAGGTTTTAGTGTGTGTTTTATAGTATTCATTTGCTTCTCTGTCACTTCCTCCCAATAGATGGTAAGCACCTGGAGGACTGTAGTGGTGATCCCGTTCATCTCTGGACCCCACGCAAGGCCTGGCAGAGGGCTAGCACTTAGGAGGGACTCAAGAAATGTATGGCTATTGCATTGCCGGTATGGGAAGGCACAGCCCCCTTCGTGGACGACACAGAACCAGAGCACAGGAACCATGATCTTCCGAGACAACTTGGCTCAAGTTGTCCTCACTACTTGCTGGCTGTGTGACCTTGGGAAAGTTATTAATTCTTCTGTAATCTATTTTACAAAATGAAGATAATACCTACCCCTCAAGGGTCATTGTAAAAATACATTGGTTAATATATATAAAGTTCTTGGCCCCGTAGCTAGAATATGCTAAGTACTTGATAAATATTAATTTGCATTTTTACTGACATTAACAAACATAAAAATGAATTTGATCAGGACTCAATAAACAATGTGCTAAGTGGTTTAAAAACAGATTTGTCAGTGAGAACTCACTCATATATCTTATTTGTTGAGTATCTAGAAGCTTTCTGGAGGAAAAAACAACTGGTTGAATTTTAAATGATCGGAGTTTTCGAGTGCAAACGTAGGTGTCTAGTTTGCTTGGGTTGCCATAACAGAATACCATACTGGGCGGCCTATAAACAACAGTTTACTTCTCACAGTCTGGAGTCTGGAAAGACCAAGGTCAAGTTGCTGGCCTGTTCAGTGTCTGGTGAGGACCCGCTTCCTGGTTCATACGTGGCAGTCATTTTTCTGTCCCCTCACATAGTGGAAGGGGTGAGGGAGCTATCAGGGGCCTCTTTTATTAGGGCTCTAATCCCATTCCCAAAGGCTCTGTCCTCATGACCTATTCCCTCCCAAAGGCCTCACCTCCTACTACAGTTGCCTTGGGGGTTAGAATTTCAACATATGAATTCGGAAGGAATACAAACGTTCAGAGTACAGTAGTGGATACATCAAATCGTGTGTATGTGTATGTGTGTGTGTGCACGTACTTGCACACAGGGTGTTCATGGTATTCACTTCCTCTGCAAAACTATTCTTTGGAATTTCACGTGCAGATTTACTTACCATGAGTGTTTTGTATACTTGATTGTAAAAGTGTCCTCATTTGGTCTCGCTCCCCTGTCGCTTTCCCAATTGCTGGCCATTTGCCATTTCCTGTTATAAAGGCGCTAGAGGGCTGGTGCCAATGTAGATGACCCCGATACTGGCTGCATATTTTCAGGTGTATTGTTTTGGAGAAGCTGAGGGCCAAGGGTCAAAGGTCAGCATATCCTGACATTTACAGCTTTGGTTTAACCAGGAAAAGCTACTCCGACATTAGTCTTTTCGCACATCATGATGTAGCCAGAATGCCCTTGGAACCCATTTCATTCTTCAGTAGAGATTCCTTCTTTTCCAGCACATGTATTACTTTGGCAAAAATTGTAGAAACGGGATATCAATTTTCAGAAAATTCTAAATTGATAATAACTGATTTTCCTTTATTTTTTCACATTCTTAACACCCTAGTCCAAGATGAAGAAACCACACTTGAATTAGTTCTCTAAATTCATATTATACACCTATTTCTCTCTATTTTGGAGAGTTTTTACCCTGAAAAATAAATTGGTTTGTTCACTTATCAATCAATTGATTCATTCACTCATTTATTCTTTGAACAAATACATTTTGAGCACTTACCATGTGCCAGTTACTGATTCATGCTGTACTGAGTGAACAAAATAAGCATTGTCCCTGGTTTTCAAATGTTAAAGCTAAGTTAACCCTAAATTCTGAATACCTCGAAAACACCTGACAGGGTCTGGCAGAAGTAACGCCTGCTTGAGTGTGGTAGGTAATTTGTAGTTTTAATTTGAATATTTCACCTAAAATGTCACAAGGTGTACTTGAGTGTGATATTTTTATGTTACAGAATTACATGCTTATGATTTTGTAATAAAAAGGGGCATTATTTGTGCCAGACCCTGTATCTTGATGCCATATTTTCATTAATGATCTATGTACAAAATTCCTGAGGTCAGCAGGTGAAGGGCGGAGGACGGTTTTTGCCTTTCTGACAGCCCACTCAGCTTCATATTTGAAGACTCTCTTAATAATAAAAAATAAATCAAAACATTCATTTTTGTACTTATAAAGTGGACCATTCTACATCAGTTAGAATGCTTTGGATTGCTAATGACATATAACCTAATTCAAAATGGTCCAGGCAATAAAGAAAGTTTAACAAAATCACAAAGCTAAGAGGAGGGGTGACTTTCAACATCACCCATGGGTTAATGAGGTTACAGGGACTTGGCGCCATTTTCCTGAAATTCTCGTGGGACATCATCCAAGTCATTCAGCTTCTCCCTCACGGTGATATGTTTCCAGTTGGGACATGGATTCTCTCTTCCCCACTTCAGTTGGGGAAAAGGACGCTGTGTTCTTTATCTCACCAGACGTGACTCGTGGGAAGTACCAGAACAGTGTAACTGTGAATGAGGTCATCCCTCCTTCAGGATCCAAAATCTTTTAAAGAATATATACAGATGTGCATGAGTAACAACAGCAAGTGTCAAAAATGGCCTGGCACTGCCACAAAATTTTCTGGCAAAGTCCATGGGATAGGAAGGGATTTTGATGGAGATTAATGTAGAGATAATATCACCCTGGCTGGTATGGCTCAGTGGACTGAGCACTGGACTGTGAAGCAAAGGGTTGCCAGTTCAATTCCCCAGTCAGGGCATACGCCTGGGTTGCGGGCCAGGCCCCCAGTACAGGGCATGCAATAGGTAACCACACACTGATGTTTCTCTCCCTCCCTTCCTCTCTCTCTAAAAATAAATAAATAAAATCCTTAAAAAAATTTTTTTAAATATGGAGCTAATATCTACATTATCATTTCACTGTGTAGGTTGGGAAATGGGGGGAGAAAGATACCAATTTGAGATTCATGCAAAGCTGTATCTAGTGAGGATCGAACTCTGGGTCTCCATGCATAAAGGAGCAGAGGTCCTAAATAAAATTTACAGATGAGGACGTACAAATGACAAACAAATATATAAAACAATGTTCAACCTCTCCAGTAGGTCAAGAAATAAAAATCCAAGTGATGACAGTTGTTATTTGGCACTTATTAAACCAAGAACAATAAATAAATAATACATATGGTTGCTATTATTATAAATATGTATATAGACACACATATGTCTGATGCAGTGCTGACATATGCCCCTGGAAAAATAGTACATTCAGTTCTTGCTAGTGGCAATAAGAAAAGTTACAGTTCATTTAAAAATCTGAAGAGAACTAGTATCAACAGACACAAAAATTTTCATACTTACTAATCATAACTTGTGACTTACTAATCACTCTCATTAGCCTTTTCCCAAGGAAATAATTTTAAAAAGTAAATGTTTGAATATGTTTTTACATTGCTAGTTTCTGAATCCTACAACAATCTATAGACCAGGTTAAGTAGACCAGGGCTTAACAGTTCATTGGAATTTATGTAGCAACTGAAAAGGATAAATATGGAGGCTTTGAAGGCTTATAGAAGGTATTTATGAGCCCACACTGAGAGGGGTAAAAAAGGGAAAACCTTTGGCTTCTAAAATCTTTGGCCTCGGATTTGATGCCAGCTCTTGAATGAACTATCTAATCTCACAAATTAAGTCAAGCATCTCAGTCAAGCGGTGATCACTCTTCTAAAACCCAGTTTTCACATGTCTTCAGTAACGATATTTACCTCATGGGGCTACTGTGAAGATCAAATGGGATAATTCACATGATGCAGCCAGCCTAGTGCCAAATGAGAAACAAGCCAAAAAAGAACCATACCAAATATCATTATTGTAACTATATGTATTGTTCTCTTTCAAATTAAAGTTTAGAAGAGAGCATGAGCCAACAATGAGAAAAAGGTCTTGTGCAGGATCAGGGAATGGATGAATATTTTACATTCGAGCATCTCGCTTTGTAATGTTTCATATTGGCATTTTAAAGAATATATTTCTAAGTCCAGAAGGCTCCCAAGACAAAGTCCTCGTACTAGAACTCCTCCTCTTTCTGGCAGCTGGAAAGTTGGATTCTGCAACCTGCCACAACACTCGGAATGCAATTGAGCTGGGGAGCCCACCGTACAGATTTTAAGAGGACCATTTGTACCTTCACCCTTTCTACAGCTGTTTTTGGAGAAGCTGCTGTTCTTAGATGCCTCGTTATCTGATGCCTGTGAGGCTACAGTATTGCTCCCTGAGAACCAAATCATGTTTGAAATTTCTGGTATCAAGGTTGTTTTTAAAAAAAAGATGGCTTAGCATTTCCGCAGAATACTGCGTTCATGGGAGGGGCCTTCCACCTGACCTGCTGGGAACAAGGCGTCTTTCAGGCCGCCTACGCTGTGAACAGAATGCTCTGAACCTCCTCTCTTTAGAGTTATTATTCCAAAACCCTCATTGTCTGCAGTGCCCTCTTGGAAGCGGGACAGTAAAATGCATCATTCTATCACTTCGATCTCTACTTCTTCTTTTTCTTTCTTCCTTCCTTCCTCCCTCCCTCCCTCCCTCCCTCCTTCCCTCCCTCTCTCTCTCTCTCTCTTTCTCTCTCCCTTCCTTCCTTCCTTCCTTCCTTCCTTCCTTCCTTCCTTCCTTCCTAGCCAATCGGCTAAAGAAGCAAAGGCCAGTATACCTACATTTTATTTCTGTGCTCCTGCATTATTTATGCTGTCAGAAACTCAAAGAAAGAGGCTGAAACCGTGATTATTATTAGGCTTGGGAACCACAAGAACAGGCAAAAGAGACTTTCTTTTCATGTCAGTGGCAGGAAAATAAAATGACAATCTAGAAAGAACATGAACTAAGGCATGAACTCTTAAAAATGATCTGCCAATTACCTGTGAAGAGGATGACATTTTAACCAAGCACTTTGTCTTTTCCCAGGAGACCCAGTAGTCTCAGGACTTAGTCTGTCTTCAGGCCACAAACTGGGAGGGAAAAGTTGGTTCCATTGGCCTCACAGAGTGCCTTCCCAGGAGGAAGGACAGAGGCTTCTACTCTGGCATGTGTACCCTCACCAGAAGTGCTGAGGCTGGATTTGACCCGTCAGCAGCATGGAGAGAGGCAGGGACATCCAAATGACTTCTGGAGTTGAGTGATAAAAATACTGTCTTCTGATTTTAAAATGGTTAGAAACTTTCTAAAGACCAATCCATAAAAAGACCAGGGGATGAGCATGTAAAATTTTTCAGAGTTGCTTTTCTCAGTATAATCACTAGACGATCTTCGAGTCTACAGTTTTATGCAATAAAAACGGGCAAGCATCTGACATATGGGGAAGGGTGTGGGGTACCGTGTGTAACAGATTTTTCCATGAACCTAATCCTGAGACTTTTCTATGACTCAATCTGGACAAATCCTATAATTGAAGGCATCCTAAAGATGTCTATTGTCTGGGAGAGTGGATTTGCTCAGGGTGACCATGTGATGCTATATCACGCAAGGTGGATACTGCACACCTGGGGCCATTTGCGTGGGGCCATTGTGCCAAAGAAGAAATGTTTGCTCTCTAACCAGTATGTGTTACCTTTAGAGTCAGAAAAGAAATTTTAAAAAACATGACTTTTAAAATGTGAATCGGTCTTTATATGAGAGCTCAGATGAGCTTGTGTCCAATCTGCTACCTACTAGCTGTATGTTCTTGAGCAAGGGGCTTGGCTACCTAGTTACATTGGTTTACAAAACCCTCCATAACCTGCCCCACAATTGCTTTACACATCATGAGCTGCTTATTCTTAGGATTCTACCATCCTAACCCCTGTTTCAGTTCCTCTCATGTGCCATGCTGCTTCTCCTCTCTGAGGTTTTAAACCCTCTTTTTTCTCTGCTCAACACATCTCCCACCTCATCAGTTGCTCACTCCTCTTTCTTCTTCACTCAAGGGCCTTGTCTCCAGGGAGCTTTTCTACAAAATCCTAGACTGAGTTAGGCCCTTCTGGGCTGGCACCAGATAGTGTTCCTTCTATATCTCTCATTATTTATTAAATGTTGTAATTCTTGAATAACTGTAAACTCCAGCAGGCCAAGCTCTAAGTGTTCCTTATTCCCTGCTGTGCCTCCCAGCCTAGCACAGTACCTGACACACACAGAAGGAACTCATTGAAGATTTTTAAGTAAATAAATGAGTGAATGAATTGATGGAAGAATGAATGAACGAATAGGTGGATGAATGAATGAATGACCCGAGCTAGATAATCTCCAAGATCTTTTTCAGTCTCGAGGATCGGTGACACTAATTTAGTGAAGCACAAGATGTGCTGATTGTGTTTGTTTTCCAATGATGGAAAACCCACTGAGAGTGGCTAGGCAAAAAGAGAAGTTATTGGTATGATGTTGAGTGGTCACCCTGCCTCTTCAGAGAGAAATTACATTTTGGTTTGTTGGTTGATACTGATATAAAAAGCATTGTGGCTTTCCACAGATAAGATTACAGGAAATTAAAATAGCCTCGAGACAAGTTTGACAGGACAGACCTCCAGCATACCTTTGGATATGAACCATCTCATTCCAGCCAGTCTGAGAACACACCCTTTCCTGCGGTGCTGGATCAGATCTGAGCTGTAGATGATAGCAAGAGAGCAGTCTGCTGCCTTGGTTTCTTTTTTGCTTGCTGTTTAGCATGTTCTCTGACCTGAGACATACTCAGGCCAGTTCTTGAAAATATTGTTATTGCAATTGAAGTCTTTTTGTAAATAGAAATTCCAGAATCAGAGGACTTGACGGAACTGCCAAAGATCAACCAGGACAACCCTTTGCTTTCTGGGAGGCCTGCTGTGAAGTCATTGAAGTAGGCCTTCCAGTAGATGGTTTGCTCCCAGATGGGAGGGTCACCTCTCTCTCCTGAGGCTCGGTTGCACTTTGCTTTACTTCTCTTAGGATATTTGTATTCTCCCCTACTCGGCTCTGCTTGCTCCTTGAGGCTGGATTTATCTGTATTTCCTCTGTAAAGTTTTACTAAGAAGAGAAAAACAGCACACATTTCTTGCCTATATTAGCTTCCTATTGCTGCTGTGACAAATTATCCCAATCACAGTGCCTGAAAACAACACAGATTTATTATCTAACTGTTTTGGAGGTCAGAAATCTGAATAGGTCTCACTGGGCCCTACACATGGTGTAGTCAGGGCTGTGTTCCCTTTTGTAGGCTCCAGGAGAGGATCCACCTCCATTTTAGTTCATTCAGGCAGCTATAACAAAAATATCATCACCTGAGTGACTTATAAAAACAGACATTTATTTCTCACAGTTCTGGAGGCTGGGAGTCCAGATCAGGGTACCAGCTCAGGGCGATGAGGGCCCTCTCCCAGGCTGAAGACTTTTCATTGTATTCTCACAAGATTTCAGGGGCCTCTTTTATAAGGTCAATAATCTCATTCATGAGGGCTTTATCCACTGAGCTCTCAAAGGCCCCAACTCCTAGTACCATTACACTGGGGGTTAGGTTCTCAACACATGCATTTTAGGGGGACACAAACATTCTAACCATAACAATTTCCTTTCCCTTTTCAGCTTCTGAAAGTGCCTGCATCCTTGACTCATGGCTCTTTTCTCCATCTTCAAAGCCAGCAACTTTGAGCTAAAACCTTTACATGCTGCCATCTTTTAAAAAAATGTTTATTTAAATGATTTTTCTTTTCAATTGCAGTTGACATACAATATTATATTAGTTTCAGGTGTACACCCCAGTGAATAGACATTACGTAACTTACTAAGTGATCATCCCGATAAATATCAGACCCATCTGACACCATATATTGTTGTCAGAATATTATTGACTATATCCTTATGCTGTACTTTACATCCCCATGACTGTTCTGTAACAGCCAGTTTGTTCTTTATTCCCTTCACCTTTCTCACCCATCCCCTCCACGCTCCGTCCCATCTGACAACTGTCAAAACATTCTCCATATCTATGAGTCCATTTCTGTTCTCTTTATTTATTTTGCTTTTTAGATTCAAATGTTGATAGATATGTATTTATTGCTATTTTATTGTTCATAGTTTTACCTTTTTTTGTTCTTAGAGAAGACTCTTTAACATTCCATGCAATGCTGGTTTGGTGGTGATGAACTCCTTTAGCTTTTTCTTGCCTGGGAAGCTCTTTATCTGTCCTTCAAATCTAAATGATAGCTTTGCTGGGTAGAGTAATATTGGTTGTAGGTCCTTGCTTTTCATCGCTTTGAATACTTCTTTCCAATCCCTTCTTGCCTGCAAAGTTTCTGTTGATAAATCATCTGACAGTCTTATGAAAACTCTCTTGTAGGCAACTAACTGCTTTTCTCTTGCTGTTTTTAAGATTCTCTCTTTGTATTAACCTTCTACATTTTAATTATGGTGTGTCTTGGTGTGGATCTCTATGAGTACAACTTGTTTGGTACTCTCTGAGCTTCCTGGACTTGTATGTCTATTTCCTTCACCAGGTTAGGGAAATTTTCTGTCATTATTTTTTCAAATAGGTTTTCAATTACTTGCTTTCCCTCTCTTCTCCTTCTGGCACCCCCACAAAGTGAATGTTGTTATGCTTGAAGTTGTCCCAGAGGCTCCTTACACTATCCTCATTTTGAGGGGGTGGAGGCATTCTTTTTTTCTTTTTGCTCTTCTGTTTGGGTGTTTTTTGATTCCTTATATTTTAAATTGCTGATTTAATTCTCAGCTTCATCTACTCTACTGTTGATTCCCTATAAATTATTCATTTCAGTTAGTGTATAATTTATTTCTGACTGGTTGTTCTTTTTTATAGTTTTCATATCTTTTTTTATGCTGTTGAGGTTCACACTAAGTTCACTGAGCATCCTTATAACCACTGTTTTGAACTCTGCATCTAGTAGATTCCTTGTGTGCATTTTGCTTGGCTCTTATTCTGGAGTTTTTTTATGTTCTTTCATTTGGAACATGTCTCTTCATCTCCTCGTTATGGCCACCTCCCTGTATTTGTTTCTATGTATTAGGTAGAGCTGCTATGTCTCCTGGTTTTGGTAAAGTGGCCTTATGTGGTAGGTGTTCTGTAGGGTCCAGTGGCACAGCCTCCTCAGTAACCAAAGCTGGCGACTCCAGCTTTGTGTGGGCTGTGTGCACCCTCCTGTGGTAGCTGAATCTTGATTGCTGTTGGCATGTCAGTGGGTAAGATTTATTCCCAGGCTGGCTGGCTGCAAGGACTGGCTGTTACCAACTGACCACCTTGGAAGAAACAACTATGCAGGGGCCCACCGCACAGAGCAGGACTTTCTTCAGTGGGGCTCTGAGACCTGCTAAATCCACCCCTTCTGTGTGTCACTTGTAGAGGTGATTGGGTGCTGCTTTGACATGGTCTGGAGTTGTCCACTGAGTGTGCTGGCTCTGGGACCTCCTGGGAGGTGCAAGCCAAGGTCAGCTGACACCTGTGTCTGCCTGGGACCACCTGGCATGAGGTGCAAAGTGATCTTCTGAAGAGCATGTTGGGTTTGGAGGTACCCAGGTGAGGCCAAGCTGCAAACCAACACTGGCTGGTGCTAGTGCCAGGACTGGGGCCACTTAGTGAGAGATATGGGGCTTGCTGAGGCCAGGTGCTACTTATTCAAGAGATGTTAGGAAACTCTGAACATGAACCAAGACAGGTCATTGGTATGGAAAAGTCATTGGAAACAGCTTAGGTGGGCCTGCAAATTGGCTGAGGCAGCATCTCAGGGAATCACCAGGGCAGGGCAAACAGTGTGAGGCAGGAAAGGAAAAATGGCCTCTGTCAGAAATGGCTTCTGCCTTTTATCTGGCAGAAAGCTGCCCTTCAGCTCTCGCCCTGATGCCAAACAATTGAGTCCAACCCCTGTGCTCCTAGTGCCTTTCAAGCTGCTACCCCCAGCACTGGAGATCAGAGGAAGTGAGTCCAGGTAAGTCCATGCAGGCCCCTCAAGAGGAACAGCAGGGATTTCAGAAGCCCTCTGTCTCATTCAACCACAATCCCCTCTGGTTTTTGCAGCCAGAAGTTATGGGCACTTCTCTTCCTGGCACTGAAACTCTGGGCTGGGAGACCTAGTGTTGGACTGGGACCCCTCATTCCTCAGGGGGAAAATCCATAGCCAAGTTATCCCTCCCAATTTTAAACCACCACACGTGGGTGTGGGACCTGCCCATTCAGTATCTCTGCTTCTTGTACCATTCTCAATGTGGCTTTTTCTTTATAGCCTTAGTTATAGAACTTCTGTTTAGCTAGATTTCATGTGATTATGAATGACGGTTGTTCTATAGATTAATTGTAATTTTGATGTGGTTTGGGAAGGATGTGAGCACCTCATTTACCCAAGCCACCACCTGGCCTGGAAACCTACCTGTTGCCATCTTTATCTTTCTCCCTCCGTCCCACTCTTAAGAACCCTTGTGATTCCATTAGCCTCACTAGATAAGCCAGAATAAGGTCCCTATTTTAATATTAGCTGATTAGAGACTTTAATTCACCTTGGACATGTAAAATAACACCCTCACAGTTTCCTGGGATTTGAACAGACACATAGGGAAGAAGAGCATGTCTATCTATTATATCACCCAAATACAATAACTGAAATCAGTCTATTAGAACAGGACTCAGGAATGTGGCTCTCTTCTTTAGTCAGATGTCTTTCTGAAAAGCTGTACTAAATCATTTTTTGTCATTAAATAGCATTTTATATTCACCACAGGAGGTAGTTGTGCTTTAAATGCTCTAATTAATTTTTTGCTACATTAGAATTTATATATATTTGATTATATTAAAGCAAGATATACATCTTTGACAGTGTTAGAACATATGTTTTATATAAATCTGTGTAAGGGTTTTATGGAAAAGATTTTGCATTAAAAATAACTGAGCATTTGTAGTTCTTAGAGTATGTGGTATGTGTGCTTTTTTAGGAAAGGATTTTTTTTAGAAGAGAAGCTAATATCAGCAAATTAGTAAACTAATATTCTATTTCCCTCTTTTGTAAAGAATAATAGGCTAAATATAATTCTATGCTGTAGTTTTAAATGCTATTAAAATAAAATATAAGCACTGAAAATATATAGTTCTCCTGATAGAGAGAACAATTATAATTTATTTGCTAAAGAATTCAATGAAAACATAAAATCATATTCAAATAAATTCATTTTTTAGAAAGCATAAATCCTGGGTAAACTGGGTCCTAACTAGCACATTTCTGAATTATTCTTCCCAATGACAAAGCTTAGTTTTGTCTCGTTAACTCTACCAGATGTATTGCTAAATTGAGCTTCACTCTTTATGTAATCAACCCACAAGGTGGCTATTAGTATTGCATTTCACTGGTAGTAAGCTCAAGCCTCAGAGAGGTGAGATAAATTGTCTGACATCACAGAGATGAGAGTCATATTTGGGAAGCCCACATTTACATCCGAGCGTACGTCACTCCTAACTTTATGTTCTTTATGTTATAACTCAACAAAGAATCCTCGATGCCAACACTTCACACAAAAACTCAACAGAGTGTATGACTTTGGGCTGGAAATGAATTTTGGGATTGACTCTACGCTTGTTTATAGGAGCTGCACTTTTGCTACAGTCACAAGGAAAACATCCAGATTCTTCATGCTTTTCAGGCCTATTTCTTTATCCCTTGGCAGTAGGAAGGGACAGAAGCCTTGAAAATTGGTAAACGTTAGGTTTGCGCATATGCAACATTGGCAGTCTGACAGCAGAGACAGTTGTGGTTCTAAAACAACCTTTTACAAAAAAGCAAAAACAACGATCTTACTACAGTATATTTGCTCTAATTGCACTGGATGGTGCTGATGGAAAAGTGACATTTTGCGGTTTTCCTTTTGTATGGGAGATTAAATATAAAGTGGTGATTCATGGACCATTTTCCTACAGCCTCCTTCGTTTCATGTGAGAAATTCTCTGTCTTTGAGAAAAGAATTTGTTCTTTTCATTCAATCCATGAAAAGGCAGGCAGGGTGAAAGGAGAGGCCATTTTTATTCATGTGTGATTTTGTTGCCTCTTTTCTCCTTTTTCTTTATCTTCGGTGCATGTGACTCCTCAGTGTCCAGAAAGGCTTTATAGAGTCTTTGAATGAATATTGCCAAATGTTAGGTAAAGGTGACTAATTTATTTACTCAGAGACGTGAGGAGCTGCTTTCTAGTTATTTCTTCTGTAGTGCTTTTGAATGTAGTGCATTCTATTTTCTACTATAGGGATTTCTGGGAATTTTATGAAATTCACATGTGATGCCTCGCTTGTACAAAGTTCCCAATTTTTTTGGTGGTGGAAACGTTAGCAGCTGTGAGTACATTTAATGTGTAATAATTGTGCCTTAAATAAGATCAAACTTCCTCTCTTCTGCCTGGTGGCTATACTCACCAGCAATTTCATAGCAGAGCTGGAGAAAGCCTGGTGGCTTGCCCTTCCCGGAGAGATAGATACTATAGCCCTTGAGTGAGGGCTGAAGGCGGAAGGAGCCCAATCTTTTTGGTCCAGCCTTTCCAGAATGACGCTTCTATGAGCTGAGCTGAGAGGTTGGGGAAGAAGTGGATCAAGATTTGGGAGCCACAGACTCTCAATGTTCTTCTTATCAAGGTTTAGTTTCTTTTTTAAATAAATATTTTGTCATTGGCTGGATACCCTAAGGATGATTTTCGGAGACTTTATATGATATTTTTAAATGTTTTTCATCAGTTACACTTGTTTCACTGGGGAACAGGTCCATGGAGTTCCTCGAAGTGCCACCAAAAGTGAAACCTTAATGTTTGTTGTTTTTTTTTTAAACATATATGTTCAGTTTGAATATTTCTAAATTGCAATGTGAACCTTTTTAATCCATGAATTACTTAGAAGTGTTTTGCTTAGTTTTTATTTAGGGTTTTTTTTCTATGTGTCTTTTTAATATTGATTTCTAGCTTTGTTCTGCACTGAACAAAGAGTATACTTGTGATTTCAATTATTTATAATGCGTTGAGAGTTTCCTATGGCTCAGCATGTTTATCTTTTAATTGGAATATTTAGTCAGTTTATATATTATGGTAGCTATTGACATGTTTGAAATTAGTCTTTTATCTATGTATTTGCCCTTTCTGAGTCTGTGTTTTTACCCACGATCATTTTCTTCTGCCTAAGCAATGCTTCTAGCAATGTAGTATAATTCTGTTGGAACAAATCTCTCATTTTTTGACTGGAAATGTCTTCTGTCACCATCATTTAAACATTTTAAACTAAACTTTATCTTGATATATAGATAGATTCACATACAATTGAAAACACAACACAGAGATAAACCATATACACTTTACCCGCTTTTTGTGAAGCTGTAATATTTTGCAAGGCTGTAATACAATGTTCCAACCAGATTTACACTGACGCAGTCAAGACACAGGACCTTTCCACTCCCACAAGGGTCCCTCACCTTGCTTTTTCACAACAGGCACTTCCCTCCCTCCCCACCTCCTTCCTTAATCCCTGACAACCACTGATCAGATTTTCATTTCTATTATTTTGTCATATCAATAATGTTATATCAAATGGAGTTGTACAGTGTACAGCCTTTTGCAGTTGGCTGTTTCACTCAGCAGAATTCTTTAGACCTTCGGTCAGATTTTTGTGTGTGTCCGTAGTTTGTTCCATTTTAGTAGTGAGTAGTGTCCCGTGGTATGGGGTGCACTAAAATTTGGTTGCGCATTCACTAGTGAAAGCACCTGCGTTGTTTCCATCTATTGGCCATTACAAAGAGAGTTGCTGTAAGCGTTTGTGTACAAGTTTCTGTGTTGGCATAGTCTTCATTTCTTTGAAATACCCAGGAATGTAATTGCTGAGTCATATGGCAGTTGCATGTTTAATTATTTTAAAAACTGTCAGACTGGTTTCCATAGTGGCTGCACCATTCTACATTCCCACCAGCAATGTATGAGGGATTCAGTTTCTCTGTATCTTTGCCAGCATTTGCCATTGTCACTATTTTTTATTTTAGTCATTTTGATAGGTATGTAGTGATATCTAATTATGGTTTTAACTTGTATATCCCTAATGGCTAATGATTTTGAATTAAATCTTTTTGTGTGGTTATTTGTCATCTGTATATATTTTTGGTAGAAATGTCTCTTCCTGTAGTTTGCTGATTTTCTAATGGAATTGTTTATTTGTTTGTTTTACTGTCGAGTTTTACTTTAAAAAGTCTTTTGTTGCTCCTGTAAAGTTAATGACTTTGTTTCGTGTTGCTGCTTTAAGATTTTGTCTTTGTCTTTAGTTTTCAGCAAGTTGGTCGTAATGTGTCTTTGTAGTTACCCTGTTTGGGGTCAATAGAGCTTTTTAATTCTGTTGTTTTGTATCTTTTGTAAGTTTTGGAAATTTCTCAGCCAATTCTTTTCAAATTTGGCGTCTACCCTATCTCTTTATTCTTCCCTTCTTTCCCAAACACATGTTAGCATTTTATCATGTTCCAAATGTCTCTTACATTCTTTTCTGTATTTTCTATTCTTTTCTTTTTATTCTTCAGTCTAGATATTGTTTGCTGATCTATCTTTAATTTCACTAATTTTCTCTTTTGCTATATCTTCTCTGCTTTTCAACCCATCTATTGTGTGTTTCATTTCAGTTGTATTTTTCAGTTCTCTAATTTTAATATGTTCCTTTTTGTAGATTGTATTTTTTTACATGTAGAACTCTCCATCTTGCCATCTATTTCCTTGGACATATTATAGTCATTTTAAAATCCCTGTCTGGTAATTACAGAAGATGACTCACCTGTGGATCTATGTCTATTGCCTATGTTTTCTTCTTAGATTTTGGGCAGTTAGACCTACCTGTCTCCTGACCTGATTACTGATTTTGGACTAAATTGGAAGTGATGTATGAAAAATAGTAAGAGCTCTGGATGATGTCATATTCGTTTAGAAAGGGTTAATTTTCTCTGGAGTGCAGTCAGAACAGGGGCAAATTACCCTGATCCAATTAGGTGTTATAATAATAATTCTAGGATGAAAACTGATTGTGGGGAAGGTGCATCTATTTCTTGTTTTCCATTACTTCTACGGAATTGCCTTTTGGTTATGAGACCTGAAAATGTAGGATGTTAATCAACTCAAACTCCTTGGAATCCTGTACTCCAGTTTTTGTCTCCTGAGGACTGGAAGATTGCTAAACTCTCCCTTTGTGTGTGTGTTTTTTAAGTAGATTTTATCGATTATGCTACTATAGTTGTCTCATTTTTTTTCTCGCCTTTATCCCCCTCCGCCCTGCATCCCCTCTCCCATCAGCATCCCCTGCCCCCGCACCTTAGTTCGTGTCCATGGGTCATACGTATAAGCCATATAAACTCTTTGGCTTCTCCCTTTCCCCTGTTCTTAACCTGCCCCTGTCTGCTTTGTGCCTACCAGTTATGCTTCTTATTCCCTCTACCTTTCCCCCCATTCTCTCCCAACCCCCTCCCTGCCGATAACCCTCCACCTGATCTCCATTTCTGTGATTCTGTTCCTGTTCTAGTTGTTTACTTAGTTTGTTTTTGTTTTTGTGTTTTAGGTTCAGTTGTTGATAGTTGTCAGTTTGTTGCTATTTTACTGTTCATAATTTTTATCTTCTTCTTTTTCTTAGATAAGTCCCTTTAACACTTCATATAATAAGGGCTTGGTGATGATAAATTCATTTAAGTTTACCTTACCTGGGAAGAACTTTATCTGCCCTTCCTTTCTGAATGATAGCTTTGCTGGATAGAGTAATCTTGGATTTAGGTCCTTGTCTTTCATGACTTTGAATACTTCTTTCCAGCCCCTTCTTGCCTGCAAGGTTTCCTTTGAGATATCAGCTGATAGTCTTATGGAAACTCCTCTGTAGGTAACTGTCTTCTCTTGCTGCTTTTAAGATTCTCTCCTTATCTTCAATCTTGGGTAATTTAATTATGATATATTTTGGTGTGTTCCTTCTTGGGTCCAATTTCTTTGGAATTCTCTGAGCTCCCTGGACTTCCTGGAAGTCTATTACCTTTGCTAGATTAGGGAAGTTCTCCTTCACTATTTTTTCCAATAAGTTTTCAATTTTTTGGTCTTCCTCTTCTTCTTCTGGCACCTGTATGATTCAGATGTTGAAATATTTAATGTTGTTCCAGAGGTTCCTAAGCCTCTCCTCATTTCTTTGAATTCTCGTTTCTTCATTCTGTTCCAGCTGAATGTTTATTTCTTCCTTCTGTTCCAAATCATTGATTTGAGTCCCAGTTTCCTTCCCTTCACTGTTTGTTCCCTGAATATTTTTCTTTATTTCCCTTTGCATAACCTGCACTTCTTCCTCTATTTTGCATCCATGCTCAACCATTTCTGTGGGCATCCTGATTACCAGTGTTTTGAACTCTGCATCTGATAGGTTGGCTATCTCCTTGTCACTTAGTTACTTTTTTTGAGTTTTGATCTGTTCTTTCCTTTGGGTCATATTTCTTTGTCTCTGTGCTCCTGTTACATTGTAAGGGGCAGAGCCTTAAGTATTCACCAGGGCAGGGCAACCCACGTCACTGTGTTGTGGTGCTACATGTGTGGGAGGGGTCAGAGAGGGAACAATGCCTGTTGTTTGGCTCTCACCCCACTTTAAGTCGCTTCCCCCACTACCCACAAGCAAATTGGACCCTTTTGGTGCTGATGCTGAGTAGGTTGGTTTGTGTATGTTCTAGGACCCTGTGGGTCTCTCCAACGAACTCTCTTGTGAGTCTGGGAGCTTCTCCTGCCACCACAACCCCCGTGGATTTTTGCAGTCAGAGGTTTTGAGACTTTAGGTTCCCATACCGGAAGCCTGGGTTGTGCAGTCTGTCTCGCTCCCCAGTTGTTCCTCCCATCTTATCTGCACACAAATGTGGGACCCGTGGTCCACCAGCCACTGTCTCACCTGCCCAGCCCTCCAGCTGCCGCCTCTCTGTGCGTCCTCTCCACCTGGCTGCCCATCTCCCACCCCTCCTACCAGTCTGGATGAATGTTTCTTCTTTAACTACTTGGTTGTTGGACTTCCATACAGTTTCATTTCCTGGCAGTTCTGGTTGTTTTTTGTTTTTAAATCTGTTGTTGCCCTTCTTTGGTTGTGCAGGGAAGCAACGCATGTCTACTTATGCCTCTGTCTTGGCCAGAAGTCCTCCCTTTGTGTTTCTGCCTTCTTTGATGTATTTTCATGCTTTACTTCTTATTCTCTTGTATAACACCATTTAGGAAGTGGCAAACGCTCCAAGGGAAAAACTGTTCAGAATGTTGGGATTACTTCTTCTCTGGGATTCCTTTAAACACATACACATGGACTGAATTTTTATCCCTCAAGTCCTGGGTGCTTTTGAATATCTATACTGAAATATTTGTCCCTCCAGTCTCTGAGAATGCCAAAAACCTCACACCACATAAGAATTAGCCAGTAACTTGAGGAGAAAAGCAAAGATAATGTGAGGAATATTGGCCTAACATCAATATATTTTTATTTTATCTTGGCACTTAAAGATTTTTTGCCTTTGCTACTTTGATGCCTTCTAACCACTTCTTTTTTTAATCTAGCTGTTAGAGTTATCTCAGTGAGAATATTCATTTGACACATGAAACTCCATCATAGTGGGAAAACAAAGTCACCCAAGCCTGTGCAATCCATATACTGCCTTCAGTTGAGACCATAATAATTTGGTCACAGTTTTATTTAGGATATTTTCACTATTTTACTTTGCTCATTTTCTTGCTTCAAAGTGTCCTGATTAGGTTTTTCTTGCTGTGTCACTCCTTAAGCCTAAGCCGGATTAAAATCATCACAGTTCCAAGATGCAGAAAAGACAAGATGGCTTTCTCCTCCTCATAAGAAATTAAAAATAAATCCAACCCTTAAGTATAAAAATAAACATAAATAATTTAATTTTTTCCAAAAATATGTTACAAATAAGTTATTCCCAAAAATGCATGGAGCCAGGTTTCCCGCATGCAGATCCTGGCTCGGCCGGGTACAAAGTAGGCAAGTTACTTAATCTTCCTATGCTCAAGCTTCTTCGGTCGTGAAATGTGAGCAAAGATGAGTACCTGCCTCATCGGACTATTACAATAAATGATTTAATACATCTACAGTATTTAGAACAACACACCACGTACAGTAAGTACTCAATTAATGTGAAAGATTATCCAACATCAACAGCAATAGCCATAAAATGCATTAGTATATAACTTAAGTACACTTATAATAAGTATTTCTGATTTAGAAATATTTGAATTACTTTGTAAATTCCCTTGGACCAATGCCTTGCTAGAAATTTTTGTGATAAATCAAATTGTTTTCTTTTTTTTTTCCTTTGCATATTTTGGGGGGCTGAAGAAAAGCTTCCTAGTCTCTATTAGTGGGAAGACGAAGGAACCATTTCCTTCTATGCTCAGCATTTATTTCCCAATAGTTGAGTCACTCGACATTTATTGAGCACTTACTATGTTCCAGGCTGTGTACTAACGGTAGGGTCGTACAGATGAATAAAATTCCATCCTTTCCCTGAAGGTCTTTTAAGACAGATCAGAGTCAAACAGATAAGCAAGAAATGACATACACATTGAGCCATCTACCCTGTGGCAGGGCATCAGAATTTTATAATACATTAACTTTATAATCCTCACAATAACCCTAGGAAGTAAGCACTGAAGCCCAGAGGACTCAAGCAACTTGCCCAGATGAGATGTGAACCCAGTGCCTAAAAAAAACATGTCAACAGCCTTCCTACACGTGTTAGGGCAGGGAGACAAAAACAACAAACAAAAGGTCGATTATAGTCATCCGCTCACAACCCCGACCACCTGTTAATTCAGGTTTGTGAACCCAAGTCAAACTGATTTAGTGGCATTTTCCAGTTATTTCTGGCAAAATGGTCAGGTTAATAACATGCAGCTTTGACATTCACACAGCAAGTCAAAACTACAGTGCAGAAGTATCTTTGAATGGGTGTTTTTAAATTCAGTGAATTATTTGTACCTAAACAAGTAAGTTGTCATTAAAAAAAAAATGTACTCCTTCAAGGTTGTGGCCTATAGTTGGAAAAAGGTCATTGTGTGTAGTTCCTGTGATCTTTTCAAGCTACATTTGGATTAGTGAGCCAAATCGATAGAAATCTAAGATCCAAAGAGATCATTATCACGATTTCAACGCTGCAGATCAGTGGCTTTTTTAGTTGTAAGAGGAATCTCTAAACCTAGGTAGTTTGCAAAGGAAAATAAGTGATGGCAGGTAGGAAGCATGCTACAGAAAAAAAAGAATCACACGCGTCTACTTTAAATATCAAAAGTCAGTCCACTGATTATTTTAACTTATGATGAGTTTAAGCTCAAGTCAATATATGGTAAAATATACTTAGTCTTTAAAATAATAGAAAAAATTTAAAGTGCTAATTTTTGCTGAATTTCAAACTAATTGAAGCCATGAATTTCAGGAATTTTTAGGACTGAGAGCTTCTGGTTTCAGAGGACGTCACCTATTGGCAAAGACTGGTACTGCAGTTTTACTCTCTCAGATCCTGGATCTGCGTGAAGCGGAAGCGTTCAGGCAGCCACGGATTTGGAGTTGGATAACTGATGTGGGGCCCTGAAAGTCTAGAAGGATATACTTTCTCTTCTCTCTTCCCATTCCCCTCATTACTAAGGTGTGCATTGCAGAACAGAAAACCAGAACTCTAACGGGAACAAATTGCAAATTTGTGAATTGTGACTTACTGCCATCTGCCCCCAGTGAGACACCCTGACCCATTTAGACAGACATTGGATTCAATGAGCCAATTGTCTCTGTGCAAACAGGTAAATTCCCTGCTGTCGTTAATCTGAAATTAAAGGGGAAGCATTATAGTTTTGTTTTACTTTAGCAGTGCTACGGCTAATAACATCAGGAAAATAACTTAGGAAATAAAAATATATCTTTTCTTCCCACTGGAGCTGGGACAAAAGTAAAGCAAGAGGAAGATGGGATTGGAAGATTGCACGGCCAAACAGTTTGGACATTAATCTTATCGTTCAAGAAGCAATTTCTGACTCTGAAGAAATTGTACTCTTTTGGAGTGACAAAAATGTAATCTGCCCAGCTGGCTTAGTTTCCATTTATATTTTGCAACTCCCTAGAGCTACTCTTTTTTTAAAAAAAAGAAGAAAAAAAAGAAGCCAGAATAGAAATCCCAATAACACTGGCATGGAAAGGCCCTTAGGGTTTTAAGAGCAATCTCTTCTCCACTGGCGTTTCTCCCCTTTGCCCTTTGAAGGAGTATTTTTTTTAATGTATTTTTCAGAGCACCTTGCTGTGGATTTTATTTCATTTTGTTTGATTGGCTTCCTGTTATACAGAGGGAGAATGAAGTAGGAAATAAGCACACGCGTGGTGTTAGAATTAGGCTAGGCTGGTCCTAAAGGAAATGAAGCTGACGTTGGAAAGCTTACAGGACTGTGTTTTTTATTCTGCTGCTCTAGGTTGCACTGAACTTTGCCCTGGTAGGACCCTTACCCATTTACTCCATTCCGGGTTCTGAAAGGGTGTGGATGAGAGAGCATTTCGGAGGAGAGGATTTCACACCTGTATTGTGATCCCACAGCAAGAGTCCAAAAAAGTTATAAACGTACTCTGTTGTTTTAAAGTAGCACTTGGTTTGATACTCTTTTGGCCATCATTCTTGCATAAACATTTTAGGATGCAGGAATTCTGAATTAGTCTCACCTGATTTCCCATCCTAAGTGGTGTCAGGATTATTACATTTTCTCATCCTACTCTGGGCCACCACCCCTCACTGTTTCTTGTTTTTCTTTCCATTACTAGCATGGCTCAGCATATAGATTGGATTCTTATATAGTTTTTAAAATGTCTGTTCTTCAAACTTCTCTTGAGTTTCTGTTTCTATCCATTTACTTACAAGTAGATTTAATTAGTTCAGAAAACTACCCCCAAGATTTTTCCGTTTCTTTCCTTTTGTTCTATAGAGACACATGTTTCATGCTAGTGAAAGCAAGACCGATGGAACTTCAGAGTGGCATGCATTTTCCTGCAAGTAACAGTAAAGAACAGACACGGAAGTCTTAAGGAGGAATGCTGCTGGCACTCTTGAGTCACCACTGCGGGGCTTGAAGGAGCTGTCCACGATGGTTACGGTGTGTGTGTATGTGTGTGTTTGTATGCACACACGCATACACACCACAGTGACAGATGACCTATTGAAATAATTTCAGAGCTGTTCTGTGGTTGCTACGACAACCAATGCTCTCTTGGCTTTCATCTGGCCATGTGACAGGGACTTTGACGTCAGCCGGAGGCAGAGTCTGTGGCTGAGTCCGCACAGTCAAAGGCCTGTGAGAATCTGGTGGATGCTGGCTGTTGCCGCTCCCGCCGCCGCTGCCGCTCCCGCCGCTGCCGCCGCTGCCACCGCTGCCGCCGCTCCCGCCGCTGCTTCCCTGGGGCTGCGGAGCATGGACTGCTAAATCCTGCCCTTCTTCCGTGTGAGGTAATTACCTCCCTTTACACGCGGTTTGTAGATCCTTGTGGCTTTCCCCCATCTCGTACCTACCACAAGTTTGTCTTCATGAGCAATTATTGTTGTACCAGGGAAAGAATGTGAAGTGGCTGCTAGTTGCTAATTTTGTGCGGAATCTCTGGAATTTGGTTAAATTTGGATTAATGTCCTATGAAGTAGGTGAAAATACAATCGCCGTTCTTGCTCAACACTTGCTAACAAGACATTATTTAAAGATACAGATTTTGCAGCTTGAGCCAAATATTCCCCCATCGAATTCCAGGAATCCTCCCTTCAGCATTGCTTTGGGTTTATAGACTCCAGCATAGGTTTGCAATACAATGCTAACTTTGCTTTTTTTTTCCCCCCACAATTGCTACCCTATTCTGAATCATCCCAGAATAGTTTGGAATTTGGTTTCTATCTTGTTTGCAGCATTCATAATTAGCAACAACAGGCACAGCAGGAAAGAACATTATACTTTGAAACAAAAGTTGGGTTTTTTTTTCTTGTAAATAGGGTATTCCGAAAATACCAAGGAAAATTGTCAACAGCTTCCTATTTAGAAAAACATAATTTGGACTACGCCAAGGAAGTTGGGGCGGAACCTCTTGCATGTGTGCACGCCGTTGCTTTTGGTTGTTCAAGTAAAGGGCACATTTTCAGTATCTTCCTCTGAAAATTCAGCTGTGAAGAGAATAACATTGGATGGTCTTCGCTAAGGACTCATATAACCTATTTGTATATTTAGAAATTGAAATAATTTCTCTGGAAGAAAACAATAGCCCTAAAACTGAATTATTATTGGTAGATCTACTTTAATTCAAACACAGAAACAAATAGTCACTAAAAATTTGCTCTAGACCTTGAATGATCTGATAACCGATTAATAATGTCTTTTTATTTCTTAATTCCTATAACATTATAAAATGCAAATTGGTTTATTTACTTTAATGTAGCTAATTTCCTCCCCAAGTTTAGTAATTTTGATTTGTCTATCATTGTGCACGAGTTGGATTGTTTTGTGTCTTGAAATTCGAAGAAAACCTCTGGTACTGAAGTTAATCAAAGCCTAGATGTATAACTGGTTTCTAAATCTTACAAATTTGACAGGGGAAAAAAGGCAGCACATGTAATATACCTAATATTTTTCTGAATAGAAAATAATGATTTAATTAAGTATGTGAAAAATATGGATTTTATGGTATGTGAATTACATCTCAATTTAATGCAAGAATATGTTATTCTTATTTTTTATGTCCTTTATTAGTTTCTGAATTCTGATCGCATTTATTTTACTCTGGAGATGAGCATTTTGCTAAGTACTTAGCTTCAGTGATAAGTGAATAAATTGTAAGGGCATCAATAATTTCTCAATAGCTTTCAATGAGTGAACATTCATTTAACTTGCTAACAGTAGATATGTCTATTTTTGGTCAGAGTCTCCATGGAGGATTTTCCAAAAAGACTAATGTGCTTGTACTCAAGGCACATCTACTGACACATCATCTCATCATTTAATTTATCTCATAATTTTAACTCAGTAATGAGCATGGATAGGACCCGTAGCTCCGGTATGTGAAAGCACTGTTGTTTATAGAGTACTTTGATGTTTACTTTTTTCACTCAAAATAAGGAATTATCATTTTACTTTGCCAAGTAGTTTTCTTAATGTTCTTTCTATGATATTTCAAATTAAGGTTATAAAATGATTGTATTCGATGCCTTTATAAAACAGGCTGGATTTAAGCACTATTAAATATGAGAACAATGCAGTGTTGACGGCAAAATAGCAATGATAAATTTTATCATTTGATGAAAACAACCTGTGCTATCACAGCAGGGATGTTTTTAGAATCTACAGCTCTTCTCTTATGGCAAAATAAAGGGGAGAAATGACTGTCAATAGAATTGTCTATTGACAACAACAAAACCGTGTTGATTTCAAGGTCAAGTTTGTTTCAGCTTCAAAAGATACTAGCAAGGAATGATTTACTCTAGAAACCCAGCTGTTGCATTATTAAATGTTTTGTGTGTAGTTTCAGGGATTTTTAACCTTTCTGGTGCCATAGACCTCTTGGGCAGTCTGGTGAAGCCTACAGACTCTTCTCAGAATGCTGTTTTTAAATACATAATATAGGGACAGGGCATGCCAGATTACAAAGGAAACCACTTTGATTGAAATACATTAGCCAATTGTTTTAAAAATCGTGATGTGTGCTTTATTTAATAATACAAACGAGCAGCAGGTATAACTACCATAATTCGAAGCAATGATGTGGGTAAAAGATATTTTGAGATATCGATAATGGCTATAATGTGACATGAGAACATCTGCAATTTTTCTTGGCAACAAAATCACAGGTACTATGTTTTGTGGCTTACATTTCAATGAAAAGAAATACTAAATTTCAGTTCACAGTTAGTGAAACTAAAGATGTAATGTTTTTTCCATCCAAGTTTCTGGATCCCCTTGAATTCTATCTACCCCTGAGTTTAATGGTCATGAGTTAGTAATGCCAAAAGATCATAGAAAGGCATTAAGCAAAATCCACATTGCCGTTTCCTCATTTAGTTCTGCCAATATGATTTTATTCTCTGAAAATGTGAATTTCCCAGAATAGTCTAATTTCTGCGTGAAAAGGGATGATATATCCATAGAGCTACCAAACTGTAACTTTCTCTTATTTTCCTCCTTGAAATCCATAAGGAATCTTATGTGACTTGGACTGAGAAACTCTTACCTGGTTAGATAGGGGTTAAGTGGAAAAACTCATAGTGTTAATGCAAGTTATGCAAGTTAAAGCCATGGACCACAGAAATAAGACTATAGCTATTTACAAAGGGACCTTTATCCATTCAGAGAAAAGAAGGAGTACTTAGATGAAGAATGCGGGATGTTATATGAGAGCAGAGCTGGAGGAGTACTCTAGAAGGTACTTTGTGTATAACATTTGAAACATGCATTGAAGAATGTTTAGTGCAAAGCACATGCATGAATTGATAAATTGCAATGTAAATTCCAGTTAGTTGGGATAGAGCCTACAGGTTTGTCTGCCAAAGGTCCCCAGGACAAAACGCATTCAAAATGAAGTGGGGAATGGAGACACTTCCCAAGTAATTGGATCTCAGAATCTTACTTGACATATTGGATATTTAAGGAAAATACAGGAGGTGTTAATGTTATTGTTTAGTGGGACTAAGTAATTGTCTCATTTTCCATGTCACATTGAATTTGCAAAAGATAATGCTTAGTTCTTCTCTCCAACAAACTAGACTGACTTTGCAGTTGGTTGGCTGACGTCATGTAGCAATGTCTGTGTAGCCTGTGTCTAGAGTGTCCGAAGCCATCCTTTCTCAGTGTGACAGAATTGGAGCTATGACGTTTTGTACAAGCTGTTGTTTAAGCTCAGTCCAAATCCCTAACATTAGAAGTGGAAGCTTAGCAATTTTTCTTCATGTGTTCTCTGGGAAGTTACAAAATTGGATTTTCTCAAACATTTCTTATTCTTTGGACTCGAAAAGAACACCTGCTTTGGGAGTTTTGATGAAGAAACTTGAAAAAAGTCTAAAATCTCTGACTCCAGACTGTACTGTTTGCTTCTTTAATGGCAGGTGTTTGAAATTTTAAATTCAGAAAGAAATGTGCTATTTTTTTAAGTGAAATTAACTGCTATCTAAATGGTGCCCCATAATGGAAATCCAGCAAGAATTATCATTCCAAGATATGGCATTTTTTTATTGTTTCCAGAAGAAATACCTTAAAAGTGATGCTCCTTAAGACTCTGATATAACATTTATACGGTAAATATTTAAATTCAGTGGAGCCACGTTTTCCAAACTAAAAACAGTATGTTCTTTTTCCCTCTGCAGTGAACTTTAGTGTTTTTGGACATCTTTCTATAAATACCTTTAATTAGAGACACAGCATTCTTTAAAAATTTAGTTTACACTAATGTAAAACATAGTATACTCAGCTAACATTTGATTAAAGATTGTTCTATATTTGATTTGCAGGAAAGAAATCTCTAGTCTGAAAGATATTCCAGCTGCTGCTTGTCCTTATGGAAGGATTGTCCATATTTTCTGAATTCTGTCCCACTGACTGCAGGAAAACCAAAGGCAGTATATTGCTTTTATGCCAGATGAATTTTTAAAGAATGATTCTATATTTTCTTTACTTAAATGAATTTAAGCCTTATCCGTTAGAGGCAAATGTCAAGAAAAGTGTTATAATATTTGACTGTCTGCTCAGCTGGCAGCCACAGACTTTCATGCGATTCATACATCTAAAACCACGACCAATTTTGTGATGACTGTATCTACAACCTCTTTGGAGATAAAATAGCACCTCACAAGTTATCCCACCCTAGGCATTCCCACATTTCACCATGGATCAGGTGCAGCCTAAGGTAACATCACTCAGTCCACAAGCATTTCTTAATTGGCTGCTGCATCCACAGTAGTAAAGTAGGTATTTGAGGTTCCTCCCTCATCTGATCTTTGAGTGACATATGCCACGGGCGTAAAGAGCCCAAGTTACACTATGGACTTCTGACTTTTGTTTGCCAGAGCTTCACATCAAAGATTCGGTCGTATCTGCATTCGACAAGTTTTGAGCACCTACGAAACACCAGACATTCTGTGGTGAAAAGACAAACAAGGTCCCCTGCCATCATGGAACTCACAGTCTGACTGTATAGAGAACCCGCACAGGCTTCTCCCCTATAGCTGCGCTAGCCAGTGTAGTCAAAAGAGAATCCTCACTAAAAGAAAAAATAAACTAACGAACATCAAAACAAAAAAGACAAGCAAACAGCCTGAGAACTATTTGATTTTACACCAGCATCAAATCTTTGAAGAGACATTCTTCAGCTGGTGAATAGCTAGCCTAATTTGCAAGTAACCTGTTCATTACCAGTGTCAAGGAGTCCAGATCAGTGTGCCCTGCCCTACTGCCGGCAGGCCGAAGGCTGGCTGTCCCCCTGTTCAGAATAAAATGAGACTTGTAGGTACTGACCTGGAGAATGATATTATTTTTTATCGCAAAATACTCTGTCTTATGCAAATAATAAGAGCCATTTCATTTTATGAAAGGAATTCGTCAGTTAGTGGTACCCAAGTAGATCTGTACCATCTTCCTTGTACTAACACAGTCAAGTGAGGCTCACTGCTGTAATAAATAGTGCCATGTCTCAATGGCATAATACAGTACAGTTCATTTTTTGCCCACCTACAAATCAGATTTTGGAGAAGGATTCTACTCCATACAGTTATCCAGGCATTCAGGCTCCTTCTGTCTGGTTAAACTGATCTGGGGGCAAATCCTGTCTGTAACCACCTGTAGGTCTTATTTTGGGCAAGTTCCCTAAGTCACAGTTTTCTTACCTAGATAATATTAGTAACTGCCTTGTAGATTTTTAAGTTAACTCACTTGGCATAGTAACTGCCAGGTATTAGGTTTGTCACATGATCACTAGATCATGTGAACTGTTATCATTAATTTTCTACCTCAGGTGGGGCTGCCACCACCACTATCCCTGTAGGAACCAGAAATTACCACTGTCCAAGCTGGAAGAGGTATGTGCCTCGTGTTATGAGAACAGCTAACAGTTACATAGTCTTAAAAGCTCTTTTCAAATATCTTTTCCTTCATAACATCTATTTTATAAATGAAAAAACTACGGCACAGAGAGCTTAAGCAAATTGCCCAGTGTCACAATGGTATATCATGGAGCTCTCTAGGTGTTTGGCCCTTGACTCCTGACTCTTTATTCACTATGTTATATTGCCTTCTGAGCTGGAAAATGTTGTCTTTTTCCTAGAAGTAATGTTATTTGCTGTGGCAAATTGATCTCTACAAAAATGGCCATATAATTATATCTACTTCCACATGCTCTACTAGAATCTTGACACTCACCGTCAAGAGGCAGAGCCTATTGTCCTTCCCTTTGGCCCAAAGGAGCTGTGACTAGTCCAACAGGTAGAGCACCATGGAAACAATGTAGGTGACTTCCAAGGCTGGATCATAGAAAGGACACAATTTCTTTTTTCCTCAGCTGTTTTTGGTTTCCCTCACACATGATACTTGCTCTTGGAAACCAGCCACCATACTGTGAGGAAGCCCAGACCACGAAGAGAAACCACATGTTGGAGTTAAAGCCCATAGCCAGCATCAACTGCCAGACATGTGAGTGAGTAATCGATCCTTCAGAGGGTCCCAGGCCCCAACCATCAGATCTCCCTAACCCCTCCCAATGCCAGTTAGACCAGAGATGAGCCATCTCTGCCCAGCTCTACCCTAAATTGCAGATTCATGAACAAAACAAAAATTGTTGTTGTTTTAGTTCAAATTTTGGAGTTACTTCTTAGGCAACCAGGGTAACTGGACAATATGGGGTTAATTAGAGATGACTGAAATACTTGTAAGGGGGACCAAACTTTAGGTATATATAGATCAAATAGGTTTTTGTGATCTGGGATAAATATCTAACCTAATTAAAACAATTTCTGAAGGAAAATGTATTTCAGCTACCAATCAGATTGCAAACAGACTTTAGGTACACATCTGTTTGCAAATTTGGAATGATGTCTTACATATTAATGCTGATGCTGGTTCTAGGAGAAGATTTGGGCTACACTGAAACTGGCCTGTCTGGTTTAGTAAAACCTCCCTCATTGCCTCCTGCTTTCTGGGACCGTGTCTGTAGGACAGTCCATGGTGGATGGCAGTACTTGTGCCATTTTCCTTTGGTCACTGCTTAGCCTTCCTTTTCAGCCTTTGTTTCCCTCTCTCAAACCGACTCTGTCTAATCTGCTGCCTAGTTTTCTATTGTTAGACTCTGCATTCTCCTTGACGCTGCCTTTTGTCCCATTTCCAATGCTTCTAATAGTTCATAGTGAAGCTAGGGAATCCCTCTTGGTCAGGTAAGATTTAGCTCATTCAGCAAAGTCTTTTTCCTCTTGACAAAGCTGCCAAAATGGCAGCTGTCCAACTGGGTTGCAGCTCCATGTGTTGGTCAAACCTAGCACTGAGAATACTCAGAAATGTCCTTGTGCCGTCACTCAAGGAGGCATCTCTGTCTCTTCTGCTGCAGAGAATTCAATGCCCCTGACTCTCTCCTCAGTTACTTAAATGTCACCCCCTCCTGGTGGTCTTCCTGTCTTCCCTTTAAAAGGCTAATTGGTTTGTTTGCTCATGCATATATTCTTTCAATGTTTATTATCTTCATATAATGAGGCCTGGAGTTAAGCACCCATGAAAAGATTTCTTTCGTGTCCAAGGATTGGTAAGGTTTCTCCAGTTGTCTCTTATTTGTTTATCATAGACACCAGGCAGATGTGATCTGTCTAGACCTTTTAATGACCAGCACCTGACCCACCTCATCCAAGATGTTTCGGCTACTACATAGGATACTACAAGGGCAATGCAGGTCCATCCGATCTTTGAAAAGGTTACAGTCCAGTTGGGGAGGCTGGACAGTATATGCAACTGGGGTACAGAGCTATATCTTCTTTATTGGTTACAATCTCTCATAGAGCCTAGTGTAGTGCTGGACGTTTAGTGTCTACTGATTAAATCTCTGGTAAGTGAGTGATGAATGGATTAACTGCAGAAGGATACATGGCATTGAGATGACTTAGAAGAAGTGAGTGATGAAGAACATTTGGCCTGACTACAGAAGTAATAGGATTGTCTGCGAGTAAGAAACATCTTACATATATCCTGGTAACAGAAATGAGACACCCTATCTGGGATCAAGAAACTGGCTGGGAAAAGAAAAAAACTGCCCTGGCTGGTGTGGCCCAGTGGATTGAGTGCCAGCTTGAGAACCAAAAGGTCGCCGGTTCGATTTCTAGTCAGGGCACATGCCTGGGCTGTGGGCCAGGTCCCCAGCTAGGGGCATGCAAGAGGCAACCACACATTGACGTTTCTCTCCCTCTCTTTCTCCCTCCCTTCCCCTCTCCCTACAAATAAATAAATTAAATCTTTTTTTTTAATTAACAAAAAAAGAAAGAAAAAAAACCCTTACAATCCATACAGTGGGTCTATGAGGGATCTAGAATTGATCAATTTAAGATAAGCTGGATTTGCCCCAGCTGGTACAGCTCAGTGGATTGAACATCGGCCTGTGAACCAAAGGGTCACAGATTCAATTCCCCTGTCAGGGCACATGCCTAGGTTGCAGGCCAGGTCGCCAGTAGGGGGTGCATGAGAGGCAACCACATGTTGATGTTTCTCTCCCACCTTTCTCCCTCCCTTCCCCTCTATCTAAAACTAAATAAAATCTTAAAAAAAAAAAGGTAAGCTGGATTTAATATGATAGACATCAGGAAGCTAGTAAAAGGTTTGGAGCAAGTGAGTAATATGTGAGTCAGGGTATCAAACAGTGTTATAATACTTCAATCATTCTGTTTTCTTTTGCTTTAGACAACTGGTTTTTAAATTCCTGAATATTTATTAAGTGTTTCTTTTTCCTCCATTTTTCTCATAGAAAAGTTCTAACTTTAAATTACAAAATGTGAATTCTCTTTTTTCCTTAGTACTGTGTGAGTGGCCCTTTAAACCATAGCGGGGTAACATCTGTAAGAATAGCTGTCTAATTCCATAATTTTAAAACTGTAATTTGTTATTTAATAAAGTCATTCACATAAAATCCAAACCAACTGAAAAAAAAATCAAGACTTCATAACATTTTCTATAAAACTATCCTATAATAATTATGTAATTATAATTGACATTTATAATGAAACCACTGGGATATTTGCCCATTAGTTTGACAAACCTTTTGATTAAGTCATCAGAGAAAGACTAAATTATGTTCAGTGAAGTTTTGGTTGTAAATATATTTCATCATATCTAAAGTCTTTGAAAACTGGCCATCAATATATGTTTGACAACTATCAGAATGTTCTAATCAGACCCCTCCATTCTTAAGAAAAATATTGTAAATTGTACATGCAAGAAGTGCAATAATATATGTCTATAGTATAAAGAATAAGAGAAAGTATATTCCTGTGTATCTAACAAAAACACAATTCATATCATTCTAGAGAAGGTATAAGTTCACACATTGATATCAATGACAACTTCAACACAGCAGCAGACAGATTACTACGGCCCCTGAGGTCCAACACCTGTGCATTTATCGAACACCCTTGCAGCAGGTGTAAATATTTGTCAAATGGGTGACAGAATGAATGAAGCATCTGCGGAGAAGTTGGGTTTGCCCTTTCTGGAACTGGAGTTAAGGAGACGTTTGCTGGACATTTTCCCAGGTAAGGGCAGGGAACGGCTTCTCATCCCAGGGCATTTACTCTTTCCTTCGCAGCTGCTTTCAGTCCCGTCATGTACCCCACACATTATCCGTCTCTCTTCTCCAGAGATCATTCATGCCAAGATTTAGCATGTCGCTAAAGACATCTCAGTGGGGTTCTTTTTTTTGCCTATAAGACAGGATTGTCTGGGAGATACACCATTCCCTGTGGGCTAGCTCTTCGCCTGCCACTGCAGAATCCTGCCTCAAGGCACATGTCTATCACACCCGCAGCTTCTCACCATCAAATTGAGCCTGTTTTTAAGAGTTGGGCTGTATGGCCACTCAACATTGTTACATTAGATGTGGGATAGTATAGAGCAGGGCATTTCCAGTTGTGTGACTCAGGGGCTGCCTTGGCAACCATCGGTGAAATGCCAGACCATGCTAACAGGGAGATGAGGTCTGAGAATGCTGGCAGGATGAAGTGACTGACAAAAGGGACACATTTTTGGCAGCCCATACTGTAGTCAGGGCTGGAGACACAGGGAGAGAAATGACTGCACGAATGTGACACAGGAAGACAAGCTAGAGTCCTGTCATTATTCAAAGTCCCAGCTGGATCTGAGCTGCTGGGTCAGTGGAGAGGAGCGCCCACCCACATGGACCCCCGAGGGCCTTTGGTTGGAATAACCCCCAGAGGGGAGGCGCAAGGCCTAAAGGCAGGCCCCCAGCCGCTGGGGTAGATTTCAAAGTGGTGTGCTTAAAAGATACAGGTCCTTGAGGCTGAATAAAACCTTGGAATCAGGATCAAATTTGGATATCAGGGCTGGGGCTTGGGATCTGCCTCATCAGAAAACTCTCTATGTGATTCTTAACTCAGAGCAACTAATCCTTGAGAGCCATCCATACTTGCTAACCTTCTTACTCTCCAAGGACCTCCTGCTGTGGGAAGACTGCCCAGCACCAGGAATTTCAGCTAAGAATGTGACCAGGCAGCACGTTATGGGAGGAGGCAAGTTCTGTGCCCTTGCCTTTAACATATGATTCTAGAATACAGGCTTTTGACCTCAAAGGCAAGTCTTGACTGTAGGGGTCAGTAAGTTATACCACCTGCACCCTCAACCCACCATGACCACCTAGTGTCACTAAAAACTCCTGTTGTGGATGTAGGCCATTGGTCATAAAAACATCAGATGCACATAGGAAGTCATCAGCCCATGTCGCTCCCACAGCTGAAAAGCAGCTCCAGATTCCCACTAGCGACGAGCAACCTCAGGATGGGGCTAATTCGCAAAGCCCTTAACAGAACCTCCAGACCCCTGAAGGAGGGTTGTCAAATCGAGCGAATAAAAATACAAGACACACCCCTGGACAAAGCCAAAGGGGAATAGGATTAAAGGTCGGAGGCAGAGGTGGGTAGGGCGGGGAAAAATGGTGGTGGGAAAGTAGAGACAACTGTACCTGAACAACAATAAAAAATAAAAAATTCTAGTTAAAAAAAATGCAAGACACAGTTAGATTTGAATTTCAGATAAACTTTGGGGTTTTTTTTCTGTGTAAGCATGTATTGTGAGGTATTTGGAACATACTCATATACTAAAACATTACTGGTAGTTTGTCTGAAATTCAGATTTAACGGGGTGCCCTCCGTTTCCTCTGGCAGGCCTACTCCTAGCACTATTTGTGGACACTCTTCAGAGGATGCAGGCTGTCAAATTTGGATATCTGGTCACCATAAATTTACAAGAGTAGAGGGCAGGGAGTGTACCTTTGATCTTCACCTTCCTTAGAAAGCCCAGCACAGCACTCAGCTTAGAGTAGATAGGTCGGGCGTGTCAGTGTTAAGCGGTTCTTATTCAGAGGTGGCTAACCCTGGTGCTGGCCACATGGGAGCTGACAGAGGGGAGAGCCTGGCTAGCAGAACTGAGATGCCACGGGTAGGCCTCCTCATATCAGTGGCAATGAGTCCTCAGCCCTGATTCACTGACCATGGTCTCCATCACTGGTGACATGAGATGGTGATGGCGGGGGCTGAAAATTATATCTTGCAGCTTAAATATGCCTCTTTCTCTTAGAGTTCTTCTAGTTTAATGGGTGCATACCTCACTTCAAATATTATGAATGGCTGTAAAGATTTTGTAAATTAAATTGCATTTTCCCACTGGTTAATGGGATCATTTCAGAGTTACATCTCCATTTTTTCTTCCCAAGGGTAATAAGTTAATGAACTATGCACAAGGGAAGTGTCTATTTCAAGGAAGCTTGTAAAATGAAAGAATACTTTGTTTGATTATTTGTTTCACTGTAGGCCCCCGTTTTTGTTTTAAGTTGGGGCACACCTGTTTCCAGGAAATGGTTTGTCAATAAGATAAGATTGGGCCCTGACTGGTGTGGCTCAGTTAGTTGGGTGTTGGCCCCCAGAGTGAAAGGTCATAAGTTCAGTTCCCAGTCAGGGCACATGCCTGGGTTGTGGGTTTGGTCCCCAGGTTGGGGTGCGTACAAGAGGCAAACAATCCATGCTTCCCTCTCACATCGATGCTTCTCTCCCTCTCTTTCTCCCTCCCTTTCCCTCTCTCTGCAAATAAATAAATAAAATCTTTGAAAAAATAAGATAACATTGGCTTTGTGGGAGTGTGCCAAAGAATCTTCAGGATGTTGTGTTCTTTTCTTTAGATTTATTTTCCAAAATTGCTATCCAGAGGAAAGGTATTAATGAGAGGAAAGAGTAGCAGCCGTCTATTGGTAATTAGTGACCTACGCTGTCTACTTCATCACATTCCCCTCTGGCTCATAACTGATAATTATGGGGGCTTTCTTAGCAATGTTGAAGAGTCAAACCACTCAAATCCCCTTGCTTGTCATGGAAGCATTTTAACTTTGCCTAAGTAGTACCCCATGGCCATCGGGATTAGTCATTTCTCATTACCTGCCTTTGAGGTAAGTTAGTGTTAATCCCTCATTACTCAGTGAGAAACTCAAACCCCAAAGAAGCTGATTTTGGCCCACGAGCACGTGGTAATCAGACACAAGTCCTCCTCTGAGTAAGCACATTTGTCATCTTTCGCCAGTCTCCTTGGGATGTAAAAAGACCAAAATTTAGAAAAGCCATTTCCATTTACATAGCTAGCCCTGTGTTTAGGAAATGAATATTTATCTCTAGTCTCATGTAAGAATTGCACAGAGCGCTTTAATAGCATGCCCGTGGTGAGGTCCCCTTCCCAGGCATTCTGAGTCATTAGTTTGAGGTATAGCATGGGCATAGGTTTTCTAAATAATAATAATAATAATAAAACAACTACCGTGATGCTAACATACAGGGAGGTTGAGAACACAGACCCAGGCAAAGTAAGCAGGGGTTCATGGGATGCTGAAGTTCCAAATCCAACTCAACTGTCTCCCCGCAACAGGTCTTCACCATCCTACCTTTAGAGCCCTTGCATGGGGAGCCTGTAGAGACATATACATTTAGCCTGGGCTAAAGCATTTTGTTACCAGAAAGGAAACATTAGCAGAGTGGTTTGCCAGTTAACCCCAGCAGAAATGCACCACGGTGATGAAGGGACAGGAAGAGAACAAACCCAGTGTATGATGTGCTGATCAGACAAGTAAAGGAGAGGTGGTGGTGGAAACCCTGGGCTGCCCCAGGATCATGACCATGTAGAAGTGTCATGCGTCTGGGCAGTGACTTCAGAGAGTGAAGAGGTAAGGGTGTAGGGGTGGCAGGGGTACAGAATCTAAGGAGGCTTATTGATTCAGAGCAGCATGCAGTCTGAGGTAAGACTGGTTCTATCACTTAAGCTCTGTGACCTTGGGCAAGTTACTACTTCTTAAATGGGCAGTTTCCTAATTTGGAAAACAGGTAAACATTGCAACCACCTCCTCTTTTGTTGGGACCTGAAACAAGATAATATATGATATAAGACATCAGTGTCTCCTGGCCTTCCCAGAATTCCTGGATCACTATTAAGTTCTCTTGATTAAATTGGGGATGGACCATCATCCCCTCCTTTAAAGTAACTAATCTCACAAGGAAATACAAGTTAGATTTAAGGTGGTGAGCCATATATTGGCATGGAAGAAAGAGTGGGTAGAAGCTTACAAGGGAGTCCCTTGGCCTCAGAGTTGTAGGGTAAAGCTGTGGGGTCCAGGTTCAGGTTGTATCCTTGGACCAAAGGATGAGAACAAGCACGAGGAAGCTAAGTGACAAGGGGTTGTGACAAGACTTGGCTCAAAAAGCACAGAGCTACCCAAGTCAGAGGCTATGGAGCCAAGTCCCAAGAAAATCCATGACCCAGAAACCAGGAAAGGTGCCCAAGGCTGATGGACATGGTTTCAGGAATAGCCTTTTAGAGCTCACTGTTCCCAACCAGCAGGGCTTCTTTGTTGTCTGCCTCCTCTGAGAGTGTCTTAAACCTAGGAAGTCCCAGAAGTGAGTGTCTTAGCGGCATTTGGACAAGTGTGTCTGCTGCTAGGAAAACCTGTTCAGAGTCAGAGCCCTCTGACTCTGCTGTACAACTGTGACCAATCAGCACAGTGAGACCCACACAAAACTGGTTCTATGGGATGTCCCATGATGAATGTATTTTTCTGGGTGAGGGAAATTTAAGGTGTTTCTCTGTTGGAGGACTTTTCAGTGCTTTTAATTTTCTTGTAAATGTTTAAGAGGAGGATATAGTGATATGTGTTTTCTAAACTAATTTCACCATAGAATGATTTCTTCTTGGGAAGAATCCCCAACTCTTGTTGCTCTTTTGCCATCTTAACTCCTAGAGCTTCTGCCTTAAGGCCCCTTCCCTACTTCTCTGGGGTGTGTAGAACCCTATGCGGGCCACCAACTGCATTCCCAGGTCCCCATCACTGAGGAACAGTCGAAAGATGAGGCTACAAACTGTATTACGACAAGGCCATGAATGTCTTGTTCTTCTTCTCAATGGAATGATTTGTGGAATGATGATTGATTGAATAAATGAATGAAATTATCTAGTTTATGACAAACTCCAATTACTGTGGTATATTGTGCCTTTGGTGTTAAATACTGAACTGACCCACTCCTCCCACTCCTGTTGGGGAAAGTTGTATAGGATTAAGGATCAAGAGATGTCAATTTTGGTCCTAACTTGGTGTCTTTCTTTCTCACCTATCCAAAGTGACCTCATAATAACCCTGCCCATCTCACTTCAAAACAGCATTGGAAATAGTGTGCAAAAATTAAACTCTCCAATACTGTAAAATATAATCTTAATGATTCCCATAGGAAATAGACCCATCTATTGATGTTCTGCTAGGCCTGTTAGTACCTAGTCTGAGCCTTTCTGAAAATCTAGGCATAGGATAATAAAGGCTGTCCCACGTGTGTTTCACGGCCACTGGCTTTGCAGCTTTAAATGGAGCAGACATGGAACAAGAATGGGCAATTTTCCTTGACTCTTTTATGATGGGTAGTGTTTATTTTAAGCAGTTTTCCAACTACGTAAAGCCTTTCCTCTATGCTTCATACTATTGAATTCTTGGAATGGTGCATTTTGGTGAGAGTTTTCACCCACCTCACTCCCCCTCTCCCCCTGAACTTGCTGATGTGGAGGTCCCATGATGCTAGCCTGGTCCCTGCCAAGGCTCTGCAGAGGGTCACTCAGACACAGCTTAACCAACACGCCACCTCATATGACAGCCAGGACTTGTAATTGCCTGTGGGCTCCACCTGTCTGTACCTACACTTCAGCGCTTCACCAAACATATATGTAGACGGGGTAAGCAGAAGGTGAAGCAGCAACTTTGGAGGGAAGAATAGGAAATTAGCTCAGATCCACAGCTGCACTGACAAAGGAAGAGAGCTTATTTGTCTGAACTCCGTGCATCATAAGTTATGTTTGATTTGGGGGATTACATGTAAGCCTTATTAGTTACACTTGATAACGTATAAATGTATTTCTGATCGTATTTTCTTAAGCCTGTATTATAACATAGTCTAAAGATTTTACCTATTTTTAAAATATTTACGTGAACAGTCTTCAACCAGCTTAAGGATTAAGCCACATTTAGTATTAGATTAAAGAAATTACTGTGTGGAAAACAAAATAATTTGAAATCATGACTTTAGGGAAATCTGGACTGTGGCTGATTCTGCCCTGGGCCCTGCGGGAAAAAGAGAGACTTGGAAGTTCATGTTTTTTGCCAAGTGGGTCAAGACTCCCTGTTGTCCCAGATGACAGTTGGCACACACAGACAGATCCTCACTCTAATTTTGTTTTTTCCTGGTAAAGGAATAGCAACTATTTGCTAGTCTACTTCTTTGCAGAAAGGCAACAAAGCATTTGCATAGGGAATCTAGCATTTTAAATCATTTTTTTTCTATGTAAATGGGTACTACCAGGGAGTAAGAAGCAGCCTGTTCACAAAGAGACTGTAAGTAATGGGGAAAATCCCTAAAAAATAATAATTACAAAACTTTTGGCTCATGACTCTACTGCCAGCTCTAGATGAGCTTATTTTTAAGGGAGTTAGTCTAGAGTGCCAGGTATGTGCAGGTGTTTGGAGATCTTGATTGGAGAAAGGATGACTATAAAGCACACTGATGTTCCTTGGCTATTCCCAAGCTGTCTGGCGGTGGCGCAGAAACATGGATTATTGCGGTGTCCAGTTGGAGAGCCCAGGGACACACAGCAGGTTTTCTGAAAACCAAAGCTTTCTCTCTGAAATGTATGGCCACAAAGGATGCGTTTCTGGGATCTGAAGTTTTCTGGCTTATTCAAATAACAATGAAAATGTTAGGAACCTTCCAACTATAGGACTCTCCCTCATTTTCAATGACAAGAACAACAAAACCTTGTCAGTCTGCTAATGATCTTTGCTCCTGTTTGAATTCTATTCCAGGGTTGCTGGGTCTTCCATCAGTGCTTGGCTGCCCTTCCTTAGGTCCTCTGGCCGGAATTATTCAGACTCTTGTGAATGTGAGTGGCTCAGCCTGGATTGTATTAGGTTATCTAATTTTTTTTCTCCCTGGCGGCCAATTTCATTTGAGATTTCACAGTGCTTCTAAATTTGTATAGGTAAACAGAGACCATGCTTTTCTGCAAATCACTTATTAGAATCAAAACGAGGAAGACTTTTTAACTTTCCTACAACTGAGCTGATGAAAGTCGCTCTTGTAAGTGGGCGTTGAAAATGTTTACAAGTGTCTGAGCAAAAAGGAATTTGCATGCACCTCCAACCAAGCCTGCCTGTTTAAGGTTTGTGAAGCTGTCGGTCAGTGCAGGCATGTGTGTCTGTGGAGCCATCCGGTCCAGGGCTTTTGTTTGCTGGGAGTTTTTTGATTATTGCTTCAATTTCATTAGTTGTAATCTGCCTATTAAGGTTTTCTGATTCCTCCTGACTCAGTTTGGGAGGATTGTATGTTTCTAGGAATTTGTTCATTTCACCCAGCCTGTCCAGTTTGTTGGCATATACTTGTAGTTGTTTATAATGTGTGTCGATTGGACCATAGCATGCCTACATTGGTCCCCAAGGGGAAGGAAAACGGCCCTTCTCTCTTAGGGTTTGGAAGTATCTAGAGTTCTCAGTGCAATGTTCACTTAAAATCTCACTATTCGAATTCATTTTCTTTATGAAGAGGGAGAACCAGATCAATCAGAACATCTAATGGATTGTTTGAAATAACGAGAAACGTTAATCTTAGAAATTTAAATAAACTGGGTATAGGTCTTCAAGTTTAATGCGAACGATGTTGTTATAAGATACTTGGGATGTGGACATTGTTTTGGCTTCCTACGGCTGCTCTAACAAATCCCCACAAATTTAGTGTGCGAAACAACAAATTTATTGTCTTAGTTTCGGAGGTCAGAGCCTCACATGGGTCAGCGGGGCAGAGTTCCTTTCAGGAGACACTGGGAAGAAATCCGTTTCTTTGCCTTTTCTAGCTTCCAGACGTTCCCTGCATCACCCCAACCCCTGCTTCTGCTGTCATACCTTCTCCTCTGACTCTAGTGCTCCTGCCTCCCTCTTATAAGGACACTTGTGCTAACACTGAGCCCACCTGGATAATCCAGGAGAACCTCCTGTCTCAAGATTCTTAGTTATACCTGCGAAGTCTTGTTTGCCATATAAGGTAACATGCTCACAAGTTTCAGGGATTAGGATGTGGACATCTTTGTGGCCCATTATTCTACCTACCGCAGATAATTTATTCTTTTGGATCTTTTTTCTCTCTGGTCTTCCTGCAAAGTTGAAGGGGTTAATTATAGCTCCTAGCTGCAGTTGTGGACTGTGAATTAGAAAGTGCCATCCTGCAGAATGACCCCCTAAGAGAAGAAGACCTGCTGGTGCTTCAGAATCCGCTCTGTCCTAGGGAAGATCCTAGCGGGCACCAAACTGATGTTTTCTCCTTTCCACCAAAGTCTTGCAAGGGTAACGTGTATTGGGTTGGCCAAAAGGCTCATTTGTTTTTTTCCATAAGATGGCTCTAGTAGTGCTTAGTTGTCTTTAACTTCATTCGAAACAATTTTGTTAGATTGTTTTGTGACAGCTGTCATATCAGTGTGCATTTAAAAGAAACATCAGAATTGGTGAAATTTTGTGTAGCCATTTTAATACTGAAGATAAAAGAAACTACGCAACATTTTCGGTATGTTACGCTTTATTATTTCAAGAAAGGTAAAAATGCAATTGAAACGTAAAAAAAGAAAAGAAAAGGATTTGTGCAGGGTATGGAGAAGATGCTGTGACCGATCGAACGTGTCAAAAGTGGTTTGTAAAGTTTCGTGCTGGAGATTCTCACCGGATGATGCCCCACAGTCAGGTAGACCAGTTGAAGTTGATAGCAATCAAATCAAGATATTGAGAACAATCAACGTTCCACACGGGAGAGAGCTAACATCCTCAAAACATCCAGATTGATAAAGTTATTGGTGAAAATGAAAAGTGTGTCTTTTATTCCATAGAAAAAACGAAATGGACTTTTTGGCCAACCCAACAGCTCGGTACACAGAAGCAAAAGCTGCAGAGGTAGCACATTTGTAGGCTTCAGGGCTCCGAATAAAGAGATTCACATACCCAACCTGTCCCCTACTAAGTGTGTAATGTTGCACAAGTTCCTTGTTTTAATTAAACCTCAAGTCCTGTACCTGCGAAATAGAGATGATAACTTCCAGAATTGCTGTGGAATTACAAAACTAAAATGTGCGAAGTGTTTGGCACATGCCTGGAATTTAGTTGTTGCCTGGTGAGTGGTGGTCATGGCAGGACCTCATACCAAGCGTGCCCTTGCTGTGGCCTGCCCAGTATGCCAGAGGTAAAGAATGGGCACAGCAGGGCAAGGATACTGGGAATGGAGAGAGCTGCAGGTTTGGCTAAAGACCAAAGCCATCCCTGTGTTAATAAAATGAGGCAGACTGCCAGCACCACACAAAAGAAATGCAATTCTGTATTACATTGAACTTGCAACACTTGCACATGCAAAGTCTGAGAATCGAGTACGAAAACCCAGAATGGGAAGGCCGGTCCCAGCATGGAGTGGTGTAGACTGTGACCTTCTCAGTATCTTAGGAGAGGAGAGGAGTCCCGATTAGCTCAGTCCGTGGCAGATCCCTTAGCTGTGCTGGTTGGGACTGACACCTGAGCCTTTATAACATTCACAGCTGTATAACTCATCATTTGCTTGCTGACTGACTTGTAAGTAATGGATAAAACTATTTTATCCCAGAATGTGGTTTCATCTTTATTCTCAGTAATCTACTTTATTGTCATCCTAAATCCTGATCGTGAAAACCTTCTCCAGATGTAATATATATGATTTTGGACCAAATGCATTCTACCTACAAAAAGCACTAATATTTATTGAATATTCACTCTATGCCAGTCATTGCATATGCCAACTATTTATTCCTTGCAATAATTCCAATATAATTCTAATTGATTTTACAGGTGACAAAACCAAGACTTCTAAAGTCTGAGTAACTTGCCAAACTTACAGAACTTGTAAGTGGTGCGACCTGGAATTCAATCCAGATTTTTTGGTCTCTAAGCCCCAGATTCTGGCACTTAAAGGGAGAAAAACCAAGTGATCAAAAATATTAGGGGTAAGAAAAATTACTTCTAAAATGGAAAAAGTGTTCATAAATGGAAAAAATGAATTTCGGAATTATATGTAGATTATGATTAGATTTTTATAAACAAAATAGGAATGTATAGTTATATATACTTTGTATGTTATATTAAATATATAGTAATATATATTTTAACCTTTTTTGAAAACAGTAAAAATTATGGTCCCTTTTCCTTTAAAAGGTATATACAGCCCTGACTGTTGTACCTCAGTGGATTAGGCATCGTCCTGCAAACCAAAATGTCTCTGGTTGGATTCCCAGTCAGGGCACACGTGTGGATTGCCAGCCAGGTCCCTGGTTGGGGATGCGCAAGAGGCAACCAATTGATGTTTCTCTCTCACATTGATTGTTCTCTCCATCTCTTTATCCCCCGCTTCCCCTCTTTCTAAAAATAAATAAATAAAATTAATAAAAAATAAAATAAAATGCATATACAACACACATGCATGCAAAACTTCACACACAACTTCAGGAAGTTCATGTTAGGGATCTCTAATATATATGTATTACATGTAAAGAAAAATCTGGAAGAATAAACTGCATATTAATTATATCCCTTGAGGAACGGGATTGTAAGACATTTTTTACATTATCTTTTATGTTATTCTGTATGGGTTGAATTTATTTTCAATGAGCATGTATTATTTCTATAATTAAGAAATATTTTTATAAAAAGATAAAAACTACAAAAATAAAGAAAAAATAAAAAGGAAAAAATTTAAGATTATAAGTGAAGTCCAAGTGTTTCCAATTTAAAATGGAATTCACTGTTTATTTTTCTCCTGATGGCCAGGCTTCTAGTGTTTTCCTAAGTCATAACCCAGAGATGATGGATAGACCTCTGAAAAAATTTAAAGAACGCCTTTGTGAATGCACTAAATATGGGCTATTTTGTCCAAAAAGAAACTTTCCCTAAAAGTTAAGAATAACAGAAAATAAGGTGTGCTGGGGGTGGGGGGCTGGAGGGACTTTGAAGAGCATTTTCCGAAAGCATTACCAGGGCTCTCCACAGTGAAGGAGACATGCGCGTGGGACTTTCAGCGGAGTTCTTTATGCGAGAATTAAAAGGCCCTTTATGACCAGGAATACGTGCCCTGCGAGGACTGAATGGCAAATGAGGTTAGTGCCACATTGCGGAGGAAAATGCGAAGTATATTGTAGTAGAGGTCTGTACGCTAAGCAAATTATCCTTGGGCTATTGTTTAAATGACCTCTTAATCCTCATTCCCAGTCTGTCTGGCACTAATTGAAATGGCTGTTTCCAGGTTGCCCTGCTCTTAACTGAGGGAGCTTCCTTAAGCTCTTCACCTGCTCTCTTTTGCTGTCCTCCTCCACCCCACCCGGACCATCATCTTACATAGTAACTCTGGGCTTGGAAGACAACTTTCTCTCCTCATTCCCACCCCTCCCCCATATATACATCCCTTGTCCCTTCAGTGCAGGGAATTTCCATACAGTTTTATAATCAACTCTTATTTTGAGTGTAAACAAAGATTCCAGGAGCAACTTACTTTTCACTGAGGAAAAAAAAAGCGTGTATTTTAAAAAAGGAATCTGTAAGATTGCAGCCTGATATAATCTTGGTATATTGGATTTTCGTACCTGCTGGGGTTTGACGACAGCCAGAGACCCCGGGAGCCCTCTTGCCAAGGATGGCAGTGAGCCGCTTCCCCCTGCAGCCCATCTCTAGAGCAGTGCCCCCCTCAGGTTCACATAGCAACTGCAGGAGCAGCAGTGTGGTAGGTAAGAAAGGGAAGGCCTTCTTCCCACTGCCTTGCCCAGTCTGAGAATAGAATTGGCGCACGGCCGCTCTTTTCCCTAGATGTGATGTAAGTGCTCTTCGCATGGGGCTCTGTGTGCAGAAGTGCACGTGAGGATGTCATATACACCTCCTCCCTAAAGGTTGGGAACAGAGAAGGATACACCCTCTTTGCACACTGCTCTGCACAATTAGAAGCTTCCGGCATGCCGTGATGAGAATCCTACAGTTGACGTTTGCCTGGTGCCATAGCAGGTCTGATCTCCCTGTGGGGGGCAGGCTCTGTGAGTGTCAGGCTCTGTTACAGGGCAGTGAGTATAGTTAAGAGTGCCTACCAGCTTTCAGTTTATAAACACCTGGGTTGCAGTCCTGGCACAGCCACTTACTGATTGCGATTTTGCAAAGTTTCTTGCTCTCTTTTAACATCTGTTCCCTTGCATGAAAGACAGAGGTATTAATATGTACATTGCAAAGCCATTTGGCGGACTAAATGTGTTGTCACATGTAAAGTACCTAGTACTGCAGTCAGGTGCTCCATAAATGGCAGCTGATGATATTAACATGCTGTTAGCTCTCTCATTTAAAAAAAAAAAACACCTTTCTTTTGACCTCTCCTCCTTTCCCTGCCAATTGCTGTCCTTTCTTCTTGCACCCCTTTCAAACAAAGCTCTTCCAAAGAGAGTACATACTGTCTCCAACTTCCCTCTTCACCTTAGTTCCCAAACACATTCCGAAGGGCTTTGGCCTCACTTCTCCTATGCTTTTTATCTTTTCTGCCAAGGTCACTAGTGGCTACTGCATTGCTGAATGCAATGGCATTTACCAGTGGCAGCAACTAATCAGCAGCATTTGATAGAAAAGATTACTCCTTCCTCCTTGATATGATTTTCCCTTGGCTTCAGGACAACACACTTCCTTGGTGTCCTCCTGTCTCAAGAGCTGCTTTTTCTCAGTCTCTGTGGCTCAAGTCCCTGATCTTTAGACATTCCAGGGACCCAGATCTCAATGACTGTTCCTCTTTTCTATCAATATTTATTCCCACAAGGATCCTACCCAGTCTTCTGGCTTAAAATACCATCTTAGCCAGTGATTCCCAAATACTTGTTCCCAGCGCTAAAGTAAGTCCTGAATTCCAGACTCCTGTCCAACTGCCTACTGGACTCTCCACTTGAATATCTAACAGACATCTCAAGAACCGTGAGTTAGGCAGGGTTTGCCAGAGAAACAGGACCAATAGGATATATGCAGTATGCACATATGTATGTATATATTTATTATAAAGGTTATGGATACAGGCAAGTCCCAAAATCCGCAGAGGGAATCAGAAAACTGGAGACTGAGGAAAGCCGATATTTAGTTCCAGTCCACATCCAAAGGCCTGAGAGCCAAGAGAGCTGACGATCTAGTTCTTGTCTAGGGGCTGACTCAAGAAGAACCAAAGTTTCAGTTTGAGTCTAAAGGTAGGAAAAAAGCCAACGTTCCAGTGTGACGGCAGTCACGCAGGAAGAATTCCCTTTTCCCTGGGGAAAGAGTCAGCTTTTTTGTTGTATTCAGACCTTCAACTGATAGTTTCAGGCCCGCACAAATGAGGGAGGGCAACCTGCTTAACCTGGTCTGCCTCTTCAGCTGTGAGTTCCATCCCAAAGCACAGTGCATGCAGAATAATCTTGGACCGAATACCTGGGCCAGTAAATAAATAAATAAGTAAAGTATACAAGCAATAGATGTTTGTTGGATGAGTTGTCATTATAGAGATGAGAAAACTGAGGCTTGCAGCCATTAAGCAATTTGCCAACGTGACACAATACGAGGACAGCTGTTGTAAAGCCATACTGAGCAGTCACAGGCAAGAAGCACCGACGTTAGGTCCATTGCTGCAGTCCTGTTGTGGGGCTTCTACTTTCCATCTGGTTTTTTAACTTAAAAATAGACCTTATCCCTACAACATTGTATACCAGGACTAATGTACATAGTTGTGCTTGACCATAGGACAAGGTTTATTCTCTTAATCTTTTCTCTATGCCTTTCAGTCATCTGATAAAATCCCCTTGTTTTGAAATATTTTCACCTTTTAGAAACTAATGGATTAATGTTATGTTCCCTTTGCCTTTTTAAAAACTCTTGAGAAGCCAAGCCAGATATCACTTTAAAGCTTTCCTTGTAAGTTAATCCTTTTATCTTCTTATAATACTTATAATGGTATTAAATTATTTTATAAGAGCAAATGGGATTTTTAATAACTATATCTTGGTATAATCATCCACAGATATGAGGTGAGCACTTAGTGTATGTGGGCTTGCTGATGGGGTAGGGGTAATAAAGAGGCTTTCAGAAACTCCTGGTTCAAATAGGAAAATGTGTATATATTAGTTGAAATATTAATTCAGCTGCTTTAACAGAAACTAACAATGGCTTCAGCAAAATAGAAGGGATCTCCTTCTCTCTCCTTTTTTCTCTTCCTCTCTCTCCCTCCTCCTCAGCTGATAAGCAATCAAGGGAGAGGAGATTGTCCCCAAAGTTTCTCCAGGGCCCAGCTCCTTCCATGGTCTTACTCCACTATCCCCTACTGTGTCGTTCTCATGATGGTAGAATTTGGCTCACGCTCCCACATATACATTCTGGGCCCTGGGAAGAGGGAGGAGGAAAAGTGAACAAGTGGCTTCCTTTTAAGGACATGACCCAGAAGTTGCACATCTCACTTTTACTCACATCCCATTGGACAGAACAAGGTCACATGACCACACTTAAGCCAAGAAACATAGTGTGTACGGTAGCCACTTGCCCAGCTTGGGGAATTCTGTTACTAAAAGGAAGGAGTGATTGACTGTGGGAGACAAATAAAAGTCCCCGCTTGGCCGCATCTATAAATATTTCTGTTGCTCCAACTAAATAAGGTCTTAAAGGACAAGGCTGCTCCTCACCTACTGAACACCTTGCACATTGTGAGGGGTCAATAAATATTTGTTGATTGGGTAATTCGATTAATATACTTTCATCCAAGGGATTTTGTGGAGAGTTATTATAATACCCCAAACAAACGCTATTTAATCCCAGGGTAAATACTTTAGGAAAATCAATATCAAAGGACAACATAGTCATTGGTTCTTCATATACATTCACACCCCTTTGTGCTCACCGAGAGGGGCTACCTACAGTAAAACAGATGCAAAAGATAGACTTAGATGAAAAGTTTCATGTTCCAGCTGATCAGCGGCTTCATTCACGCACCCAGAGATCAAGCCACCACTCCAGCAGATTTGCAGACCTAATTTTGGAAACTGAAAGCCAGAGGTAAGTGCGGTTCCATGGCATACATACTGCATTCCTTTCTCAATTCATCATGCTTCCCAGGAACGGGGATCCCAGGGTTCCCCTCCCCCAGGTAGCAGTCAGGCTGGTAGAATTGTTCTTTCTGGTCTATAAGGAAATGAAAATGGATCCTGCTGGAGGAAGTAAATACAGCAGCAGTAAAGCGTCCCCACTCCTGAGTCTGAACATCTGTTCAAACTTCTCACAGCTCCCATGAGAAGGGGATAGAATACAGGTTTCGATCTATCAAGGAAGAACTTCATCCACTTGTACTCTGCTGAGTGGCAATTTATGATCATTTGACTTCAAGCAGCCCCGGGTTTATCTCTATGATGCCTTTGAACGAAGGCCAAGCTGGGTCAATAAATATGATAAACGAGAGTATAAGGGGTGTTTGTCATATTCATGAGAGCAAGCCTTTGCAGAACTTAATGCCATGAACTACTGAATTTAATGACTGCTGATGATGCCAAAGGAGATACGGATTCGATAGCAGAGGGTACAAACACACCACAGTGTGAAGCCAGGTTAAGATCAAGTTGAGTAGCTCTATGAACTTGAAAAAAAAGAACAGTTTATGTGTTATGGTTTTAGAATTCCACTAATGCACACTGGCCTTTCTTCATCTGCCTGAATTAGCAAGGACTTTGCTGAATCTGGTTAAGACAGCCAGGCGCTCTCCTGGAACCTCAGCTACCCCAATCCAGATGTCAGTTTGCATTTGCTTTGGGGTGAATGGAGGTCCCTTTCTCCTCATGTTGCATCTGTCTTCCCCAGAATACTTAGCAGAATGGCCCTGGGCCAATCCTTTTCTTCCGGTGTGGAAGGGCTCCGAGCAGCTGGCAGCTCAGCTGGGCCCCCGGCTGGCTCTTGTTTCCGGCTGCTTCAGAGCCCGCTGGCCTGGATGTAAAGGGGCAGCGATAAGAATTGTAAAAATAACGTCCCTCGCTAGCCAGGCCAGCCAAGCCCAAGCCCTGTGTTCTTGGCATGACAGGCTGTCGGTCTATGAGGTGTTCCCCTGGGAAAACGGGATGAGACATTCTCTGACCAGGCCTACTCTGTGGATTATCGGTCAGTAGCTCTTGGGAAGTCATGTCAGAACCAGGCTAACGGGACGAGAGCCATAACCTTGGGTCAGCTTGTCTATCAACCACCATCTTGCCTAATCTCTTGGGGCCTGGTATGGCCTTGGAAGTGCTTTTTATTGAATTACTAAGGCAGAGTAAGTATTGAGCATTGTTTAATCAGGGACCAAGTTGGTGTCTCCTCCATATGCCCTACCGATGATATACTCTGAGCATCAGATATTGGCGCCCAAGGCAAGCGTTGGGTGTAGCTGTACATTTCCTCTTTTTTTTGTGTGTGGTTTTTTTTATTTTCTTTGTTTTTTCACACAAGGGAAGAAAATAATAGTGACTATAACCCCTGAAAATTCAGTCTGGTAACCTGGAACTTTGATGACTTTTTCTCATCTTATTTGAGGATTAACATCTAGCTTTATGGCTCCCTGCACCTCATTCTCCAGAGCTCTTCGTTTTATGACTGAATTGAAACAAGAGTAGGAAACTAAATATTGTTCTCCTGGCCCTGAGATTAGGCGGGTCCCTAGGACATTCTCAAGACCTACCTGGAATTCAGATGAGAACTCCTGATGAGACAAAAAAAAAAAATGTTTCCTTCACTTTACTGTTTACAGTTTCCCCAATGTACCAGGGAATTAAAGACAAGTCTCTCTCTCCCCCGCCCTTCCACTCTTCCCTTCTCCCTCTCATCCCCCTCTTCTCTCCCTCAGTTTCCTTGTTTTTAAAGGCACAACCTTCCTGGCATGTTGCCTAGGCTTAGAAGAGAGAACCTTTGTAAAAATTTCTGCTAGCCATTGGCATGGAAGCACCGTATAACTCAGCAAGGCGCTTTGTTGTAAAACTTCCTCATGATCAACATTCACTACTGTTTCATTTTATGAATGCTTCTTTGTCTTCCAAAATAGCGTTTCAGATTAAGCAATGCTGTTATTGAAAATGTGGGCGGCATCTGCTTGTATTCTCGGCTGGTTGAATTGCCGATGGCTGTCACAAATATTACAATGCCATGCTCCTACAGGTGAGTTAAAAACAGTAATTTATGAAGCGAGTTGGAGATGGCACTGGGGATCCAGCGTCCTTATTACCCAGCTGAGTCCCTGGATTTGTTCTTCCTAGGTAAAAGAGCTCTGAGATGTGGCTCAACTATCCGATTTAGCTGGGATCCAGGTTTTTCTTATTCTCGGATGCATAGATTCAAATTCACTTACCCAAAAAAAATGTTTTTTGCATACTCTGTGTGCCAGAGCTATGCTTAGCACTAGAGATACACAGATCTATAAGAACCAGCCTTGCTGTTGAGGTGTTCATAACCCCTCCGGGGAACTTGTATCTGTTAACAACAACTCTCTTGTAGGCAGGGAGCACTATAGTAAAGATGTGCTAGAGACACATGCAGGGGATGAGGTAGGATATAGACTATAGGGTGGGAGCGAGCACCTGGTCTTCGACGGCAGATATATAGGGTTAAATCTGGACCTACCATTATCAACTGGGTCAATAAGTTAGTGAATGAATTAATACCTAACTTTCATTGTTATTGTTGGGATTTAAAAAAAATACTGGAATGGTATATAAAGTACTCGAGACAGGGTTTGACACCTAGAATATGCTCAGTGAATGATCTTTGGCAACTGATGAGGAAACCATTGATTCAGGCTTTACGTGGTGGAAGTCGAGGCAGCACGAGGAAGGGAAGTGGGGGCTGAGGCCTCTGCAGGAGACACCTAGGAAGTGGCGAGAGAGCTCATGGCTGCCTAAGAAGAGCCTGCCCCTCGCTGTGCTTGGGGTAGGAGTGAGTGGAGAGAGGACAAAGAGCTTTAGAAGGACAGACAGGTACCAGGTCAGGAAGCAGTCTGGACCATCCGGCTGAGATATTAGGCTCGATATTGAAGACAGCAGTGTGTTATTAGTGTCTGCAAGCAACTAAGTGGCACAGAGAGCTGTGAGTTTAAAAAAGTAGCCCTTCTCATAGCTGTGTGTGGAATTGTCTGGTGGGGAGACTAGTCAGGGAGTGAACTGCCTAGCACAAGCAAGAAGTTATGTTCACATTCACTCCATCCGTGTGTGTGGAAGACCTATTGTCTGGGCATTTTGCTAGAAACAAATGAAGACAGAATGTGGGCAAGAGATGGAGAGAGGGAAAACAATACGTTTTTCTGAGATATAATTGATCAGATCCGGTGACACCCTGGGACTGGGGGTGATGAAGGAGGGCAAGTGAAAAATAATTTCATGGGAAGATGAGATCTTTTGCACCGCTGGAATTCAAAATACTTTGCCAGAGCCAGGACAGAAAGAAAAACAGCCACTCTTCTTTTTGCCTTTCTCCTCCCCCTCCTTATTCTTCAGGAAAGAAATCACAGGGGCTAGTGATGGCAAGCCCTCTCTGAGCAGCCGGTCCACAGCCTTCTGAGACCAGCGCATGCTCTGTGTTAGCTTCCAGAGAGATAAGGAAAATGGAGTGAACAGTGAGAAATTAACAAACAGCCTTGGACTGTATCCTCATGGCTCACAATTGCACCTTGAATATTCAACTGATTTTCTTTTTAAAAGAGAAATATCTATTGCCTTTGGAAAGTTATTTTCCTGTCAAAGTGGAAATGTTATGAGAGACTATATTAAATAATGGAAAATGTGTGGTTATTTGATGAGAGGCTGAGGACGGGATCTGAAGGCCATCTTAGGTAAACAGTTGGAATGCGTGGCGATGTGTAAATATTGACCTGGAACCCAAGAGGAAACATGGAGAGGAAAAAGGATTACAGCAGGAGATGGTTTTTGCTTATTGGAAAGACATTCGTGAATGAATAATAAAATCTTTTTTTAAAGACAGAGCTGTATGAGACTGAGGAGAAAGCTGCTGTGTCTTTGTGTTAATCCTTCCAGACGTTATCAGCCACTCCCTTACTGGAAAAACAGCATGGGACTGTGACATAATTTATTGCCGGGGGTGAACAAGAGTCAACAACTGACATATTACGTAGTGGAGATTTTAATAGCATAAATTTAATAATCATGAGAGAAAACACACTATGTATAGTGAGTGTTTGAGCCCTATTTTTACCAGGATAATCTCATCTAGACAAATTCTTTTATCAGATGCACTTGTAACTCATGAGAACTATTCCACAAATCTGGGTACAACTGACATTGCATACATCCTATTTTTTAGTTAGATCCTTAGAATTCCTATATGCCCTATTATTAGCAGGCAAACTGATACATCTCCCTTGATCTGATCCCTCTCCTTAACTGCTTAGCAATCTTCAGGGCTTATTCAGTTAAAAAAAATGGCCCTTGACTTCCACATGGGTCACCTAGATTGCTGAGGTGTCACTGGTCTACCTGTCCTTGCTTCTCACTGTCATGCAGCAATGACATCGAACCCTGGCTCTCGCAGTCTGTCATTGCTTGTCCATTGCTGCAGGGAATCCTAGCTGGTCCTGCTGACCACTTGGGCCAAGGGAGTGCCCCAGCCAAGAGAGTTCACCTATACAGCCGCTTCTCGGGACATAAGTCAGACTCAGTTGTGCTGAGTCAGGGCCTCGTAAGCACCTGCCTCTTCATGGAATCATTTTCCCAAGGTCCTTCACCCAAACAGTGTGCCCACTTCTCTGTTAGATCCTCCAAATACAGGATCTTGAAACACTTCTCCCTGTAGACAGTAGGACCACTAGCCGTGCATCTGTACTCATAAATGAAGCCACTTCTGATTGGATTTTTGCCATTTGTCTTAATAAAAAAGCGGGGGGGGGGGATTTAATTTCTTGTCAGTCCCCTATGCTAAGACACCTCCATATGTGAGTGTGTTTAGCATTATCTTGCTTCTTATTCTCTTCACGTCAGTCGTAATTCCAGACCCCAAAGCAGTGCAAGCTGAACTCACAATGGTATTAACCTGTTGGGAATCTCTTGTTGCCACCACTACGTTTTTGCTGGTAAAAGAATATTCTGCTTTATCATGTGCCCCGCATTCCCAAGACGTACACATATTTGCATACAGCATAGAAGCCAAAAGGCCAATGGTTACACACAAAAGGTTTACTTTGTCCTCTTTTGCTGTTTACAAAGGAGTGTTGATCTTAAGCTGAAAAGGATTTCAGCCAAGAACAGCAGCTGGACAGTAACAGCAATGCAACAATGTATTTCCCCAGCTTTTCAAAACCTATTAGCGCATTATTGCTGGTAAGCCTTAGGATGTGAGATGCGGGCTGGAAAGAGGCTGCTGGAAGGGAAACTGCGGATACAGAGAGTTTGAGAGAAAGGAGGCTATGGGCTGGATGGTGGACGAGAGGTGTGAGGTGTGCATGGTTCTGTGCAGGAAAGTTACCTGTGTTCCAGTGTCGAGTGTGGACCTTGATGGCTATTGGATCCATTTTCATCCAAAAACCGCTGTGCTTTTGTTTACCATGATTAAGATGACCATATAATTTATTGTTCAAATAGGAATACTTTTGAGAGTATTAATATTCCTCTATTGATAGTAAAGCCAGGGCAACAGGTGTAAACCTGGACCATTGCAGGCAAACCAGGAGTTACTATGATCATCCTAACCATGATAGATCTGTATTTTGAACATACCATGTTTAAAAATTGAGCTCTTAGCCACGAAAAAATACATTATCCTGATTGCTGTGGGAACTACAGAGAGCTGCGCCACCTCAAGGAATGGCCAATCTGGTTGTACGGCGAAGACTCATGCCTAAAGCAATTGCCAGGAACCATTCAAGGTGGTGTCTAACCAAGTGCCAAATAAGTGTCAGTCATAGGCTGTTAATTATGCCTCAATAAAGACAGAAATGTCATAGAATGGGGTAGGAAGGGTAGCAGACTTGGGGTTAGAAGACCTGTGTCAAGTCATGAATTTGTCTTTAGCTGGGGGACCCTATGCAAGACAGTTCATCTCTTTGAGCATTCATTTGCTTGTTTAATTGATTCATGCATTTATTCAGTAAACATATGGGGTTGCTCTGGGCCATTGGATCAAGGTGGTAAGGAACGTAACCTTTACAGAGACACACCTGGGTTCAAATTGTAACTCTCTCACTAACTTTGAGAACTCGAACTTACTTAACCCCTCTGAGCTTCAGTTTTCTCATCTGTTAAATGGTGATGATAAAACCCAGCTCACAGAGCTGTCGTAAGCTAGTGTAAAGGAGGAAATAAAGTGAGATTTTGTATAGAAAACAGTGAACAGTTTCTGACACATAGAAAAAGCTTAAGAAGTGATAACAATTAGGATTATGCTAGGCCCTGTGCTAGTTGCTGGGAATGCAGAGGAGGATGGGGGAGGGGGATGCTGTGTAGGCAAAAGCAGACAACAGTGTGGCCCAAACGCCCCCGAGGCTGTTGGGCGGATTCTGTGAGGACAGTGCTGTACAACATGCTGAAGAAAGGAAAGACGTCAGGGCTGTTGCCAGTGGTTGAGGTATTGTCTAGACTCTTCCCTTTTCCTGGTAGGATGGAAATAAGAGATAACCTGCAAGTAAGAGATAACCCATGTGTTTTAAATAATCCACACATGTATCCTCTCACAAAACAAGAAGTCCAGAGGTGAAATGTTTCCAGGGTTGGTTACTTCTGTGGTTTAATGATGTCATCAAAGGTCCATATTTCCACTTCCGTTCTCAGACGTCAGTTGACTGGCCTCAGAATGACAATGGCTGCAGTAGTTCTAGACATGACACCCTCACCGCACCACACCAAGGCAGAGACTTTCTTGTGTCTCAGGTCTAAGAAGCCCTTAGAATCCCACCCTTAGCCTCGTACACTAACCTGTAAGTCTTGTTGGCCAAACTTTGATTCCAGGTCTCTTCCTAGGCCAGTCAGTGAAAAGATAAAGCTGCTATAGCTGGCTTATGCTAATAAAGATCCACACTCCTGAGGCCGACAACCCTTGCTGTTATCTTCCCCCAAACAAGGCACTGCAGAGGATACGGAACACCTGAACAAAACCAGGTTTCTCTTACCAGGAAAGAAAGAGAAATGGTTTCTGGGTACCCACCGTCTGTGTCTTCTACCATCTCTGTTTCTAGTCAGTCACTACATCGAATTCCACCTCCAAAATATCTCTTAAATTCACCCTGGCCTTTGCCTAGGTTTCCAACATCTCTTGCTGGACCTCTGATTCCTTTCATCTCTGTCCCAAACTTTAGATCTTCCCTTCAGCCCCCAGTCAGCTCTTCATACAATGCAAGTGCAAGTCTGAGTATACTATGTCCTAACTTAAGGACTCTCATGACTCGAGTCAGACATAACCACCTCTTTGAAGGTGCCCCAGATGTTTTATTATGGTTCTTTTATAGCCCTGAAAAGGGACAGTCTTGCTTTTGAGCTATTTGCATATTTTCTGTGCCTCCTACTGTCTTCTTGGTCCAATACGGTAGCATGGGCTATCTGTGGCTTTCGAACGCCTGAAACACAACAGGCCCAAGCTGAGATGTGTTGTAAGTAAAAGAGACCGTTTGACTTTCAAAGATTTAGAGGGGGGAAAAAAAGGAATTTAAAGTAATTCACTAATAATTTTAAAACTGATTATATGTTGAAATGGTAATGTTTTGGATACATTTTGCTTAAATGTAATATATTATTAAAATTCATTCTCCCTGTTTCTTTTTGATTTTCGACGTGATAACTAAACTATTTAAGATTACCGACGTGGTTTACATTTGCAGCGCACATTATTGTCTGTGCACTAAACGGCTCGCTCCTGCAGACGAGGGGCCGCCTCTCTTCTATCCATTATTCATTACGTGACTCCCTTTCCCCACCTCGGGGTCCATCGGAGTTGGAACCTAGTCAAAACACTATAGTTGGTTAAAATGAGGTGGGGTTTTTTTCCTGTGTTTTAAGAAGCGGCCGAAGCTTCTATTTAAGTTTGCCACATTGGAAATCACTCTTTGTTGTCGTTACTTTGAGGCACTAAGTTGTTATGAAATAAGCCAAATTGAAAGAGGAAAAACTAGAATTTAAAGATTTTGATTAAGTTTGCTTGTCTCTGTTAGTTTTCATTCTATCTTATCAGATATTCCTCAACAAATTATATTTTACACCTTAAGGGTAGTGGTGTCTCCATGACAACCCCCAGTTATTTTTGCAATTATTATTAGGAATAAAGCAGATGTAAATTATTCTCTTTCTATTCAACTCCACTGAATTATAGCTGACAGTTCATTTTTTTCATGAATAAAAGAAATATATATATATATATTTATTGTATTCTTAGCCAGGATTATTTAGAAGACCAAGGAAATTAAAATATTATAGAAAACATTTAGGAAATCTGTTTATAATGGCACAATAAAATCAAAATTTTTTATATTTCACGAGCAGATACAAAGGAATTAAGTTTTATTATGGTAACCAAAAAAAAAAAAAAGCCATTGTTTGGGGGAAATCATTTTTTTCAGAAATGGCTGAAGACTTCGTAGTTTGAATTTGGAAATAAATAGTGTGCATGCTCCTAAGTTACGAGGCTACAGCAGGCTCGTTGGGTTGCCGCCTGGTCAAAGGGCGGAGCAGCCTTTGAAAGCTGAGCACCGTCTGCCCCTCCCGGCCGACCGCTGGGGTGTACTGTTCTCCTGAATGAACAGAAACAATCAGGGAGTCCATTATTTTGTCAGTGGAACTGCTTTAATGAGTGCTCTTTGCCAGGTCTTGGGAACGGCATTGTTTCCTTTGGCTTTAATCTTTTCTCTGTCACTCAGAAAAGCTCTGCTCCAGTGACATGTGGAAGCCGGGAAGCCGGGTGGGATTCGGGGACCCTTCCCCTTCGCGGCATCGTTATCCTGGGAATGCTAAGTGGTCCTGTCTCTCTTTCTTTTATTTTTTATTTTTTGAGTTATGATAAAATATACATAACAACAAATATACCATTAGCCATGTTTAGGTGCATTAAGTACATCCACAGTGTTGTGTTACTATCACTGTTATTCATTACCCCAAACAGAAACTCTATACAAAGCACACCCCTCATTCTCCCCCTTTCCCCAGCCCTGGTAACCTCTGTTCTGCTTTCTGTCAGTGAATTTGCCTTTTCTGGGTACTTGATATAAGTGGAATCATGCCATATTTGTCCTTTTAAACCTGGTTCATTTCACTTAGTGGAATGTCTTCAAGGATCATTGTATTGTAGCATGTGTCAGAATTTCATTCCTCTTAAAGACCGAATAATATTGCCTTGTCTGTATATACAACATTTTTCTTTTCCACTGACCTGTTGATGGACATTGGCATTGTTTTGGTTATGTGTGATTTTCAATAGAGCATGAAAACACGTAATGACACTCTGGTCATTTCTGCATTTGAATCTATTTCTGATTTTTTTTAAAAAAGGAAACCCAGATATTATCACCCTAAAAAACCCTGACTTCCCTGCTGAAAAAGAGAGCCCACTGGGTTGGATGAACGTCATCAAGTGGAGACCTCTTTACCGTTCATAATTCCCAGGGTCAACGGCAACCACCTCCCAGATGAGGCAGCCTGCTCGTGGCCCGGCCAACACTGAGATGCCAGGGCCGCTCACTTCCCACCAGCCTCTCCTAGGCAAGAGGAGCCCCTGAGGGTCTGACCTAGAGCTCCAGCCAAGGGCTGTCTGGTTGCTAGGGCAGGAAAGAGAATTTTAAATAGGGGAGTGGCTGCGTCCCTGTCAGAGCCGAAGCATCTCAGAGGAGGGCTGCATATAACCACTGTTTCTGAGAGTGCATCTTCCATCGTATTCCGTGAGCTAGTGTTAGTGGACATTGTAGCCACAGACCCAGAAATCTCCACATCCTCTTCCTCCAACCCCTTCTCCCCACCCCACCCCACCTTGGGGTTTCCTTGGGAGCTATAAATATACAGACCTTGGGAAATCCAAATGCCTCGTGTCATTAGCTGAACAACCAGAGTTGGCCTGCGTGGTTGCAGTGGAGGGGTTAGGCTCCCAGCCCACGCGAGACCTCCTCCATCCTCTCAACTCACATCTCAGTGTTTCCACCATTTAGCTGCTAAGCCAGGAGGGACAGGGTCACTGTACTATATATATAAGCAGAAGGGAGGAGAGAGAAAGTGCCAGAGATTCCTGCTTATCCCAGGAGCCCGGGGAAAGCAAGAAGCAGAGGCAAGGTACTAGACTGGCGTGAAGTGTAAGCTTTGTTTCTGGCATATTCATAGTCTGGAAACTCATCCTGTGTGCCTCCAGTGCTTTCTGGGAAGTGACCTGCTGGGGAGGGAAGGGCAAGAGTTTCATCCTTTGTAAACATACACAGATTTTGCGTATGTTTCTTTATAACAACCATCTATACCCCACACTGTTGTCCCTGTTTTGCAGGGAACAATACTAAGGCTCTGAGGGTGTGCATAAATAAACAGCCTGCCGTCCACTTGAGTGACAGGGCAGGGTTTAGACCCAGATCTGTTGGACACCTTAGTCTATGATCTAACAGTTTTTCTGTAATATTCCTTTTATCAGACTTGGTCCCAGACAAAGTTCCACAAGGCCTCAGAACACTTGCTCTGTCAGTCCTCTTGCTAACTCTGTTCAGCAAGTAGGACGGGAATTCTGTGACAGGTCAGTTTTAATAATTATATTTCGCCTCTTTTGCGAAGCATTCCTGAGCAGGGAGACCATCGGTTCGGCAGAGCCTGTTATGAGGCTGAATTTAGAAACCACTGAAGCAGTTATAGTATGTAAATTGTTTCAAAGGGAAAAGATAGATGACCTTAATTTCAGAATATTGTAATTATTTTAAGGGCTCGTTTTTCTAATCCACAGTCAAACCTGGTTAGAAATAAATGTTAGAGAGCAAAGTGGTAGCTTAAAAAAAAAAAGTGGTAGTTTTCCTAAAGGGATTGTAAAAGTACCCGGAAGTAAACCCAGCCCACACAGCTGGGAAGGTGCTGCTGTGCCTGCCATGTAGGAAACACATGTGCACACGCTCCAGGGTGAGAGGAGTGGAAGATGACTATACTGTGACACCAACAAATTTCACACGCTCCCTGGCCTTGAGGGGCCATCACCCGGTTCCATCCTCCAGGTTCACTTGGTTTTATGGTTGTATCAGCACAGAGACTGTGTAATGTACTGCTCAAAAACATGAGTTCTGGAACTATGACCCTGCCTTCTAACCCTGGCTCTACCACTTATTAGCTGTGCGACCTTGAATAATTCACTTAACTCCTCCGTGCTTTAGTTTCCTCATCTGTAAATGAGGACAACGGTAGGGCCTCCTTCAGGGGACTGTTATGAGGATTACACGAGTTAGTGTGTGTAAAGCATTAGTTCATAGGGACTGCTCTACAGAAATATGTCAAGAAGCGAAACTCACAGCAACTAATCAGAGACCACCCTGGGAGGGACAGGGGGCAGATGCGGAATAGCGTTTTATTTTTTTTATAACCCGGGCTTCATATTCACAAAGGACCACACATTCAGACATGCGTTATTATCCGCCCTCAGGTTTGTACATCAACTCATAGAGCTATACTGACGAGATTGATGGGTGGGGTGTTCACCTGCCACTTTAATTAGGTCCTTGGACCACGGTTTCTATGGTGCACTATGACTTTTATGAATCCTACAATTCACTTGCAAATATTGTAATTGTAGTGCATTGAATTTTTATATGTATTAGAGAAGCTTAAATTAGCTAAACATAAATCACATTTTTTGTAAGCCTGTTTTGGCATTTCTTCACTTCTTTTTAAGCCATGGGAATACAAAATAAAGGAAGTTGGCCAGATCTCTTTTATACTCTGGGATCAAACCCATGCCTTTGGGACATTGACAGGAATGAGTGTGTTTCATTTCATTGGATGAGGAGGGTCTGAGTCGATGGCGGCAAGTTGTTCAAATTACCTTTTCTTGCACAGTTAATAGTGTGTAGTCATTTCCACCCCCCACACTCAGCCTGATAAGAGACCTTGGAAAACAAACATAAGGAGGAAACGATCTGCAGGGATGTGTGACTGTGGTGGATTCCATAGGGTCCCAGTTGGGATGCTTCCAGGCGCGAGTCCCCAAAACTCCTGCCCTTGTTTCCAAAGGGGAGATTTCCTACCTCACATAATTGAAAATTATGGGGAACAACCAAGTGGGGGCTCAACAACATCGTCCAGGCTTTTCTATCTGCCTTTTCTCACATCCTCAGCATCACTTCATCCTACTGTTTTGTGGTCACAAGATGACTATGGCAGGTTCAGCCACCACATCAAACTGTGGAAGAAGGCTGTTTCTTTTCCTTTCCCCAAAGACCTCTAGTAACCTTCCTTTCATGTTTCATTGGCCAGAGCTGAGGCTCAAGCCTCTCCCAGTCATTGCCGTGCAAGCGGAATACAGCCACCATCATTGGCTTAGACTAACTGGAATTTGCCCGAGTTACGATGGGGAGAAGCAGAAGACATCAGAACCACATCACGGCACTGTTGGCGTGTGCTTCCCACACTACATGCGACACTGACTTTCAGCAGTGGGCTTCCTGCGTGATCCTGTTGGGGCCACTTTCATCAGATACCGTGGAGTTGGCTACTTTGAGTGCCACATTAGTCTTGACATAATTGAGACTGGGTCATATCTGTTCCCAGCACATGCTTATCTTCAACCAGGTCTCCTTTCCCTTTAACACCCACAGGAGCGAGGGCCACTCTTCCCGATCCAGGTTTCGATTCCACCAGCCTGTCATAGCATCTTGGCATCTTTTTGGTGGGCTGTTAGTCGAGGCCAAGGGAGAAATGAATCCTTAGTGAACTACAAAGTAATCGTTATTACTGTTCAAAGATTTAGCTAATTAAAATGATATCAAAGACATAAACGTGATGGATTGTGAAACCCTCATCAGGGAGGTGCATGGTGATCACAACTTGGAGTATTGGTTTTGGTGGACAAAAAGAGGACAAGGACGTCCTCCTAGCAAAAGTTCAGGAAAAATACCATGCTTCGCATGTGAAGACTTGAATTTCAAGTCTCATCACAAGAATCTGAGTTAGCCTGAGCTGCTAGGAAGGTCACCTCAACTCTGTTCCTACGTTTGCGTCTTACAGAGGCTGCAATGAACATGAAATAACACTAACATATGTGCATCACAGCTTTTATTGTTGTTGCCCTTGCTATTATTAATACTTTAATAATAAAGGATTAATTCATAATAAAAGTATCCCCCACTTTTTGAAAGTTCACAATATGCCACAGCTTTTATGAAATACATACTGACATTAGCATCTGTTTTTTCTAACCAAAAGAGATCCAAAGATGATTTTCACTTAATAAAACAAGGCAAAACATGGAACCAGTGTGAGCGTTTGCTTTGCAGTGAGCCATTCTATGGGCAACGAGCACCCCAAGCAGAGAGAGTGGCACTGCTTTACTATATGTTAATGTTATTTTATCTCTTTTGTGTGATTTTGCACAATTTTGTAGGTAGTTTTGGGAGCCCAGGAAGGCTTAAAAATGTTTCTGTGCCAATTAATGGTAATTGCTTCTTTGCCTGATCGTTTCAGCTTATGAAAGTTTTCATAGGAATACTCTGCTCTCAGGTAGCAGACACCTGTGTTTGTATTGTGCTGGACGATGTCCACAATACTGTCACATGCAGTACCTAACTGGATCTATACCTTGTAAGGTATGGTCATCATGCCCATTTATACATGCAAAACTGAGGCACAGCAGGTTAAATGACTTCCATGGGTCACTTAACTAGCAAGTGACAGAACAGGAGTTCAGATTCAAATCTTTGACCTCGAAGTCCATGTTCATCATTTATCATCAGATAACCTCATTGCACATTTGTGCTTCTGAATTTTGCCTTTACATTGGGGACCTGAAGTTTCTCTGAATGTTTTGCTCAGTAGCTTTCTCTCTCTGAACCTTCCTTTCCTCGCCATAAAGTGGGGATAACTGGTTCACAGAGTTATGGTGGAAAATTAAAGAAGATAATGAACGTGAAAGTGCTTGGTAAAGCTGTAAAGGAGTACACAGCGGGATCTTCATTGTCAGCTGCCTTTCTGTAAATATGATACTGAGCTACATTGTAATAACAAGTACTTGGAGTCTGGTGCAGCTGGATCCTAGCCCGGCTCCTCCATGTACTATCTGCCTGATCTTGGAGAAATTGTTTCATCTTCCTAAGCCCCAGTGCTCCCATCTGTGAAATGGGTGAGTTATATTTCCCTCACACGGTTTGTTACAGGGATTAAATGAGACAATGTATGGAACACATTAGGCACCTAGCTGGCATGTGACCAGTAATGAAGTGGGAGTGATCACTGGGCTTGGGGACAGAGAGGCCCTTGATGAGTTAGAGACTTATCACCTAGCAGGTGATAATGCCAAATAGCAAGAAAAGTACAGACTTACGGAAACAGCACCTACGCACTAACTATGTTGGGATATCATTCTGTAGTTAAATCTTTCCTCCCAGAAGGATTGTTTTAACTGAGTCCTATCGAGAAAGCATTCTAATTAACTCTAGACAGTCCACAGTGTTAGAGAGCCTGCTGTGCTGTATCCTGATTTCAGGACACCTGGGTTTGTATGTGGGAAGAAAATGTGACACAGTATCAGTGAGGCCGGAAATGAAAAGATTCTGTTCACTGATTTTCTTACTCTGAATTTCAGTGACCAAATCTTAAAGCTTATTTCTACATAATTGAAACTGCTGTTTTCTGGAGTATAATGAGTACATATCACAAGTTGGGGTTTATATGCATTTTATACCATGAGAGGTGACCACCTAACATGGTAAAGCGGACATCATCAAATGCAAAGCAATCGAATTATTCTGACTCAGTTGTGAGGCACGCATAATAGAGTGGTGAGATTTTCCTCTTTTCTACAATTACTAAATGTTATCTTGGTCATTTAAGTCAGGATTTCTCAGCAGAGGTGTAGGGCCTTTTGGTGAATGATGGATGGGTGGTATCTATCGATCCCTTGGTCTCCTGGGTTGGGCCTCCTAGAGCCTCCAGCACCCTCATTCGCTTACCCCAGGGTGCCACATGGACGGCGGCGTCTTCTGTGCGAGCCGAGAGGTATTCAAGGCCAGGAAGCACTGCCGTGTCCTGCTACTGCAGTGAGGACACATGGTTGGTGGAAATCCTCACAGGTTATTTCCTAACTAAGCTTACCCTTGACGGTGAAGAGAGGAGGCAGATAAACCAGTAGTGAAATGGGATTCCTACCCAGCCTGAAATCCCAACTGTTACTTTTAAACCTTGATAGGGAGAAATTTTTCTTAAAATTCCACAAACTGTGTCTGTCTTGCTAGAGATGGAGATTTCTGTACTACTTTGGGGCTATTTCTTTGACTATGAAAACCACCCAGTGTAAAGCCATGATTCTCTTTGGAAATGGAAATGTCTAAAATGCTCTGTTTTCAAGAAGCTACATTTTTTTTTCCTTTGGGAAAAGGTGTTGTTGAGGGATATTCAGTTGGCAAGGCAGCGCTGGGGTCCCCACCTGGGACTATCCAAAGGGACTGAGCTCCCCCCGCCCTGCTAGGTTGTCCCCAACAGGTAAGCCCTGATGGAATGAAGACAGCAGAGAGAAGGGCGAATGGAGGGGTGAGGGGTGGGCCCAAGTCCTTGGGGAGAGACCCCGAATGCCAAGGATGGGAGAAAGAAGAATGGAAGTGGAGCAGTGGCCTGGGGACGGAGCCTTGTTTGGTCTTTGGTCCTAACACCAGCATGTTGTATTCTCTTTGAAAGACACATGGGGTACTTCTTCTAAGTCAATGTGCTCTGCATTTCAGTGTTGTCCCACCTTCTCTCAGGGGTTAAGTAAGGACACACATTCCAACCCACCTCTGTGATTTTCCATTCAACACCTTGGCCAGAGGGATGCTTTCCCACTCACTGTTGTGACTCTGAGTGTTGGAGGATCTTTGCTCCATTTTCGGTTGCCACTCAAAGACAGAGGAACCGGTTCCCCACAACACTTGGTTTTGAGATGCTGTATCCAGAGCTTCTCCGCAAGCTTCATCCTCAGGGTGTTTTTATAATTCTAATCTCATGTGATGCTCTCATAAATCTACAAACAGATTGGGTTATTGTTATCCTATTTCTTCTGAAGTCTATGATTAATGAAAAGAGCCTCAGAATTTGTAGTGCCACTCACAGCTCAGTGTTATTTGAGGGACTCTGAGGAATGGGGGGCAAGAAAGGTTCGAGAGAAAAGCATCACTATATCTTTATACTCACCTGTGTGCACGGTTCTGTTCCCGTGTCATGTGACCATAAAGCCGCCTTTTCCTTTTTTTTAATTGAATTTATTGAGGTGACATTGGTTAATAAAATTATTTGGTTTTCAGGTGTACAATTCACCTGTATATTGTACTGCGTGTTTACCACCCCAAATCAAATCTCCTTTTAAATAGGCAGGGATATAGGCAAAACCCAATCATTCTAACTATTCCTTAACCAAATCTCACAGTGAAAAGAACTCCTACCCTCATTGTTTCATGTGTGATGTTACTGCTTCATCTGGATTATGCTCCTTGAGCATAGAGACCATGTCTTTGATGTGAAACAATAGTCTCTCTACTGCTCCCATTCTATCCCATATAATTGTAGGAATCCACTGTAATGTCTCACACAGTCCTGGGCACACAACACATTCTCAGGAAATTCTTGTGGAATATTTCAAAAGGGACTGGGATCTCCTGGAATAAAGATATTACTCCAAGCTTGTCCTGCATGTTATAGTGCATAGCTCGCAATTTTAATCAAGGTATAATGTTTATTTTAACTTTTCAATCCCATTATTTGATCTGTCGGGGATAAATTTAAACAGTTAAAAATATATCTTTTAATGTACAAGTAAAGTCTTTACAGTTTAAAGGAAAGAAATGGTTTAAACTATATGCATACCACTATTAAAATTCAGATTTCAAATTTTTATTTTTTGTTTCCATGCAACAATGGATTCAACTCAATTTTGACTATTGAAGTATGTTAATTCTAATACTGTTACTATGCTTCTATGTTCTTATTTTATTACTTTCTGTGTGAATATAATCAAATTCTATTTTTGCATAATTTTCTAATAATGCAAAATACTGCTCTTAAGAAAACAAGTGATTGACTCAGAAGATTGGAATAGTGTTCTGTATTATTTTACACATTGTTGCACATCATAATTTATTAACGAAGGGAAAGAGAAGTACTGGCAATTTATCTTCACCATTATTCAAATAGAATAGTTAGATATAATACAACACTCCTCCTTAATTTCCTTCTCCTTCTGTAAAATTATTTGACTACACTTAAGATTTTTATTATTTTTTACTGGAATCGTTTTTGTTCCATCCCCGCCAATAAAGTCCAAATTTTAATGTAGGAGTAAGCATATTTGAATCTGTGGGTCTGTCATCAGTGAGAAAGATTTAAGTCGTCGGTTCTAGCTGTTCGCAGCATCATTATATTGGTGCTTCTGAGTACACACTGTATGCCTGTTTCATAAATTGAAGGTGTTTACTGGTTTCAGACGACAAATGCGCAGCCTGAATTGTACTCCCCTTTGTTCATCTCTGCAACTCCACGCTGGGCCTGTCTTTGCTTACACCATAGCTTCTAAGCTATGTGTACTAGTGAACCCTGTGGTACTGAAAGATTAAATAAAAAGGCCAGAGTCACATTATTCAGGAAACGGCAGAGTCTAACTCTCTTTACATCTCTCTAATGGAGCTGGTGCATTTCGTGGTTCGGCAGCGTGGGTTCCCTGCAGTGGGTTCCTGCCTGTGTACGCAGGGACATATTGCATGATGCAGGATGCCTCCTCCGCTTGTCCTTGTCACATTAACAGGGCATAGGCTCTACCTGATATTGCCCCAGCCGACCCTAACCCAGGTAGTGACATGTCAGGAAAATGCTACAAGCATTTTTGAACAACTTCAGAATATTTGGGGAACATTTATTTTTTATGCTGATTCTATATTATTTTCTTACAGAGTTTGCTGTAATGCAAGGACTGAGAAAATAAGAGTGCAATAGAAGTGAACCACTCCTGTTAGAGGGTGGGAGGAGTAGGGAAAATGTTAGCTGGTTACTGCTGGGAAGGGGATAGTGGCTACGCAGCATGGTAAGTGAGTAAACCCGCCCAGGCACATACAGCCTAGTCAAGGAGGTGGTTTGCTTAGTTGGACACAAAACGTGTCCACGAAGCTGTACCCCTTCTTTTTCAGAGGTGGTAGGGATCCTTTGTTCAGATCTTTTGCGTTTTGTGGCTGTATTTTCACCTTCCCTCTTAGAATTAAGCTTTTACTTTACTTTCTCTTAACAAGAAACGGAAATAGAAACCAGAATGTAAATAGCTAGACAGGAAGGCTTTTCCTGAAGCACACAAACATATGCACGTGCTCGAATACTTGGCTACATCCTCCCTGAGCTTTTGCTCTGTTTTCTGTTATAAGGTGTTGTGCTGAGTGGACAGATCACAAAGGGCTGTGTTCTGCTTCCACCTTTGAAACTTGTCAGCCATAGAACCTCGGAGAAGCCCTTAAATCTTCACCCTCAATTTAAGTCATTAATCTTGCTGCTTCTTTTCTCACCATATGTCAAGGATCTTCTGAAAAGATAACATATGGGAAAGCCCTATAAACTCATGCAAGAAGAGATTGTACTTGGATGGCATCCGGCAGCTGGTATAGTGCCCTGCAGACACTGGGAGTTCTGTGAATATTAGTGGTAAGGATGAGTGAGTCTAAAGATAAGCTGCACATGATTCCAAATTCAGTGTCCTCTGTTTTATTTCAAACTTTTATAATCTGTATGGTGAGATTAGGAACCAAGGAAAAATAGGTTGAATTTGAATTGAAACCAAACTAAATTTAGCAATTCATTCATTCAATGAATAGATTTTTATTGAGGAACTATTATATGTAAGGCCTCGTTCTAGGCATGGAGGCTAGAACGATGAGGAAAACAGGCCAAAATCGGTGACTGCAAGAAGCCTCTATTTTAGTGGGGGAAGATGGGCAATAAACAAAATTAAGTTGATAGTATATTAGAAGTTATGAGCGTTAACACTATCAATACAGTAGAGAAAGAGGCTCAGAAGCTAAAGTTTTTACTGGGAGTGAGGAAGGGAGGCACTGAGAAGGCGACATTGGAGTAGATCTGAGGGAGGTGAGGCATGAGCCATGAGGACATGGGGATGTGGGGTAGGGAGGGTTTGAGTCACGAGGACGTGAGGAAACAGAGACAGCTGAGGCAGAGGGAACAGCATGAGCAAGACCCTAAGAAGGGAACATGCCCAGTGGGTCTGAGAAGGGAGACCTGGGAAGCTGACGTGAAGAGAAAAATCTTGAAGATGGTAAGATATATGGCCAAAGAGAAAATAGGACAATGATGATGAAGATGCCATTCAGTGCTCACTGTGCCAGCCTGTGTTGCGTTATCTTACTAGATCCTGACAAAAAAGCCCAAAAAACAAAAACCACCCACTTTTCAGGTGAGGAAACTGATTCAAAGAGTATCCCAAGCTCCAAGGGATCATCCAACTAGTAGGTCTTAGAGCCAGGATTGGATACCAGGGCTCTCTGATCCCAGTGCCCGTAACCTTAACCACCACACTTTATCACCTCCCCTGTGCACGCAGATCAGCTCCCAGTCGTGCTTGTTGACATGTTCTGGAGGACTTTTCTTTTCCTTAGCCAGCTGATTGTGACTATACCAATATAAAAAAAAAAAATCCCCTGAGATTTCAGTTTCCTAGGAAAAATGTAAGAAAATGTAAGAAAAAAACCCAATACTAATACCATGTCTTATAACCTTTGACCCTAGACAAAAACAAAAAATAAAAACTTAGCTCCCCAAATATTCTTAGTAGAAGGAAAAACTCACTGAGCAGGAGTCCATAGGCATTAACTTTGGTTACTTCCTACTGAACAATTGCCACCTAACACCAATACATATAAATATACTAACTGCACTCTGCTTCATGGAATTCTTTAAAATGACACAGGCATTGTGTCACCCTCCATGCTCCATAGGAAATAGTCACGATAGAATGGAGCCACCATTTCTTGAGCGTCTACCACGTGCTAGCATCTTTCTCAGAGCTATAGAGAGAAGCAGCAACAAAACTCCAGAGATATTCTTATCGGTCATTTGGAAAAGGAGGAACAGCTGAATGGAGGAATAACAACCTCCACCTGAACACCAGGTACGATTTCAAAAGGTAGAGAAGGAGAAAGCCATCGTTACGAGACTCACTATTGGGAACCCCTTCGATGTTTACAAAGCGTTTTATGTTCATCTCTCACGAGCTTCATTCACTGGACCATTGTGAGTGACAATAATAGGGCTTGTGCCAGTTCAGGGAAGAGGGAGGGATTTGGTGATTTCTATGAGGTTGGGGTATGACCTTGGAGGGCCCTGATATCAGGCTATGAGGGTTAGCCTTTAATCTGCCATCTGTAGGGAACATGGAAGATCTCTGAGAAATACCGTGACATGATCAGACACAGAATCTTAAGCATAGAGAGCAGTTAACATTTCTGAGTTCAGGTGGGAGTGGCAGTAATTGGAAATAAAGTTGAGAGACAAGGATTTTCCTATGGCTATCTTTCCCCCGCTGATAGAGTTTTGTTTTTCTTTTTCAAAAAATTTATTCCTTTTTTTTTAACCTCTGACTTTCATATGAAAAGTTGGTTTAAAAAAAACAACAACAATAAAAAATCTAAGAATCATTTGTTCCCCCAGGTAAGGAAGAATTGATTCAGTCAATCATTGTTATCCTGTGTCTGCTGGTGGAATCCAATTTGTTCTCAATATACCGTTCTTGTCCTGCCAGACTCAGAGCTGGGTGCCTGATTGGCCATGGGGCTTCTTTGAGCCCGCTCTGATTCTGCCCCGCCCCCAGGTAGCACCCCCCTGCAATCCAGCCCCTGGAGAGACCAGAGAAAGAAACACAGTGACCTGCTCTCCATCAGCTGCTTCTCTAATAGAACTGATTTGCTTAATTTCAGGTTAAAATAATGACTTTTGTGCGGGGAAAACACTCAGCCAGGAGTCCGGTGGTAGTGCTCTCTGGCTACAGACACACAAATGCTTTCATGTCTGGCAAGTGAACCCAGGGGCTTGGTCAGACCAGAAGCTCACAGTGGCTCTTTGGTTTTCTCTTTCTTTCCTTCTTTATCCCCCACCCCCACCTTCCTTCCTTCCTTCCTTCCTTCCTTCCTTCCTTCCTTCCTTCCTTCCTTCCTTCCTCTGTGTCACTTTCTTGCTCGTGTTCTTTCTAATTCTGCGTTAAAGCAAGGGCAGAGTGCTCCCCAATCTGGAGGGCTCATCTTGTAAACACCCCACTAGACTGAACCTTTATCTCATTCAGATTAATAGTTAATATTTATTGAGCTCCTACCAGACACCAGACACAATGTTGAACTCTCCTCAGTCATAGGGATTCCTTCTTCTCATTTAGTCCTTCAAACAGCCCTGTGAGAAAGGTGTTATTATGCCTGTTTTATGGAAGAAGAATGGGACTGAGAAAGGCCAAATGACGTTCTCAAGGTCACATGACATAGTACTATAAGAACTTCAATTTAGTTCCTTGACTACCAACTCCGATTCTCTTTCCATGCATTTTTCTGGAGGACACAGAAGGTGCAAGAGGTTAAAAGAAGTTCCTTTATAGTCTCTTCTTGTTAGTCAGTTAATGGACTTTTCACTTGTACACATGGTTGATGGACAAACATGAGCATTTCAGCCATGTTGGCCAGGGCAGGGAGTGACTGATCAGTGCATTCTCACAGAAGCAGCCATTCCAACACCAAAGTGACTGAGCCAAAGCTGGGGGGAGGGTGGTGGGCAGTGGGGAGGGTGGTCCTGATCCTGGTCCCCTAGGACCACAGGTGATAGGACTGTGTCATGACAGCTTCTCAAAGACCCTTGTCCTTGGAATAAAATCAAGATATAATATCCCTCTACCAACTCTACAGTGAAATTATGAAAATAAAATATTAATGAAAATGCTCTGAGCTGCAACCAGAATCCTAGAGTCCCTTTCTTTCCCTCTCCCATGTAGGATACTATTTTTATAAAAATATTCATTCTAAGCCAGGAAACAGTAGATGTTAAACACATGTTTGTTGAAGAAATAAAAAAATTATAAACTATTCTTAGACGCTGTGGAGGGGCTTGTATCAATTAACTAATGCCTTTGTGGCCCCTAGAGAATGTCTAAAAATGGGACCTCGAGCTGCTCTGCCCCTCCAGCTGCCGGTTAAGTGATGAAGCCTGGACCCCCATAGCTGATCTGTTTGTCCTTCTCAGTCTAGGACAGCTCACTGAGAACAGCTTTATGGTTTTATGAAAACCCAAAGTAATAATCCCTGTCTTTTAAATAAGAGAATATTTAGTACCTTTAGCTGAGCAGACCTTTATTGCAATTGGATTTCCACAGAAGTCAGCCAACCCAGGTAGGGCCTCAGCCTGCTGCAGCCCTGGGAAACTCTCGAGGGCCCCAGAACTTCCCACTCTTTCCCTCTCCGCAGCTGGCACTGACCTGGCATCTCTCCCTGAGGCTCTGACAAGCAGCTCTGATGCAGTGGTCTGACGGCCGGGCCGTCTGAAAGCGAGGAGGCAGGTGTACTTCATCTGAGCCCTTGACTTCAGGGGCTCCAATGATTTCTTTCTTTGGGACAGCTTTGTAGTGTCTGCAGGTCTTCAGGGTGACCATTGAGTATGGCCCTGTGTGTTGACTTAAGGACACGTGAACATGCAATATAAATTCACCTCCAATTACCGTCACTGTAGGAGGGTGTGGGGGGGGAGTCAGCCACTGGCTCGACTTGAAGTGGCGGGGAAGGAAGGAGGCATGAAAAGTGAGGAGCGCAGGATCAAGTAATAGAGGATTTAGGGTACTTGTTGGGTAAAATATCTCTTTAGACTGAGAAAAGAGAGGGGACATGTACGTGGCAACAATAATTCACTCTTTAAAGAGCAAGGTGGGTGTGCCCTCCTAGGTTCTAGAAGGAGCAAGTGGCAAACTTGCACATGTATGCCTGTAACACAGGAGGGCCGGGGGAATCGAGTGGAATCCAAATCCAATTGCAATTCCAATTCAATTCTAATCGTAGCTGGTGGGTAAACTCTTGCAAAATGCTTGATTAGGATGTAAAGGCTCTCGAGCAGCCATTTTCAACCGGTGTGCTCCAAGAATTTTAAAAACGTGCAGTAACTGACTATTTCACCAGGGGCACTGACCTCTTTTAGATTGTCAAATAAAAAAATGACAACAACCAACACAACAATAGCTGTCCAGTGTGAATGAATCAAAATTATACCTATTTTTTGTCAGATTGGCAAAAAATATGTGTTTTGGCGTGCCGTAGAATTTTAGTAAATAGTTCTTGTGTGCCATAAGATGAAAAAGTTTGAAAATCACTGCTCCAGAGGAAAATGGCATGTTGGAATATTCATAAGGGAGGGTCTGGAAACCATACCAAGAACCTCTTTGCAATAAATGCTCCCCAAAGAATCGGGGAACCAGGACTACAATGAATTCCAAGGGAATGAAAGAAGAGTGGAAGCTGCCTAAATGTCCATCAAAGGAGATCAGTTAAATAAATTTCAAGCAATGAAACACCAAGGGGCTGTAAGGCTCACGTTACCAGCTCAGCACTAGGTCAGTGCTCAGTACTGTCTGAGAAGTCAGTGAAAGTTCTACATTATCAGCAAAACCAAAAGTGATATTCCCATTTTGAGGGGAGGGCCAAAGTATTGTTGTTAGGGTTCTATTCACATTTTTAGCATACATATATTGTGTGTTTTGTTGACAGTTATGTAGTTGTACTCTATTTTCACGAAAAACAAAACCTGGGCCCGGCCCCCTGCCCCTGAAATGCAGGTGCCGTAGGTTAGGGCCCAGGTGTTTCAGGTGAGCCCTGCCCGCCCTGAGAAGAGCAGCCGGGTTTCCTGAGCGTCCTCTCAGCCTTGGGGGAGGCAGAAGGATGAGCCAGCTTGTTTCTCCTGGGCCTCCCGCTCACTATGCATTTGGTACCAGTTCCGTTCTTATCTCAAACTCTGTCACCTCTCTGCAGGGGAGCAAGCGCCAGGTGTGTGACTCAGAGTCACAGATGTGGCCTCTCAGTCAGGAAATGCAGGTCCTCATGCCCATGCTCATAGTGAAGGAGGCCTCCCTGCTAGCAATGGAATCTGTGACCAAGCTCAGCAATTCCAGCAAAGCCGTTTTATGATTCAACTGAGGTTGCAGGAGATAGGTTTGGTTTCCTTACAACAACTGATCTTACCAGAGGCTTTGGTCAAGAAAAAAACGAAGCTTGGGATTGTTATAGAACTTCAACTGTCCCTCTTTAATATTTTAATTTTTCCCTTTATGCACCACTGTGTTTTATTTCCTAATTTACCCATTATAGATAAATATGCCAAATATATCAGTTTATATATATGGTCTCTCTTTCTTTTTTCAATCCTCACCTGAGGACATATGTCCATTGATTTTAGAGAAAAGGAGGAAGAGAAAGAGAAAGTCATCAAACAGTTGACTCTCATACGTGCCCCAACCAGGAATCGAACCTGCAACCTAGGTGTGTGTTCTGAGCTGGAATCGAGCTGGCAGTCCTTCGGGACATGGGACAATGCTGCAACCAACCGAGCCGCGTAGCCAGGGCTGTACATGGTCTCTTTTTAGACTCCCTCTGGGTGGCAACTTTCACTGAAGAGAAATTTCTGAAGCAATGTGCTCTTCAGGCTTTTATTTAGTCTTTTTTTTTTTTTCCTCAGTGATAATCAAAGACAACTGACCTAGAAATGAAGCTATTGGATTTTAGCCACCTGTAACATTCAGATGACCAAAATACCTAATGTCCAAGTCATTGTAAATGAATGCTTGCTCCCATTCATCTATAACTTTTATCATTTCCTTCCCCGCATTTTAGGAAGCTTTTTCTAGTTATGTTTTCATAATTTAGAAGATCCATTGGTTAAAAATTAGAGGACAAGTTTACATGTCCCCAACAGGCAAAAATTTTTAATTGTCCTGATCTCCTTCTGAAACCACTGTGGGTTCTATGTTCTTTGTTGTAGCTGAACTTGACTTTAGCTGCTAGCATCTTGTAAGTTCCATTTTAGGAGACCTCAGTGCAGTTTGCATTGAGACTTTTCCTCTGAAGCTAACCAGGACATTCAAGGTAAGTTGTAGACTTTTCCTTGAGAAATCTAACTCTGGGCTCTCAGGAGTTAACTCCTGGAGTTTTTAGAACCTTATGAGGAATTGCAGAAATGAAATGCTGCAGATCCTTCTCTCCACAGAGACAAAAGAACAAAGAAGGGGATAGATGCATCCGGAAGACTGTTCACTAGTTGCCATTTCCTTTCCCTGTGGCATCATTTTTAGGAACTATGCCTTTTTTTTCCCCTTCTTTTTAAATAGAAAGCTAACTTCATATTTTAGATTCTTGGTCATGGTTCTTTGTTGGTGGTTTAATGTCTTCTCTGCTTGTATATTTTGCTTTTTCATCTGTGGTCAATATTAACCCCAGATTTATTTTTTGGGAGACTGGATGTGTCCCAAAATAAGTTGGGAAACTCCACATTACCCTGACGAGAACAAACTACCAAACAACAGAATGCTGATATTAATAGAATAGATGTGCATTGCACTTAATGAAAGGCAGTACAGAATCAGCAACAATTAATATATGTTATACATAATATACATTATATTTATATTCTAAAGGGTGAAGTTACTTGCTATTTAAAAATATTCTTCAAGGCCCTGAAGCAAAGGCCTTTAAGAGAGGTAAAAGATGGACCATGCAGGAGGCGAGCATAGCTGGGTATAGAGGGCAGAGAGAGAAGCCAGAGGTGGCTAGGGTCTGCTCAGACCAGCCTGTTGGGCCCAAGGAGAGTCTGGAGTTTAATCAGAGTGTGCTAGGACGTCCACGTGGAGCTTTCAGCTGAGTGACATTTTCTGTTTTGTGTTTTTCAAAATGAACTCTGGGGAGCTGAGTAGTCCTTGCCATGCCCACAAGCCCCGCTTCCCCTCCTCTTGTCCCATTTCAGCAAATCTCAGCCTCATCCTGATAGTTGCTTAGGTCCATGCCTTGGAGTCACGCTAAAGCACTCGGTTTTTCACACCCAATAGCTGAATCGTCATCCCATCCTGTTCACTCCAAAAATCTATGTCCAGAATCCAACCAATTGTCACCTCCTCTGCCACTACCACCTGGCTCTGGTGACCCTCTTCTTTCGCCTGGATTGCTGCAGTGGCCACCTGACTGGTCTCCCCACCTCTGCCCTCACCCCTCTTTAGCTTACTCTCAGCACCGCAGCCAGAGTGAGCCTGGTATTATGGTAGAATATAAATCGCTCCTACATCACATTTTGGCTAAAATCATGCAGGGGCTTCATGTCACTCAGAGTGAAAACCAAAGTCCTTCTGGTCACCTGGCTATCACTACTATTCTGATCTCACCTCCTTCACGTTCTCATGCCCTCCCCTCCGGCCATGTCCTTGAGCATGCTAAGCATGTTCCTCTTCTAGATTCTTCTCATTTGCTGTTTCCTCTGCCTGAAGTAGTCTTTTCCCAGATATCTCCATGGCTAATGTCTTCACTTCCTGTGGGCTTTTCAAATATTACTTTCTTAGTGGGGCCTTCCCTGACTTCTTAATTAAAATTTCAGCATCTACCCACCCACCCTGGTATTCCCCGACCCCCTTCCCTCTTTCCTTTTCTCCTCGGCACATCTACTGTCTCACTCCATCTACTGTCTCACTTATTTATCTTACCTACTTTATGTCTCCTGCTCTAGACTATAAGCTCCATGACAACAGGGATTTTTTTGCCCGTTGTTTTCCTATTGAACCCCCAGTGCCGAGAGCTGCTCCTCACCCCTAGCAGCCACTTAACACACAAGTGCGGAATAAATGAGTTCCAGTAGGAAGTCTTCTCCTTTCTCATCACTTCTTCCTTCTGACTCGTTTTGGGACTGTTGTCTTAATTTCTAGATGTCCTTCGTCCATAGAGCTAGTTGGGCGTAGTAGGTGAAACCAATGGACAGCCAAGTACAACTGGAGCTTACCATTTGGCTCTCTCATTCTCAAGCTGTGTGACTCCAGACAAGTCACTTAACCTCTCTGAACTTTCATTTCTTTGCTTATAAAATAGAGAAAGCCTTCCTGCCTCTCAGGATTGCTGGAAAGGTTCAATAGAATAATATACGAAGGACCATCAAGGGTGGGATGTGGGTTTTGTTTTCCGTGAAATCCGGCCCTGACCCTATGCTGCAGCTTGATGTATGTGACTGTCTCATTGAATCCTCACATCACATCGATGAGGCATGAGCTCAGACTACTGAATTCATTTTAAAGATGAGGAAACTGAGGTGCCCCAAGAAGTGAAGTGAATAGCCCAAGAGCTAGGCAACAAGGGAGCCAAGCTTCAGACCCAGGGCATTTTATCCAATGGCCAGAGATTTTCCCCATTGTGTTCTACTGGCTCAAAGTGTTTTAATGACCTGAGGTGCAACTTTTGTCTCCAGGCTCTTTTTTTCCTTGCTGCTAACAATGTGGCATTTCCCTGGCATTATTTCCTCCCCCTCTTCAACTCAAACAGGCAGAAATTCTTGTCTTTCAAAAGAAAAAGGTATTGTCAGTCATGCCTCTATCTTTCCTCCCACCTGACCTTCTCATCTAGGAATGGAACTCTTTCATATGTCCCCTGAGGTTTTTGTCATACAGTCTAACCAAGTCCAGATGGTTTTCACAAGTTCAGACATTAAATATAGTAAAGTATTTGTAGTTATCTACTGAAACAAATTCTGGACTAAATTACTAACACCCATATCCCAAATAAGTTATTGCATGCTCTTCTTCCTTGTTTGTGTGATGGCCTTTCTGTGCTAATGAACTTGTAAATGTGGTTTAATTACTGTTTAGTGAAAAATAGCTGTACACAGATCAGTCTCAGTGGGAGACTTAGCCAAAATGGTGAAGCCATTTGTTTCTAGTGCAGAAACAGCTAATGATTGAGAAGCGCTTTTTAAACATTGGGAAAGGAGCTTCAGTTTGGTTTTGAAGAAACTGTGTTTTGTATGTTTAGGGGAATAAATCATTCTTTAAGAGAGTGGATTTAAATATTGGAATGGCATTTTCTCCCAAGGCCAGGTACGTGGTGATTTGCACAGAGTCGAAGTGTAATAAAAAGTGTAATGACAGTGATTGGATTGAATACCACCCCAGAGAGCGGGATTCCAAAGAACCCCCCGAAAGGAAAACTCAAAATTACTTGTAAATTCCAGCAAATGTTTCAGAGCTCTGTGAACCCATGTATTATGTATTACCTCATGCTTCTGAATTCTTGCCGCAGGCAAATTGCCAGTGTAGCCACTAAATGACAGTTTGAAAATTCTAATAAAATCCAGCCTCTCCAACTTGGCTTTTATTTCTTCAGAAAGAAGAGAACACGAGAGGGGAGTGAAAGTTATTGGAAGGTTCAATTTATAAATTCTGTCTGTGCTCCATTTGGAGTTGTAGTTGAATTTTGCCCTTGTGTAACATGATGTTTGTCTGTTGCCACATGAAGAGGGACCTCTGAATGGAACCCACTTCCTGCAGGGGTTGGTCTTGCGAATAGGAAAGGAGCCCTCTTCTCCCTGCCCCTGGGAGAAGCCGGCCCGGGAGCCGGAGGGGCCAGGGCTCCCTGCAGTGCAGAACTCTGAAAACAAAATCAGTCACCTTGGCAATCAATAAGGATTGCTTGCCATTTCCTGGAATGTGGATATTACGAGAGAAGTTTGAGCAGTGTGAGATGCAAATGCTGCCCACTAAAAGTTTATTTTTAGTAAGAGTAACAGATGGATAACAGGCAACACTATACTTTACAAAGTCCCCGCTCCCCGCCAGGTATTTCCAGGACCCACCTGGCACCATACATAGTCATCACCATATTATTAACTATATTCCCTTATGCTATACTTTTCATCCTTGTGACTATTTTGTAATATGAATTTGTACTTCTTAACCCCTGCACTATTTCACCCAGTTCCCCAACTCTCTCCTCCCCTCTGGCAACCACCTTCTGCTCTCTGTGTTTATGAATCTGTTTCAGTTTTGTTTGTTCATTTATTTTGTTCTTTAGATCCATGTATAAGGAAAATCGTACGGGATTTTTCTTTCTCTGACTGACTTATTTCACTTAGCATAATACCCTCAAGGACCAGTCATGCTGTCGCAAATGCTAAGATTTCATTCCTTTTGATGGCTGAGTAATATTCCATTGTATATGTGTGCCACCCATTTTCTTATCTGCTTGTCTATTGGTGGCCATTTGGGTTGCTTCCATAGCTTGGTGATTGTAAATGACACTGTAAGAAACACAGTGGTGCATATATCCTTTTGAATTCGTGGTTTGGATCTCTTTGGATATTTACCCAGAAGTGGAATTGCTAGGTCATAAGGCAGTTCCATTTTTAATTTTTGAAGAACTGCCATGTTGTTTTTCATAGTGGCTATGCCAATCTACATTCCCACCAACAGGGTTCCCTTTACCCCACATCCTCGCCAACATCTGTTATTTGTGGATTCACTGATCAGCTATTCTCACAGGTGTGAGGCGATATCTCATTGTGGTTTTAATGTGCATTTCTCTGACAATTAATGACATTGAGCATGTTCTCAAATGTCTGTTAGCCACCTGTATGTCCTCTTTAGAGACATGTCTATTCAGGCCCTCTGCTCATTTTTTAATTAGATTGCTTTTGTCTGTGTATTTGTGTGTATTGAGTAGTATGAGTTCTTTATGAGTTCTGGATATTAACCCTTTGTCAGATGTATCATTGGTGAATATCTTCTAGTCAGTAGGTTGTCTTTTTATTTTGTTGATGGTTTCCTTTGCTGTGCAAACCTTTTTAGTTTCAGGTAGTCCCATTTGTTTATTTTTTCATTTGTTTTTCTTGCCCAAGGAGATATATCAGAAGAAATATCACTATAAGAAATGTCTGAGATTTTATTGCCTATGTTTTCTTCTAAGAGTTTTATGGTTTTGAGTCTTATATTTAAATCTTCAATCTATTTTGGGTTTATTGTTGATTATGGTGCAAGAAGATGATTTAGTTTCATGGTTTTATTTTGCATATATTTGTCCCATTTGCCCAGCACCATTTATTGAATGGACTATTTTTACTCCATTGTATATTCTTGTCTCTTTTGCCCCATATTAGTTAATCATACAGATGCGGGTTTATTTCTGGGCTTTCTATTCCATTCTATTGATCTATATGTCTACTTGCATGCCAGTACCATGCTGTTTTGATTACTTTGGGCTTGAGTATAGTTTGATATCAGGTCACCTGGTACCTGTGACTTTGATCTTCTTTCTCAAGATTGCTGAAGCCATTAGGATCCTTTTGTGATTTCATATAAATTTTTGGGTTATTTGTTCTAGTTCTGTGAAATATGCCATTGGTATTTAACTACCAGGTAGTTTTAGTGTGCCAAATAGTATTGTGAATGCCAGGGCATCATCTTTGTATCAGAAAAAAATGCCTTTTCCAAGGAGATTACTTCATATTTCCATGTTGTAATTATTCATCCTCCCTTCATTAACACATCAAATGTTATCTGTTGTGGGTCCAAGAGAGACTAACCCCAAAGGAGACTCTGTCTCAAGGAGCAAACTGTGTAGTGGGGACAGACATAAACAAATAAGCACAAAAAGCATAAAATCTCAAAGAAATGGAAAATCATGATTAAAATGGAGATGTGTTGTGTTTTATATATTGTATAACTTTCCAAGTGTTACTTTCTGTTTTTTTCCCAATATAGGAAAAATGCAAAATATAAGTACAGAGCCTCTTTACGAGAAAGGGTTTACATTGTCCATGCTTAAATCACAAAACTTTGAAAATAGGAACTAAGCTCAGATAATACCTCCTCCCAGAAGCCTTCCCTGATTGCCCCCGTTTGGCCTGAATGTCTTTTCTGTGTGCTTCCACTGCACCACATCCATTTCCAATCTCTTATGTTGTCCTCTCCCTGCCACAACAACCTCTAGACATATACAAATGGGTGTGCCTTGCAGAGGAGGGGACATGTCTTATTTTTCTTCGCATCCATAGTACCAGAAACATATCTGGTATATAGACCTCAACAAATGTTGAATGGCTATGTGAATGGGAAGATGGTAATTACTGGTATTTTCCTATCTAATAAAAGTTGTCTTTATTCTTCACGCCATATTAAGCCTAAAAATACATATGTAAAGGTATAAAATATATAGTCTTGTTTTAATGTAAATGCATTAAAACATATGTTAATAGCATATTTAGACAAGTATGCATTCAACAGTGTGGAAGGACACACACCTAAGTGCCAGCAGTGGTTATCTCTAAGCATTAAGATGTGAAATGATGCTGCCCTTTGTCTTCATGCCTCACTGTGTTGTTTTGCTATCCTACTATGGATGTATGCTACTGTTAGCAAAAGAAAATATGAAGTAATTTATATTTTAAAAAGGAAAGTTTGGCTTATTCCATAAGCTACAATTGTGAGACATAAACAACTTGATGAAGCATCATCTTTTCTGTCTAAACCCTATGCTGACAGTGACTTCACTTTGTGAATTTAAATAACTGATCTAATTTGGTAGGTTTAATGGTATTAGATAGGGTTCCATTTTCCTTATTCATGTCTGTTTATAATATTCATCAGGTACCCAAGCAGCACTTTACTTATAAATATTCTCTCTCTTCCTCTCTCTTAATCTTCCCTTCTCTTACTTGGACTGAATGTTAGAACCTGTCTTCTTAAAGCCAGGCATGACCTCTTGCAAATAGATAAAGCAGAACTAAGAAGCCCCTTCTCTCTCTCTCTCTCTATCTCTCTCTCTCTCTCACTCCCTCTCTAACATTCTGTCTCTTTCAGTGATATTTCTGCTCTGCATTATTTGCCTGCTTGTCTTCCTATCATTTTGTTTGACTGACTGCAGTGTTGGAAAACCTAGACAATGTTATTGAACTAAAATAGGCCTTATTTCTTTTTTCCCAAAGGAACAATCACAGATTATAAAATCTGCCTCTGAAAAACAAGTCTAAAAATTATATACATTCTTTTCTATCTACAGCTGAATTCTTGCTGCCAAAATGGGAAAACAGAACAGCAAGTTGCGCCCAGAGGTCATGCAGGACTTGCTGGAGAGCACAGACTTTACGGAGCACGAGATCCAGGAATGGTATAAAGGCTTCCTGAGAGACTGCCCCAGTGGACATTTGTCAATGGAAGAGTTTAAGAAAATTTACGGGAACTTTTTCCCTTATGGGGATGCTTCCAAATTTGCAGAGCACGTCTTCCGCACCTTCGATGCCAATGGAGATGGGACAATAGACTTTAGAGAATTCATCATAGCCTTGAGTGTGACATCGAGGGGCAAGCTTGAGCAGAAGCTGAAATGGGCTTTCAGCATGTACGACCTGGATGGAAATGGCTACATCAGCAAGGCGGAAATGCTAGAGATTGTGCAGGTATGTAGCCCCAGCCCTTCCCAAAAGAAACGTGTGAGTCACAGTAAGAACTGGGAAGTGCACAGTACAGTTTAGTGCAAAGGTTGCCAACTAGTGGTCCACCTGGGCATGGATTTGGTCTGCCCAGTGTTTTTTAGAATGTTGAACCCACATTACTAAACAGGGAGATTGCACACGAAAATGCCGATTGGTTAGCATCTCTTGAAAACTCAGGAGGTCTACGAATCTGGACCCCCATTCTTGCCTGGCATAAGTCACCTGGGGCTTTGTGGTAACGTCCACCCTACAGATGGACACGTGTTCTTCATTGGTCATGCTCACTGTGGCCTCTCCATTCACTCACTGCAATGACCCGCCTTTGATGTTATATCTCCTGCAATGGTATCTAATGATCAAACCATGACCTGGACTCAAATCTTCCCTCTTTCAGTGACTATCCCTGTGACTTTGACCTAGTTCATGTAAGTGAGCTTCAGTGGTCTTATCTATAAAATGGAACTGCTAACAGTGCCCGCCCATGTCATGGGTTTATCTTAAGATTAGATGTGACTCTCCATGTTCAATGTCTAGCACAGTACCAGCCATAAGAAAAGCTCGTCATCATCACCATCATTCATTCACAACTATTAGACTCTTGAGTGACAGGAGGGATCTCTAGTCTAAGTTCTGTCTGATCAGAGATACAAACACAGAATCGAGACCTCCATCATTTCAGTGGGAGGCACTCTACTTTATTTCCCCAAACCATTCACCCGGAGTAAATTTCCTGAACAGGACAGGAGAAGGGCCCTGGTGTTGGCCACATTTTCTTTGTGCAAGCCCAGAGCAAAGGTGGAAAAGGAGCATGGTCATGGCAGTGACAATTCGATCAGCAGTGAGTAGGACCCAGAGATGAAGCTCAGGAGACCAAGACAGGGAGAGGGTCAGGAGAGCCTCAGCTGCAGGCAATCAGGAGGACCAGGTGGGTGTGTGGCACCAGGGAGCCCTGGCAGGGATGGTCGCACACCATCCTGGCAGGTGAGTAGGCGCATAGGCAAGCATCAGGCAGCAGACAGAAGGTTCAGTCCAAGAGAGTGGGCATTCAGCTTCCAGGGGGGCTTATCACAGAGGGCAGCACTCGTGCCAGGACATCCAGGTTCAGAGGTAGAGCTACAACCCCTGGGATAATGGGGGTGGGTGGGAGAGGCAGGGGAAAGGCTCTGGAAGGGTGGGAGGTAGACCTAACATGAGGAGACAGAAAGGATTCAGCTGTTGGTGAGGACCAGGATGGACATGAGGCACTTGCTTTCCAAGGAGACCTGCTCTCAGAAATTAAGGACACACCCAGAAAGAGACCCACAAGACTGACTTGTTACTGAGCCTTGTGACTGAGGCCTGGGGTCAGCTCCTGGGCCAGTGGCACTGAACCCACATGGGCAGTTGGAGTGACAACCACACACAGGGATCCACGTGATCTCCCTGTATTAGGAAACACACCAAGATCAGCCTCTCGTTCCCTCCTTTCTGCTTGGGCCACCAGTGGCAAGTCATGTTAAATTAACCCCTCAGAGACTGGTATCTTAAACAAAAATAAAGGATTTCTCTTCTCCTCCAAGGATAAATGCATGAAAAGTATAATGTCTACAGTACAAATATGGGCAGTATAGAAAAATATAAAAGAAGAAGAGAAAAATTCTCTATAATCCCACTCTACCACAAAGAATATCACTACTAATTATTTTCTAAGATACCCTCCTAGTCCTATTTCCATGCATTTAAAAATGTTAATTTCATAATGTATATGAAATTTTGTATCTTACCATTTTCATTTAACCCAAGCATTTTTCATGTTATAAAAACTTTGAATAAAGATATTTTAAAGGTTGCATAATAATCATACACTTCAATATACTGGATTTTCCCTTATTGTTGATATTTAAGTTGTTTCCAGTTTTCATTATTACACATAATATTGGAACTTTTAAAAATAAAGCAACAAATAATTCTTGTGCATGAAACTTTTCCTATATTTAGGATTATTCCCTTAAAATAAACTCCCAGAAGTGCAATTACTGGGCCAAAGGGCATGAGCATTTATTTCTACAGTTCTTGATGCCCTCTGCCAAATTGTTTTTCCACACTTTCCCCCTAAGTGAGGGAGGGGTGCCCCATATCGGTGCACTTTTCCAATTTTTCTTAATCTTTGGTAATTAAACAAAAATTTAAATTTAAAAAGGTGAGTCATTCTAATCACTTTATTTTATCTCTCCTTTTTCTCTGGGAGAGCTGTGGTCCCCCAGGGTTGTCTACCTTACTGTAGTGAGAGGGACAAAGACATTCCCCTCCTGGAGAGAATTGCTTCCTGATTGGAATCTAAGAAAAAGACACAGCCACTGCAAAATCTTCTGTTTAGCAATTTTGCACAGTTCTCCTGGCTGTCCCTGGTCAGTGGTTTGGTGTCTTGTATTTGTTGGTGGTGAGCATGGCACTAGAATGTTACCGGCAACTAAACCTTGGTTCAGCAACCCCGGTACTTCAGTTCTGGCTAAGACAGAATTCAAGGCCAAGACTCAACCTGTAGGAGAAAGTTCATTTAGAAAGTCACAGAGGTAAAGAAGTGAGCTGTAGAAAACATGGGCCCACGAAACAAGTTACAGAGGCAAAAGAAGGGGGCCTTGAAGCTTAGGAGAAAGGGAGAGGCAAGGAAAATGCCCTAGGGAAAAGGGGGTGAGGAGAGGCACAGGCGTGATCCCTAGAGAGAGCCTCGCTGGATCCTCCAGATGGAGGGTATATATCTGGAAGTCTCAGGGGAGGACCCCAATAGAATATTCATCAGCTTTCCAGGTGTGTCCTTTCAAGGTCTCTACTGATTGGCTGGTGCCGGGGCAAAGGGTCATTACTCAATGCAGCTGGTTCTGATGTCAGCAAAGGCATTGCTTGTCTGGTTTTGCTGCTTTTCATGGCCTGGAGCTGAAACACAGCTGAGGCCTAGATATTATCCCTAGCGGTTAATGCTTAAGGGAGTGGTCATGCAAGGTCCATGTGGGAGCCCTGGGAGTTACTTTTTGGCCCCTTGTTCCTCCTTCAAGGGGCCTACTGCATGACTAGTGACAGGGAGGAAAATTCAGGGGAGGGCCTGATCTGAATGACCAGTTATGACATGAAAAGTCAGGGGGTCTAAACCGTATGACCATCAATAATATGCTAGGGGAGGAAAGGTTACCCTGGGGGCGAGGTCCTTGTTTCCCCAGTTTTGCCCATTGTTGGCACCCGGGCTTCCCACCCTGGTGACCTTCTGTACCTGGCCTACCATCCTTGCTCTGCTCACGCTGAGCTGCCTCCCACATATTGATGGAGTTGTTGACCTCTAGGCAGGGAGGACCCTCCAAACCACAGGCACACAGTCATTCCACACCTGGGGTGAAGCACCTACTAAGTAGCTGGCTCTGGGAATCAGTAGTGTAGGGAGGGAAATAGACGCTCCCTGTGCTGTGGAATCCAGCTTCCAAGGAAGAGCAGGAACATTGCAGAGAACGTGCGGGGAGGTGCTGGTGAGCACTGGCTGAACCCTTGCTGACTTCCTCCATGTCCCGTGCGGAATGTAAAAGTTATCACAAAATTGAAGGGGCATTCAGCCTAACAAGGCATCTTCTTCTCTGTAAGGTAGCTCGGTCCACTCACTGGCCCACAGTAAGTTTCCAGGTCATAACTGGAAGGATACAGATTCTTTAATAAATGCTTCTGTCCTCAGAGTTTTCAAGAAGCCTGCAAATGGAAAGCTCAAATTTCCTAAATTGTTTTCTATGGTACCACACCCTAATAATTAATATTCATTATGGTAGAAAGAAAATATTGCAGCATCCTAAAGAGACTTCCAAATTGCCAATGAGATTAAATTAAATTTAGAACCATTTTCCTATTAAGGGCTATGCTATTCTATTCCACCACTTTGCAAACTGACAGTTCATGTATTCTGTCTCATTCTTACACTAATCCCCAGTTTTCAGTGATTCCAATTCAGTGATTCAGTAGAATATTCTGGAACTTCCTATTCTATTCCCACCCATCCCACCCCTCCTCCACCCTTTGAAAGCCCACACTCTAGGCCTTGTTGCTGTCCTAAGAGGGTGTGTGCTTTTTCAGGGATTCTCTTGTATTTGGTTCTAGCTTGTTCACACCATTTAGCAGAACCTACACCTGCAGATGCTGCGTTGACTTTGGAGGAGTCGCTGTCCCTTGCGGTTCTGCTTTGCATCTGTTGGAAGTGATAAGGTAGAGGCCAGCCAGTTCATACACAAATTAAGGCTTTATTTGTTAAAGTTAGCACAACCTGCAGCTTGATTACAAGTGTCAATATGTAAATTTTGGGCTGAATTTCTGTCACTCCAAGGCTCCTAAATTTAAAGGATTTATTAAATGCAAATTCATAATGTTTACCTACAAACATTAATAATTGGTCAAGGTGAAGATTGGGGTCCAAACAAGTTTGTAATTAGGCTTGACAATGGATGGAATGTAGTTTTCTTTCTTGATGTTTCTTCCTGTAGTTTAGCTTTGGTATCCACAGAATATTGTTTATGACAACAAACTGAAATCCTTTGTGCTTCCTGACATAGGTAGGAAGGACTCTAATGTGGACCCTGTAATGCTGAAATACACTGTAGCAGTTTCCACTTGCTGCTATAACAAATTACCATGAACTTAGTCACTTAAAACTACACAAAGTTATTATCTTACAGTTCTTGAGGTCAGAGGTCTAAAATCAATTTCAGTGGGCTACAATAAAGGTGTTCACAGGTTGTGTCCTTCTGGAGGTTTTAGGAGAAAGTCTGTTTCTTTGCTTTTCCTAGATTCTGGAATTTTCCTTGGTTTGTGGCCATTTTCATCCATCTTTAGAACCAGCAACAGTGTACTGACTGAGTCCTTCTCATGCTACCATCCCTGTGGGTATCTCATTCTGCTTCTCTCTTACACTCATAAAGACTCCTGAATTACATTGCGATCACCCAGATAATCCAGAATAATCTCCACATCTTAAAGTCCTTAATCACATCTGAAAAATCCCTATTCATAGGTGCCAGAGATTAGGATGTGCACATTTAGGGGAGACCATTATTCAATCTACCACATATGCCCAAATGCAGTTATGTTCCTTTTTAAAAAAATAATTTTGTGCCATTTGAACATCTGGATGAACAAACAAAACCATATGCAGATTTATTTTTAGACTCTTAAATGAACGTTTTTACATTATGTGTTTGTTTGTTTTTAAAGGGACAAATTTAGGAGCACGATTTAGGCCCAATACTTTATTATTGCATCAAAACCACCTCTCAGGGGCCTTAAGCCAGATAATAATTCTGACCTTTCCCCATGTTACAGCAGATGCTCCCCTCTAGGTGGGGGCTAGGGTCAGCCCACTGCTGCAAGAGGAAGGAAACTCCTGCCTGCCCTACACAGTTCCCTGACCCTCAGCCCAGTGGCCAGCAGGTCTGAGTACCCACACCCATCACAGCGAGGCTGTATCTGAGCAAGGGCCAAGGAGAGCATGAGTGGTTGGCCTGTTGGGACATGAATGCTTAGATGCTGTCTGGAATCTTGGAGGTGAGGGAATGCTGAACTTAGGGATCCATCAGTGGGACCACGACACTCCCAGGGAGAGGAAGAGAATGTAGCAAGAACATGGAGTTAAACTGTCTCCCCTTCTGGTCTCAGAAAGTAACAGAGACCCTTGAAAGAAGTTTTTAATGACAGGCCTGCCATTGGTTAGGAATGATTACCTGTATCCAAAACGAAGATGAAGTGGGAACCAAGGGAAGACTTGGCATGGGAGAGTTGGCATCGTGGTCAGTATCACCTTGCCTCCCTCCTTTTTCGATCTCCCTTTTCCTTCTCTTCCTTGGACAAGTTACTTAACCTTCCTGTGCATTGTTTTAATGATTTGTGATCTGGAACTAATAAGAGCACCTGCCTCACGGGTCATCGCAAGAGTTAAACAGTTATTACAAATAGAGCACCTAGTATAGTACCTATCGTGGGGTATCGATAAGTGTTGGCTGCTCTTATTCTATAGAAGTGTCCCAAGCTGGGATAGGATGTTTTCCTGCAAAATAGAAGAAGGTCATTTCTCAAAGATCAAGGCAATAGAGAGAATCTTTTATTAACTCTTAAGTTAAATTTACATAGTCATAAAGTGTATGTTCACAAAAAAAAAAAAACACGGGTCAGTAACCCAACTAAACCTCCAGTTGGTAGAACTCACAGAAGATTCTTGGACAGATAAGTTTAGAGGTTCCTGATCTTCTTCATCTATTAAATATCAGCCCCTCTTTCATGCTAAACATCAGCCCCTCTGGGATGAAGCTAAAACTTATGGGCTGCTCTGATGTTCGTAGGACTCAGATGAAAGAAAGGCCACCTTCCTGGGAGAGAGTGTGGTTGGCACCAGGAGTTCCCCAAATCTGAACTGTGGACTTGAGCCGACAGGTGCTTTTCATGCATTGGGACTGTTGGAGGATGACCTGTCTGGATTTGTTCTCAACTTCAAGTCAAAGACTTTCCAAAAGCAATGAATAGTCTGACATAATATATAGTCTGACCTATAGCAGTTCTCAGGGAATTTACTTTAAAGACCAGGTTGGAATCATTTCTAATTAGCATATTCATTACTTGGATGTTAATGTTTGCCCTGAAAACACTTGGTGTTCAAATACTGTTGTCTTGGAATCAGACTCTCCCGCTTAGTTGCAGTTCTGAGTTAATTGGCACTTTTGATGAAGACAGAGTGAACTTCAGAATACCTTTTGTTTATCTTTTCACACCTTTTGTATAAATGAAACCTGAAGGAAAGAGGTGGGGTATATGCTGGCAGCTGGCCCATCACAGAAGATTTCATTTTTGTTTCTTTTAGCACTATGGGGGAAAATTTCTTTTTCTGATGCACTCATGTGATGAATAAGGCGTACGTATCTATGTATCAACCAGATGAGGAGGTGGCGGTGGCCATGCAAAGATTTGCCCTCCAGTAGCACCAGACTCACAGATTAATCCCACCTGGTTGCAAAAGTATCACCTGGGGCCATTTCAGGCAGCCAGCCTGTGAATATTTGTGCCACAGAGAACCAAAGTAAGGACCAGAGAGATTTCTGCACATCCTTTATAGAACTACTTCCTGAGTGGCACTTGAATTTTTTTCTCCCAATGATCTTTCTAAATTGGCATCATAGACACTATGTCACTTTGAATATAACCCTTAGGGACCTGATACACTGTGCTCTTCTGATTCTGAAAAAAAATGGGGGGTGGTGGATGGGAAGGGAGCTTCTAGTCCATCATGATACGGCCCCTGGGAATTCAGCTCCAAACTCTTCCCTAATTCTCAATTATAAATGTGGACCACAAATGTCACTCTGGAATGCAGCTTAGATTTCTTTCCTAGAGGAAACTCTTGAAAGCAATTGCTTACACTGGTGAACTTCTCTTAGAACTAACCTTAGTGCTTTGTTATTAGTTGTGTTTGGTTTTGCCCTTTCTTATTAGGGGATTTATCTTATCATGACAAACCACACTATAGTTTAAGAATTTAACTCTTAGCATCAAGCTTGCCATCTGGCAACATGAGTGATGTCTACCCAAAAGACAGCCCTCCCTGGCTGCCCCCTGCCAGCCTCCTCTGTGGACTCCTATTCCTTCTGCCCCCTAAACACAGGTATTCCCAAGCAGAGTTCCAGCCACGGCACATTTCTCCTTTCATTCCCCCTGGAAGCCTCGCCTCCCCAGTGCTCGCTCTGAGCCGGGCATGGTCCTAATTCCTTCCCACGCTGTGTTAGTCTCCTAAGGTTGTCCTAACAAAACGCAGTCAACTGGGTGGCTTAGAACAAGAGAAATTTATTCTGTCACAGTTCTGGAGGCCAGAAGTCCAAAATCAAGGAGTGGGCAAGGGGGGTCCCTTCTGGAGACTTCCTGAGGGCTATCTGTTCCATGCCTCTTTCTTAGCTTCTGTGGTGGCTGGTAATCCTGGGTGGTTTTTGTCTTGCAGGTACTTCCTCTGACCTCTGTCTCCATCATCACGTGACATTCCCTCTGTATGTCTGTGTCCAAATTTCCTTCTTTTAAGGACACCGGTCATTGGATTGATCGGGGCCTGCCCTAGTCTAGTGTGATCTCGTTTTAACCTGATTGCATCTTCAAAGACCCTGTTTCCAAATCAGGTTTGCAGTTTCTGGATGGACCTGGTTTTCTGCAGGACGCTAGTCAACCTAGTACACGTACATGATCTCATTTGATCCTCACAACAACCTTACTGGCTCCATTTTATGGGTGAAAATACAGATTACCTCCACATCTTCGCCTCTGCCTTGTTTCATCTGTTGATGGGCATCCCAAGATGTACTGATACCTCAAGGTCAACATTCCAAAATCAAACTCATTATTCGCTCCCTACCACCCCGTAACACACTCCAGGATGTCTGTTTAAGACAGTTCAAGAGTTCTTTGGAAGGGGCTATTTGAAGCACCCTTTGCATAACACTACATAAGATTCAAAAAATATTAACTGCCCATATCTAAAAATGATGGGTATCACCAGTGACTTGAAATGTTATCAGACAGTAGTAGGGGGAATAATAGATTTAAGGAAATATTAAGGAGGTAGGTTTAATAGGTCTGGTGACTGCCTGGATATGGTGATAGATGGTGGAAAGGTGCCAAAACTGTCTTTGACTTGATTACAGGGTGATGATAGGGTAATTATAAATAATAAAGTTGAGGGAGAAGTAACCATGAGTTCGCTTCAAGTAAAATCTTGCATAAAACCTCAAGGGGCTTCTCTGGTTGAAGGGGCATAGGGACTCTATCTTTCCCCTTACCTTCTCTCTACCTGTGAACGAGCCCCAAGACCGCCTCTGTAGAACATTAGGAAAGTTACTTATTTAACACACTCTTCCAGCTCTAAATAAGAAAGCACTTTCGCCATTCCAGATACATAGATATTCATTTGATTTTAAAAGTGTTTCCAAGAAAGATCCTTGTGGCCTCTCTCCACCCTCCTTTCCTGTTCCGTGATAACCTTCTAAGAAGGGGACTGACCTTCACCTAGAATCTAAAAACAACCCTGTACTGCTTAACTTCTTTCTCCTTGGTTGGTTGTCATGGGGCCTTGGATGTCCTTCCTGTTAGAAGACTCTACATCTTCTGATGAGACGAGTCAGCCTGGTTTCCTTCAGAGGGAGGGTTGAGCTCTAACTCTTGGAATTGTGCCTGCCCTCCAACAAATTTTATTGTTTAAGTTGTCAATCCTTCTTTTCCAACATTCCAAGGGGGAAAAAGGAAACATACAGACCATAAGGAAGCTGGGGAGACCCTAGCACAGGGCTTGTGAAAGGCAGAGCCAGAGCTGGGCTCCTGGGTGTCCCATTGCTCTGCATTTACCCAGAGACAAGAATAGGGTTCTTCAAGTTTAATTAAAAACAGGATGTCCCTGCTGAGCCTCTCACTGATGTTGCTAAAAATAAAGTAGGGAAGTAGCCCAGCCTCTTCATGGTTTAACCCCATTAATTTGGGGGTGCGGGAGGTGGGGGTGAAATTGGAGCTAATAAAAGACATGATTTGTTTCAGATTGCTGTCTGGAGCTGTATCTTTTCCCTCCCTGTGCTGTGAAGTCCAAGATTTTGAAGTTCTAATGCAATCAGCTCTGGGCTTTTGGTGTCGTGGGAAGGGAGCAAAGGGACAGACAATTCCCTAAATGCGACTTTGCCAGGCTGTCATCCTCTTACTCTTGGGACCACTGGGACTCGTCACCCCAGCTCTTCGCTCACTGCTCTAGTGCCACCCATGTCATAGACCTGGTTTTGTGTACTTCCTGTCTGTGAGCTGATGCACGTTAAAAACAAAAAAGCATCTTGTCCAAGCGCTATCAGAGCCATCTGTAAATGTGAGCCTCTTAAAGGAGCACTCACTTCCTCCTCAGCCCCACAGGGTACTTGGACATTAGCCTCTTGCTCCATTCCAGAAGCCCTGTTGGCAAATACTTTCATGTAAGGGCATCCTGACTTTCTTTATTGTTTTGTTTTGTTTTGTTTTGTTTCATATTAACCTCCTTATTTCTCTGTCCCAGCCCCACTCCGTTTGCCTAATTGCTAAAGACTAAAACTCTTGTGTTGAGTGTGAGCGCCTCATTTTCTAGTGCGCATTCAATTGTCTCCTGGGTCTTTCCTTCATTTGTTCAACCGAGAGTTTTAGGGAAGCATCTGTAGGTTATTACACAGTTGACTTCCCATCACAATCCCACAATTATAATTTTATGAGCCCCAACCATTAGAGGCTTAGAGTTACAAAGAATGCTTCACACCAGTGGGTTTTACTCGCCACCTGGGGACCCAGACCTAGTGTCAGTGAAGACGTTCATAACAATTATTAAGGCATTACTGGAACCACTGCACCCCTCTCAGTGGCGCTCCTAAGGAATGAGTGCTTTTGGTCTTCAGTATGGTGTCTCCCAAGCCCTGTGCCAGAGGATTGGTGAGATATAAAATAAGAAAGAGCCTGTCAGTCTTGTTGACAAGTGAATCCCCATCACCTAGCACCTAGCAGGCAATAAATATTCAATTACAAATGATCATTTTTAATTCTCTCAATATCATTGCCTGCAAGTAAGGGAATAGAGATGGACCAGAGAAACAGATGTAGATAAGAAATTCAAATTTATTAGCAGTTCTATCTTTTTGTTGCTCAGTGGAGAAACACAAACACCTTAACATGTCCTGCGAGGCCTGACAGCCTGTCTCTCCCCGCACTGGAGCCCCACCTCACGCCATGCTCGCCTACACGCTCTCAGCCTACCTAACACTTCCCCCACCTCCAGGTCTACACCTGTGTTTCCCTCTGTCCTCTACTTCTCAAAGGTCTACATTTTCTTCATCTCTTTGCCCAGCTTTCTCTCCTCAGCGCAGCCCACACAAACTGTCCGGACAAGGCCCAATGTCCCCAATACATGACCTCATAAAACCACACAACTTCCTTTGTAACGCTGCTTTCAACAAAGGCTTTACATTCATTCCTTTGTTTAATTGAATAATGTTGGTCTGCCTAATTTAACAGTAAACCCGTGATGGCAAGGATGGAGTAGATGTTAAGGCCTGGTATAACACAGTTGATCAATAAATATTTGGGGCATGATGGAGTGAATGGATAAATGACTGAGAACGGGCTGGGGGGTAAATGAAGAGCAGGCATTTTCCCAACCCGAGGTCTGTCGACGGGGCCTTCCATCCATGAGCCCTGAAGTCTGCAGTATCAAGTGTGTATCTGGGAGCACATTTGAAGTGTTTCAAAGGTAAGAACCCATCAGTTTTGACAGACTGAGGGGTTTCAAGTACACATATTTAATTACATGAAGAAAAGGCGAAGAAAAAAGAAAAGATGGGGAAATGAGAAACAAATTATGAAAGGATAAAGGAGGAACTTTATAATGAGAAGCATAAGAGAAGACAGTTGAGAGGGGATGAAGATCGTGAAGAAAGTGCTGGGATGGGGAGCAGTCACTCCTGAATGAACCCTCTAAACTTAGTGAGCCTAAGCGTGTACCAGACCCATGTTAGGGGCTAGCAAGCCTTTGATGAACAGCAGGCAGGTCTGACTGCTGCCCTCACATCTGAAAGGAGAGAGTCCTGGGTACCTATAAGTCAGGGTGAATGGGAAGAAGTGATTCAGGAGAGGTTTAAATGGAGACATTGAGAGGAAGGGAAATTACACATAGCAGTAGAAGGAAAGAAGACCATGGAAGGCTTCCTGGAGGAGGGTAACATATCAATCTACCCTTAGTACATGGATAGGATTTCAAAGTAAGGGAAGAGGGGCAGGTAAACACTTAGATAAGAGAAGAGTTGAAATAAAGCTGCTGGTCCGGGAAACCGAGGTGTTTGCTGGACAGGTTGCCGGGCTCTCTACAGCCTTTGCAAAGCATCTGAACTGGGGGATTCCTCCTGTGGCCAGTTATAAACACACAACAGGTGGCACCCTGAAGAACCAAGTAAGATGACCTTACTGAGGCCAGAACAGATTTGGGGAAGGAACAACAAACCCCAAAAGTTGAGGACATGTAACACAATATCCTTAAGACTTCTGCCAAAAAGTAAAGTTACAGTTTGCTCGTCAATGCTCTTCCCCTATGACCTCTACAGCTCGTGAAACGTGTCAGCTCTTGCTCCTTTAAAGATGTCATACTTACATGATCTAGTGCAGTAATTGCTTCTAGATACTGTTTTTGTTGTTGTTTTAAGATTCCTGGGCTTGTAAATTCACAAAACATTTAGATTACTTGTATGTAAGTTTGACATTCCTGTGAGCTGTGTGTGTATTCATCAGTTGGTGTTACTGATTCCCCATAAACTGGACCAAGAGTTACAGAAAAGCTTCCACGTAGGAAGAAAGAAAGCTAAGGAAAGGGTGCTAGACTTCAAGACACTGCTGGAGTAGAAAGACCTCTGCAACAGAGGGAAAAATGAGGACAGCTGTAACTGAACAACAATTATTTTAAAAAAAAAAAAGGAAAGAAAGAATGAAAGACTTCTACTTTCTACTCCTGTTACTAAATATTTACCTGGCCTGTGAAATCTAAGCATCTCTTTTTCCCACTTGTAAAGATAGCCCTCTATAGCCTTTTCTAGTTTCCCCAAGGAGTCAGGTTTCTCCAACAGCCTGGCACGGGGCACACTAACCCCAACACAGAGGGCGGTGTATACCTGGGCTGGACAGCAAGTAGGGGAGGAAGACAGAGCTTGGCTTGCCTCTTGCCTCCAGATTGCACTGCGGCGAATGTTTCTTGGGAAAGCTGACTGTGGCCAAGTTTACCCCAATGACACCCGTAGTCCCAGACAAGGCCACAGCTGTGAGCTTGACCTCCCTCCCAGGCGGAATCACTGCGGGGGCTGCTCTAGAGTTCAGTGAGGGGTTGGGGTGACTTTCAAGGCTGACAGACTCAGGAATTCTGGCCTAAGGGGTCTCTCTGGGGCAAGATCAACCCAAGGGCAGCACATTGGGTGAGTCCGTTTCTCATTCCTATATTACCACCGGGATTAGAATATTTACCCCCCTTTCTCTGGAATATTTTAGGGACTTGAGGCAGGTTGATCTAAACATGACTGTAAAGCAGGTAAGTTCAGTCTTTAGTATCAATTTTGCTCCCATTTCCCATCTGGAAGCTACCTACCCCTAGCTAACTTCCATTCTCTCCTCCCTCCAGCTATTCCACTGCACCTGGAGTTCCAGAACTTTCTATATTTTTGTCCCTGTTCTCTGGCGAAATTTACTTTTTCTAAAGCTCCTTCCTGGAGCTAAAGTTTCCAACATGAATCTGAGTAGCAAAGTCATGATCTGGAGATAAAAACAATAACTGTGTGTTATTCTTCCCATATAAAAACTGCATCTGACAACAGGGGCCCTTCCTGGGGGAATGGGTGGGGGGCGGTCCGCCAGTGGTGGGGGAAACTGGTTCAGTACTGCTTACAAATCTCTTTCAGGAGGGCCCTGTTTTGCTCATCAGATCTCAGGCTTACGCAGTTTATCTCGAGCCTGAGACTGCCTAATTATTTAATCCAGAACTTGGATGGCAGATTGTTTCCATTTGGGGGACATTTGGGAGCTTACTGAGAAGGAATGCGAGACGGTTGCCACATACAAGGGGACAAGCGTTGGATGGATGGGTAACGTCAGACTGTGAGACCAGGGCTCACACTTGCAGACTGTCGGGCGTGTAGCATCCTGAGGGACCTAGCTGGAGACCACAGCAGACAACAGCCTGTCCCTCTGGCTTGAGGAGTGTCACCTGCAGCTTTCTCCTAGAAGTGGGACCCTCAGAACAGCAGCATGAGCATCACACAGGAGCTTGTTAGAATTGCAGAACCTCAGGCCCCCCTTCCCCAACCCATCCTATTCAGCCAGATTCTGCGTTTTCACAAGATCCCCAAGGCATTCATATGCACATGAAAGTCTGACACCCAAGGGGGCTGGTGGGTCTCCCTGACAGCTGTCACTTCTGAAGTTCCTCAGTGCCAGAGCAAGCCCTCCTGGCCCGGCTTCTGCCATCAGACACTGTGCATCTGTTTCTACAACAAATCGGCAGAAACAGGGCCAGCTCCCGTGTAAAAGGGGGCCATTCCCTTCACTTCGCCCCTGAATTTGGGAGATTTAATGGCCAGGCTATTGTGTGCCAATCCAAACCATGTTCCCTCTTCCCTCTGTGTTGCTCCTGTCCCCAGGCGATCTATAAGATGGTTTCCTCGGTTATGAAAATGCCTGAAGATGAATCAACCCCAGAGAAAAGGACAGAAAAGATCTTCCGCCAGATGGACACCAATAGAGATGGTAGGTGGCCAGGACTGCTCTGCTTTGCTCCGAGTGGGAGCCACTGGAGAGACTGGGGGTGTCCAAGCAGGGAAATGCCACTTGGGGACAAGATATTGGCCACAAGGACCTGGTTCCAGCCCCTTTCTTTGTAAAAGTGGCTCGTCCTGCCTCCTCCTTGGTGGTGCAGGACAGAGGACTGGGGTGGGGACAGGCCTAGGCCAGAGAAGGCAGGGTCCCCACAGGTGAGCTAATCAGAAAGTGGGGAGGGACTTGGTGTCATTCTACCCAGACCCTAGTAGCTTCCCCCTGCTGTGCAAGGCGTTAGCGGGCTCTCCTGCACATGCCCTGTGTTTGATTTCCCAGAGTCAAGGGGGCTCCCACAGCCGCTGGGTGGGCAGGGATGGGAGGGGCGTGACGTGACCAGCAGGCTCCACCCTGAGGGTGCCCCTCACAATTCAGATCCAACAAGGGGATGCAAATCAAACCAAAGCGAAAAGGAAGGTTGGATTTCAAACTTCAGAACAGAAGATTTTAGATGTTGGGTTGCAGGACAGAATACAGGAGGCCCGACCTGCTTTGAATTTTAGATAAACAACAAATGATTTTTTTCTTACAAGCACGCCCTATGTAGTATAGGGAACATAGTTATATGAAAAAAAAATTGTATGTTGTTTATTTGAAATTCTAAGTTAGCTGGGCATCCTGTATCTTATTTGCCAGATCTGGCAACCCTATCTAGACGTCGTTCCTGGGTTTGCCATGCCCAGCCCAGAGCTCTGGGCCATAATAAGCCGCGAGTCACTTGTAGCTCTTGCCGTCATTACCAGCGCACCTGCTCTGCTGCGCATTCCCCACAATTCTTGTCCATGATGAGCTGATGGACAGACTGACAGAGACTGTGGAGTGGAGCAAGCCTCTCCATCTAACCCCACATCCTCTGGGGCGCCTGCTGCCTGGGAATCTGGATTTGCAGGTGCAGACCAAGCATGGCCTGTTTGCTGTTTCTTCCACAAAGGTGCCTTTACAGCCTAAGACATCTTATTTTGCCTTAGGCACCTGACTCACAGCAAACATCTTGATAGTTTTGCAAAGACTAGACAACCATGGGATTGTTTTAATAGTTAATGAACTTGCTGTTGTTAAACTGCACGTTTTGCTATTTCCCTGTATTCCCAGGGAATACAGGTGGGTTTTTGTCTTGTGCCAGGCCTGGCCACTGCTTTAGGATAGGGGTCAAGGAGGGAAGAAGATCCAGATACCGGGATAAAACCCCAAGGCCAAGTCCAGCCCCTGCCTGGAGCAGGACTCATCCAGAGTTTCCTGCCATTAGATTCTTGGTAGAAGCTCTTGGCCTCTAACCCCTGGTTGCCGACTTGTTGAGAAAAGTCTGGGCCTGCAGTTAGCCGGGCAACACCTTGGAAGCGCAGGGTAGTCAACCAGAGAGAATTGGTTATGCACTTTGAACATGGGGTTGGTTCTACCGCTTCCGACTCGTGGGCCCAGAGTCACTCCTTGGGGGATCCCAAAGTGATCAAGAGACCACTCCCATGTCCTTTCCCTTCCCGTCAGCCTTCAAACCTCGGGAAGTTGTCACCGTTTCAACCAGTACCTGAGCCTGGGCATAGCTCACAAAACATGGCCGGGACACTAGACTTAGAGGGGGCCTGCTCTACAGATTGAGAATAAATAGATAAATAAGTTCCTGCCCCTTCACTTCATGTGGATAAGGTGAATTTGGTTATCCAAGAACTAGCATTTGGGGGAGGGGGCTGTGGCTGAGGGGCAGACAGATTTTACTGAGGTGGAGGGTGAAGGCTCCAACGGGTGGCACCCCCACCTGCCTGGAGTTGGAATTGGCTGAGAAATAAAGAGAAGAAGAGAGCCCAGAGGGCCAAGCGTCATCGAAGGGTGCCGCCCAGTGGAGACCGAAGCGGCAGGGAGCGGGGCAGCCTGACGCCAACCCTTGGAGGACAGAGGAAGATGAGGGCAAAGCTGAGCAGGAAGGCCCGGCAGCTCCTCCCAAGGAGGGGCCCTTCTGGAAGCACCAGGAATGGGGGAGAAGCTTAGCCTCCCTCCAGCAATCTGACAGAGGGGCCTTCTGGAAGGGGCATGGGTAGGAGTGAGATCCCAGGAGTCCGAGTCTTCCTTCTCCAGCCTGTGAGAGTAGATGGAAAGCACCGTGATTGACAGGGAGGGGACAGGGGGCACCCCTCTGTCCTGCGCACACACCTCTTTAGTTTCCTTGCCTCATGTGCTGTCCAAAGGGGGCCCTCCCTCAGGTATCATTGCAGCCCCTTGCAGAAAACCTAAGTACACCTGAGTGAACTGAAGGAACCCAGAGGCTCCCAGTGACATCGTGGGAGTGGTCTTGGTGCCCAGAGAGCCCAGCTCGGTCTCATAAAGGCTTGGGGGCCATTCGTTCCACAAATAGTGAACCCCTCTGGGGTGGAAAAGCCAAGAGGGTAGAGGTCACATCAGGGCCACCCAGCACCCCGCCAGGGCAGGCACACAGTGAACTCCCAGGGAGAATGTGTGTGAGTCTTGCATCCAGAAGAGAGTGTGGGCTTCAGGGCAGGTGTGGGACGGTAGGGACAAGGGGAGCTGTCACTGCTCCCAAGACGCAGTGGGAAGAGTGTAGGCTCACAAGCTGCCGCCTTCCACCACTCACCCGTGCTCCGTCCTCTTGCTTTCTAGGAAAACTCTCCCTGGAAGAGTTCATCCGAGGGGCCAAGAGCGACCCGTCCATAGTGCGCCTCCTGCAGTGTGACCCCAGCAGCGCCGGCCAGTTCTGAGCCTGCACCTCACGAATAGTAGAGCTGCTTGTGTTCCCTTCTGATTTTCCTTCTTAACTTTTTTTTTTTTTTTGCCAAATATTGACGGTGATGCTGTTCCCTGTGCGGTCAGATGCACCTTCCTCCGTGATGCCTTCAGCTTCTTTTGTGGTGGACGCTTCGTGGGAATGCCCAGAACCCCAGTGCTTGTGGAGAGCATGTGCGTCGTGCACAGACTTTGTGGTGTTTGTTTTCTGACGATTTTTAATCGTTATTATAATTTTCTCTTGATTCTAATGTCTCTGTTCTAACACCGAAAATTCAGAGAGGCAGAAGAAGGGAAACCAATCTGGTGCCGGCATGGTATTTCAAGCTTTGAGGGCTTGTTTGAAAAACAAAACTTCCCCCTGAGTCTGTTTGTCACACATGCCTGAGGGGTGATGGCACCAGATCTGGGATTTCCAACAGAAGAATAAGGAACCTTCTGGGGCCGGGCTATTAAAGAGACCTGAGGAGTTCGCGCCCCGCCCCCCGGCAGGCCCGTCCTAACCCCTTTCCCAGCAGGCTGTAGTTTTTAAGCTGTGAACATTTCAAGATAAATTAATAGCAAAGAGGAAAAGATGGCTCAGCCCTTTTTTCACAGGTTTACACTAGTTGAGCTAAGATGAGTTTCTTTGGAAATTAATCACAAACGGTAACGTATATTCCAAGACCAGACCCATCCTGTTGCCTCTTGTGATTAAAAAAAAAAAAAGAAAAAAAGAATGCTGTATATAAAATATTGGGTATTGCAGACCAAATTAAGTGTTTTGCCTTTAAATAAAATGCATGTTTAGTGAGCACTAATCCAAACTTATTACAGAAGACTGTTTCTAGTAGCTTATTGTGAAGTAAGCCAAGTATAATGAATGTCTATGTCTTGTTTTAAAGTCATATCTGTCTTTGCACAAATACACCAATCAACAGGTATATTTTATATATTCCAGAAAAGTACAAAGTAGCCATGACTAGGGCCCAAACTGAATTTTGAGTGCTTTTCCAGGGCAGCCGTGCCTCGGAGAGGAGAAGCAGGGCGGGTGTCAGTGGGGCGCGTCAACTGGAGCACCAGAAGGATAATACTTAGGAGAGACACGAGGTAATGGCTTGACCTCCGGCCCAGCAGCTCCTCGGCAGTGTTCCATTGGAGGTGTGGTGCTTTTCTGAGCAGACCAATATTCTGTAGGCCTGGAAAGGGACTACCCAATGGTTTCACCCGCATGAATGGTTAGGGAGCTGCATCTAGAAGGATGACTTTCCATGACCCAGCTGGCCCAGCCGAGGCGGAGGTTGGACCATCCTCTGACTCATCATGAAGAAACCAGGGGCAAGTGCATCTGTGATTTACGACCCGCTACGGGAAATCCGAAGGTGGTTTCCAATCACTGTGTTCTTGGAATGCAGACTTTTATTTCCAGAGAAGCGACAGCACTAATTCGAGTTGCTGTTCAGTCGGGTGACCTCATACCCACTAATTGGATTGAAAGTTAAGAGTAAAACTTGCTGGTCATTGAGGAGTAATATTTCGGTAAGCAGTAGGCATGAGGAAACCCAAATACTCACCTGCCCCAAGAAAAGGCAGAGAGGTCCCCAATGGGTCTGCCGGCTGTCACAGAAAGATAGCTATCATAAGCACGAGAAAGATGATGCTGAGCTCTTTCCAACCTCCAGATTCATGTGTATCACTTAAATCCATTTTAACAGGTAGCAAAAATCCAAATTTGTGTGGTTGACCAAAATGAACCAATTTTGCAGGAAGAAATTTTGAGACCTGGACTCGGTAAAATAATTTTAACCCTCTTCTGAGTGTCAGCGTCTCACAGTGTTTTATACTGAGACTTGCCAAGTTCTTTCATGGCCCAAGTGGCAAAGTCCACTTTTGAAAACTAGGGAATTGACCTAAGACATGGAGCGCAGAGTGGGCGAGGCAAGCCAGTGCCTCTATCCACAGTGTTCAGGAGCCACAGCTCACTTTTTGCCGACCTTGACTGAAGACTTAATTTCTCCTTTTAGCTTTCCTTCGATGCTGAAGTGAGTTAATGTTTGGGAAACCCACCTGGGCCCTGCCCTTGGTCATGATACCTTGTTGAGCCAGACTCATTTGTTCCCTGGAACCCAGAGCTGGAGTGAGGAGCAGGGGAGGGGGTCTCCAGCTGTTTAGGAAAGAAAACAAGAGCCAGACGCATGGCTAATGAACTCCAACGCGCCTGGGATGTACAGAAATAGCCCTCGCTCGTCCTGGCCTGCCATTGACCCTGTCTGTATTTTCTCGAGGGTTGTTTTTCTTCTCCTCCTTCTTCCCGGGAAAGCCTTTGCATGTCTAAGCCAATGAACTCATGTTTGGCCAAGGGACTCTGCAGCACCCAGAAGGCTGGATGCCTAACGGTTTATGTCACTCCCGTGCTGGGCTGTTCATTGTCATTGCTGTGTTGAGGGACCTCTGGAAATGGATTCTGCTCTGTCTGAAATCAAGCCAGGCTGTGATGTTCAAGGGACTGGAATAAAGTGGCTTATAAATTGAAGGGTGATACAGAGTGGTTGACTGTTCATACCCTTGTCTAGGTGGGGAAGGGGTGCCGAAAGTGCCGTCTCACCCGTCTATATGCCTCGGGGGCACCTGCCACAAGTGGATTTAATAATGTACGTACTTATCAACCCCATCGGGTGGAGTGGACCCTATGGCGGTTGACTCTGTCACCCCAGCTTGGGAATCAGGCATGCTGAGTGTTTAATGACTGTCCGGACATGGGGGTTCCGTGCCTCAACTGCCGCTCCGGCTGAACCTGTGCCTATGTGAGGGTCCAGGCGCTGATTCTGGTCTCCTCCTGGGTATGTCTTCTTCCTTGGAGAGACACGAGGAGCGAGGGTTTGTGAAAGGGGGGGCGAGAGTGGCTGCTGAGCCCCAAGCCCCATCCAAAGGCGTCCTTGGTCTCCGCTCGGGCTTCCTTGCGTCTTTCCCTCATGGCCTTCGCTTTCTTCTCAGCTCCCCTCCTTCCTCACAGCTGCAGCTGCAAACTCTGCCTCAAACATTAGGTGCAATGGGATGAGAAACGAAAGCAACCTCCTCTTCAGGGGGAAGTTAATATCCTCCTCTCCCTTCTCTCTGCCTCTCAGTCTGGAGACGAGTCAGTAGAAAAGATGACGTGATACAGAGCCCACAGCTTCAAAGCCAATTCAGGTCAACTGTGTGTTTGGTTTTTGTTGCGGTCATGGGCCCTGCCTCCGGCACAGAAAGCCATTCATATGGGGAAGAAAAGGACTGAGTGTCAGCTATAGTAGGATCCTCATGGGCCAACTAGACCTCATGGTAGGAGCTGAGTTAGCCTGGAACAGGGTCTTTTTCTGCATTACACCTGCATTACAAGTCCTCTTCGTGGCCCAGTGATGGCCCCAACAGCCACGAGTCCTGAGCACAAATAACCATGTGTCACTCGTGGCAGTGATGGTAAGAAGGCGGTTGGGAGCCTCCACCCCGATTTGCAGTCTGCAGTCCCACACTTACTGGAGGCCGACCTGCCCATTCCCAGGAAAGTTCTAAACCTAAGGCTCTTATTTTCAGGGCATTGTTCCAACGCCTCCACTCAACCGGACCCTGTCACAGGCATGGAGGGCACACATCCTAGTCCACAGCCTAGTCCAGGCATGGAGGGCACATATCAGCTGAAGAGGAGATGGAGTGCCCTCTCAGCCAAGGTGAAGATTGCAAGGACTGTCTTTGGAAGAAATAAAGATGCTTCACGCTTGCCTCTCCTGTCTTCGTCAGGAGATGCTCAGCGCTCTCCTGAAATTTTCTGCTTTTTTAAATGTGGCTTGAGGTAACAAGAGAAAGAACGCTGAGCCCTGTATTTTCCAAGGCAGCAGAGTATCAGTGAAATCCACCTAAAATAGAAAGATTGTTGTAGAGTGAAAAGATGTTCAGGCCAAGGGTATAACCAATGGTATATTCATTTCAAAGAGGTTTCTCAATACTCGAATGCCAGCCACGTGCGAGGACTTAGATAGGTCCTGGGCGCTTGCTGCACTGAGTATTAATGTGCCAGTGCCCGGTCCCCAAACATGCCTGGGGTTGCAAACAATGATCGCTCTCAGAACATTCCACGGTGTAGCATTAAGTCCCTAGGGCAGCTCAGAGAGGGGTCAGGGCCTCAAGGAAGCTTATATCATGACTTCTTTTCTCCACACTATTCCAGGAAATGGATGGCAGTTTAATAGTTTTCTAGAAGAGATGGTGAAACTGCTTCAAAATTCTGGACAGCTCAGCTGGCAGACCCTATTAAGTGCTCATAGCTCTGCCGTCAGTATATCACACACACGTAGACAGAGGGAGAGACTCTCTCAAAACGTGCCTTTCCAACATCAGTATTTAAACAGTTTACTGGACTTTCACTGAGTATTCAGTGCTAGCCCACCACAGTACCAAGCACTATAGTCTTGGAGTTGTGTGTGTATGAGTGTGTATTGGGGTGTGGGGTGAGGATAAGAGTTACTAGCAAAGAAGTAGGAGACCAGGTTCACAGCTCAGCTGTCCAGCACCTTAAAACTGATTATGGAGTAGCTTACACCTCTGCCCAATGGCAGAGCAGAAATTGAGTTCTTTCTTGAGTGGTGTAGGTGGGAGATGTTTGCTACCCAGGGAACAAGTGGGTGGCATTTGCCTTTAGTGACCTTTTAACATCCCCTTCCTCTCTTTTGCTACTTCTGGATGACCAGAGCCCCACCACCACTGCCCCACTGTGTTTCCAGAATACCTATGCACCCAGTTAGCAGAGCTCAGAGAAGTGTAGGGATGAAGGACCCTACCCTGCAGACAAAGGGTGTATTATGCTAAACTGGTAGACCAGGAAACCCACTCAGGGAATGTTTACATGTAAAAGTAGAGCCCCCGCCCTGACCAGTGTGGCTCCGTGGGCTGGGCATCATCCTGCAAACTGAAAGGTCAGTGGTTGGATTCCCTGTCAGGGCACATGCCTGGGTTGTGCGCCAAGCCCCCAGTGTGGGAGTGTGAGAGGCAACCAATTGATGTTTCTCTTCCTCCCTTCCCCTCTCTCTAAAAAAATTTTTTTTAATCTTAAAAAAAAGGAAAATAGAAAAGCAGAGCCCCAATGAATCCTTGTTAGAGACCTTTTTATTTTTTAAAAATATTTTATTTACTTTTAGAGAGAAGGGAAGGGAGGGAGAGAGGAAGAGAAACATTGATTTGATGTGAGAAACATCTACCTGTTGCCTCTTGTACACACCCCAACCAAGGACCGAACCCACAACCCAGGCATGCGCTCTTACCGGGAATGGAAACAGCAAACTTGCTTTGCAGGATGATGCCCAACCCATTGAGCCACACCGGTCAGGGCCTATTAGAGACCATTTTAGAAGGAGTTGGCTGTGGGGACCACAGAGGAGCCCGTTCAGATCTTCTGTTACAAGAATCTGGTTCTGGAAGCACAGCTGATTGACAGGTTCCAGCTGCAACATTTGGAGCCACCTGTGTTCCCTCTGAGGCCACACTCTTCCCAGGCTGCTCCCTGTCAATGCACAAGGTGGGGTTAATAGGATCCCAGATGGGACTCTTCCCTCAGTGACCTTCGTTCAGGGACTCTCCCCAGCCTGGCCAAGGTAGTCTGAGGCTCCTCCTGGCCGAGCTTCCTTCCTTCCCTTTCTCCTTTCGCAGGGGCCGAGTCTGCATGCCCTCCCTGTCTCCTGCTCATTTCCCCCTTCTCCTTCACATGAATTCCCCCAATACATCTCCTGAATATCTCATCCTATCTTGGCTTCCGCTTCTTGGAGAACCTGAACTGATGACCATCCCTCTCCCGTTGCTATTGACCATCAAAAACATAAGGCCCAGACACTGGAGTTGGCAGCCTTCACAAAGTGAGGTTCACATCTGGTGACCTCCCAACACATTGTGAAAGGCTAAGGGTCAGAGGGGTTGCATGCCTTAGGATGGAGGGGATGACAGATCCGACTCTCCCCGGGGGTAAATTAGTGTGCTGATGACGCCAGGCCGATAGCACCCCTCATACCTACCTTGGTCCCCAGAATGGGGCACAGCACCTGGTCCATAGTAACTGGACTGAATTCAGGTACAGAGTAGAAGGCAAGAGGTGGAACTGGACCCTGTGGCCTTGACAGCTGGTCATCCTTACTACCCATCCACAGTCCCAGTGCGGGGGGGCAAGGGGGGGCACAAGTGGCGAGCAAATCTCACCGAACAGCAAGACAATGACTACCATGGGCTGAGGGAGGGGTTGCTTCAGGGAGGGTGTGGAGACCGGTCACATCTTCAGCAGGACCTGCTCAGGCCCGTGGGGAGTGGGTTCAGGCCCCTACTTAGACTGTGGAACATGCATCATGGCAAAAAGCCCTCATGGCCCATTTCCAATCCCGCGATCTCTCCAGAAACCTCAATAAGCACTTCTCCGAACCTCCTCTGCCCTGCTCATTGGTCCAGACATAGAGGCTGCTGGAGATGCCACTGGGGCTGAAGTCGGAGAAGGCGTTCTGAAGGCAAGTTTTAAACAAAGATTTGAAAGCTGCGGGCATGGATAGAGAGACAGAAGGTAAGATGTGGAAGAACACAGAAGTGCCGTTGGTTTGGCACAGAGAGGCTCTCAGGACATGATGAATGACATCTAAAGGGGTGTGGGTGGCACAGCGGGTGGGTGTTCACCAAGGAAACACCAATAAATACCAGGATAGTGAAGCAAGGTGTTTACGTTTGAGCTGACAGATACTAGCAAGCCTGTGGGTTCCAGGGCGAGACTGTCACAATGGATTTGAAGTTTCAGCCACGTGGTTTTGGCCTCTCTGTAGAGGTTGGAGCAGATGAAGGAACCAGCAAATCCTGTGCTAATTCAAGTCGGGGTGAGTGGTCTGGGAATGAGGAAGCTAAAAGTGAAGGGCAGAGCCTACTCTCTGCCCCGAGGAGCACGTCAATAATAACCATCCTGGTGGCCTGTCACAGTCACACTGAAGGCCTCTTGCTTTCTTCAGCCCCCTTCTCCCTTAACCTTGGGGTGGGACACAAGAAGGCGGCCAGAGGAAATGTCCAGCTGTGTTGAAGCCAAGGACCCAAAGGTGCTCAAGGGAAGCTTAGAATCTTCCCAGTTTGCCCAGAGCTTTCCTTCCAGTCAGGCAAGGAACCCCAACACCCACCTCACGGAACATACCAGACACTGTCATTTACTCTTACTTTATGAATATTTATTTTTTTCTTCTTAAAAATGTACAAAAAATAAAATAACTGTATTTGTAGTTTATAGATTCCCCCTCTCCCATTTACAAAACTATTAAGTTACATTTGCCTTTTTTTTTTAAACACAAGAGCAAATTGTCCATCTATCAATCTCCCTTGCTTGTCTTTAAGAAAGGGCTGTTCATAGAATTTGGCACAAACCCTCTGTTTTCGTTGCATTTCATGATTTTAAATAAGAAGGAAAAATAAATGTTGGATTCATTTCACGCTTCCTAAGTTTGTGGCATGGGACATGCCTTAGACTTTTAGGATCCAATTCAAGATGACATCTGATTGCATTTTTCTGTTGGTCTCAATTTCCAAACACCCATAAAGTCTAAGCAATTTGGGTATGTATTTTTAAAAAAACAACCCTTGTTTCACATGTTCCTCATTTTACATGGGTTTTTTTTAAAGCTTATTTGAGTGTGATTAAATTAAGGGACAACAAAAGAAGAGGAAGCAAATTTTCCTTTCTTTCTGGAGTGTTTTTGCTCAGGAAACTTTCCTCATCAGAGCTCTGCTAACTTACATAGTGAAGAACATATCATAGCTAAGCCATGGGCACTCTGAGAATGCAGAAGGGACGTGGTAAACATGGGGGACAGATTAACTGGGAGGTGACACTGAACCACCCCTTGGTGGCACTGACCTCATATTCTTTGTTCTGGTAGTGGTCCCCACTGCTCAGGGACCTGGAACAAATGCAAAAGCATCTCTGATTCATCCTCTGCCTAGGGCAGGACCAGCAAGCATTTCTCCAGAGTCTAGAGAGAAGGGTAGGTAGCCTGTGTCCGACTGCCGAATTATTCTTTCCCTGTCCTGACGTCCTACGGCCCAGTCCAATAGTATCTTCCATTCCATTTGCCAATGATGTCTGAAACTGCCCCAAAGGCCAAGGAGCATGGGAAGTGCATAGTGTATCAGATATTTCCAACACTGAATGTGTCCATCTTGGAACAGAGCCCCATCCGTACCCAGGAGTGTCCCAACTGCTAGTCCAGGGCATGGCAGTCACAGAGCGGAGGAGGAAGGGACAGACGGGAGCAGAGTTGAGCCCGGGATGCAAACCTTTGGCACCACAGGAAGCGATAAGTTGTCCAGAAGACACGTAGAAAGGTGCCCCCTTGCTAACTCCCAGAGGTCCTCCGAGGCATGACACCAGCCCTGCATTCCACTCAAATCCTCTGCAGCCTCAAAGAGTACAGCTGAGCTGGAAGCATCCCTTTCTGTCCTGCTCTGGGCCCCAGGGGCAGATGGGGTGAGAGAGCAGGGAGCCCTTAGAGAGCGAGCCCCCAGGTAAGACATCAAAGTGCTTTACAAACAAATCTGGGCCCTTACCAAAAACCTGTCCTAGATCTAGGACCTTGGGTGGGGGCTGTGTCTTGCTGCCACAAAGCTGGTGCTTCCACCCACAAGGGTGAATGCAAACCAACCCCTGGACCACCAACCTGTCCCCTCAAAGAGGACAGCGGCCCAGGACAGTTCATGGTTTTGTGACTGTTTAGGGAAGTGTGTTTTCTCCTCTTCATCTCTCAGGGCCTGCAGTAGGAGATGGGTTCTGCTCTGGAGGCTGATTTCAGAAGAGCCAGGGCTCTTGGGACACTGTCCCTCCCTCCCTCCAAATCCAGCAGCTTGGAACAGAAGCCAGTGGTCCCCCTCTCTCCGGCACCGAGGCCCAGGAGGCCGCCCGGCCTGCCCATTCAGACCTGAGCTCTTGGCACCATTCTCAGAACTGTAGTTGGTCTGTTAAGGGGGCCACTTGAGATGAAGGACGTGCTTGTAAACCGCGAGGCACTGCACAGTGGCCAGGATCCTCAAGATAGCCAAGGAGTTCTGCAATGGCCCCAGCGAGGAGGCCCTGGCAGCAACCCCACCGCAGTCTCTCCAGAAAGCTCGGGCAGTGCCAACACCAAAGCTGGAGGGCCTGGGGCCTCGGACGATCTGATCTTTCCCATGAGACAGCTCAGAGGGAGACTCAAGCAAAGCACATCACCATGAGACAAAGGCGGTGGGCTCCAGAGCAGGCCGTGCCCGTGGAGAGGGAACGGGGCTCCCTCTGCCGACGGGACCATCTTCCCGGCAGTGCCCACTGAAGCATCTGTCTCAGCACCCACCATAGTCACTTACACCCCGAAGGCCACTCCCCTAGCCCAGCATGTCTCCTGAACAGCAAAGAGGCAGAAACCTCTTATAGAAAGCAGAGTCTCCAGGTATGTGCCTCTTCTAGGCCAGCGGCAGTAAACATGCCCACATACCACAGGTAAAATATATTATTGCAATATTATAAACACTATGTACAAGATAGCTAGGCATGTCTTCTGTGCCACTTACTAATTACATGGTAGCTGAATGTCTTCCTGTACAAGGCCTGATGGCCACTTGCTGGGGACCCCTGGAGGTATCTAGCAAGATGACCTTCCCCAGATCAACCAGAAGGGTTGACCAGGAAGGGGACATCCACCTCTTACCCCGCCTCTGCACCCAGCAGCAGCTCATTCTGTCCAGCCGCCCAGGAGAAGTGGGGAGGTAAGACAGGTAGGGCAAGACCTTCTCAGGTTCTTCGAGATGAATGGATCGGTGGTGTTACCCTTGAGGGCTCTGGATGGCGTCCCCGGGAGCCAGCAGCAGCCTGCAGCGTCCTGGTGGGCCTGGCCCTGGGCTCCAGGAAAAGGTGGACAATAAATAAGGGTCTGACAGGTGCAAGGCCACCTCCTAAGGGGCTCGGGCCTCAGCTGCACAGCAGGAGATGGTGGATGGGCCAGACACACGGACAAGGAGTGGGGCTTTGTGCCTCGCCCTGCTTCCCGGCACAGTCGTGTAACAGCAGTCGTGAGATGGGTGACGTGGGTCTGCGGGTTCCGGGGCCGGGGCCCCCTCCTCTCCCAGGGAGGCGTGCACCGAGGGCTCCCGCCGAGCGCACGCCGAGACCAGAGCTCAGATTTCCATGAGTGTGATCTTGAAGCCTTCCACCATGCTCTCCATGTTGAGGATGAAGGTGTCCTCGTTCGAGTAGTGCTCTATGATGTTGTCATCCATGTTCACCAAGATGCTGCCAGGGGTGGGGTGGGGGGTAAGAAACAAAGAGGCCGTGAACAATGTGCTCGGGCCAAGGTCAGACTCCAGGCTGGGAGTTCCTCTGCCATTGCTTTGCAAGGCAGCCATGATGGGTGGAGGAGAGAGGATGCAAGGCAGCAAAGAAGACCCTTATTACACTGTCTTTCCCGGGAAACCAGTTTGAGGAAAGCAAAGCCTTGATTTCTCAGAACTAACCTCATGATTCCTTATTAAATAGGACTTCAGAGATCATTCAACCCACTGTCTTGCTATAGAGATGGGTAAACTGAGGCCCCAAGGAGCTCACAGGCTTAGCTTATAACATATTGACAAAGCTAGGACCCAAACAGTTTGGTACCCTAGCCATTTTCATTAAACCATATTGCCTCTTGAAAACGCATCTTAAAAAGTATTTTGCACTAAGGAGGGAGAGGAAAATAAACCAGAACTGCTGCTACCCGTCTGAGCAGGTCCCACTTCCTTTCCTTGTACTTCACCCCCAGGGCAACCTTGCAGGTAGGTGTGATTAGTACTATTTTGCAAATGAGAAAACCGAGCCCAGTGGGGTTAAATCACTTCCCCAAATTCATTCAGCTAGTTCATGGCTGAGTCGGTTTTTGCCTCACTCTGAAGCTCATCCTTGACCACATGTGACCTACTCCTTGGCTAACTACCCGCAGTGGATCGAGTTTTATGAAAATCAACAACGTTCGCGGTCTGCCCACGATTTAGCGATCCTCGAGCCAACCTCATCCACTGAAGTCAAACAGATCTTACTCCGAGAATGAAAAACTGCCTCTCATTTTACAGCCATGTGTCAGCAGGCAAGTGTTTAGACTTTCAGAGCTTCAGTTTATTCTTCTGCAAAAATAAGAATAACAATCCTGCTCTAAAGGCTTGTTGTTAAAATTACAGTATTCAGTGCAGGGCCTGACACAGTGCTCAGTGAAAAGCGAAATGTTATCCTCATCAGCATGGACTTGGGCACGGAGGGTCTCAGCTCAGCAGTAAGATCTTGAGACACCACTCATCTCACAACCAGGGAATAAACCCAGACTATGGTACTGACCTTGAAAAGAGCTATAAAATGCAATATAGTGAGCTTTCCAGCAAGGGCTCATGTGGAAAGGGTTTCTCGCTTGACTCCCCATCAAGCAAGAGAGCCCATGGCTGAGAAGGCCTGGGTTACCCAGACCATCCATTTCCTTTGGGAAAGAGGCCCAGAGAAAAGATTAAAGACTCATTTTCAGCTTTTCATAGGGAAATAGCCCCATAATAGCTCCACTTCCTGGAGACCCTCTGGCAGTAGACCCCCTGCTTCCTCTCCCATCCCCACCCCGCCCCGCAGCCTCTACCCTTAGAGCTTCAGAGGAACCCCAGGGAGACTGGATGTGGCGGAGAGCAGAACGAGGAGCTAAGCCTTTGGGTTTTGGGGCCACAGACCTGGGTTCAAATCCGTGTTTCACTTACTGAACATGAGCCCTTGGGCAAGGTGCTTAACCTCCACCGGGCTTCCCTTCCTCTTCAGTAAATTAGGGATAAGACTCTACCTCACAGAGTGGTGATAAATAACAGAGCAATGCATGCAAAGCACTTAGCAGGGGACCCAGAACATACTGAACACCCAATGAACGACAGCTGTTGTTCTCCATACTGAGAGCAAGCAGGTCTAAGGACCATTTAGAACATTTTGTTAAGAATTACCTTGGAAGAATGAATTCTTTTTGTTCCTAACGTGCAGCCCCGAGGCCAACCGCAAGAGCATCACGGGATTTCCTATAAACTCCACTCTCTACGGGATGGTGACTTTGTCACTGTCTCCACTTCTAGAACCCTCTATTCTACCCACTAATTCTGTCACTGGAATGGGGTGTCTCAGCTGACATCATGACAATGGACTATCATCCTCCCTCCCATTCTCATTAAAGGTCCTCAAAATGCATTACACTTGAAGGCTGTTCACTGGAAAGGGTGACACAGAATTTTATAAAAGGTGGACTGTGAAACTAACAAAAGTGCCATCTTTTTTTTTTTTAAGGCCCTATGTTGATTTATCTGAGTTGAAAGTTAATTTAAGTTCAGTTTCTTTCTTACCCTTTTTTGCTTTTCTTGTAAAGCTTTGCTATTTTCTCCACAGGCAGCCCGTACTTCTCAGATATCTGTAACACCAATAACAAAAAGGCAGATGAGCACAGAGGAGAAGTCCAAGCAGAAGCAAGAGAGGAAGCTCCAACTTCTTTCTCTTGGAGGTTTTCCTGGGAGCCAGTGTCCTCACTCATTAGTCAAACTCTCAAAAGGTCTCATGGTCAAGGCTCTCTCTTTGGACAAACCTTAATCTGTCCCACAACAGATTCAGCCACATGAGAATTTACTCTATGATGAAGGTGTCATTTCAGATCAGCCAGAAAAAGATGGGTCCTTGTATTATGATGTTGTGGATTAAATAGGTAGCCATATAGAAAAAAACTAACAAGTTACGCTGGATCTCTTCTCCACTCCTACATCAAAATAAATTGCATCAAAGATTTACATGTGAAAAATTAAACTATACAAGAAGAAACCCATGAATCAGTACTTTGTATGGACATCTTCTTCAAGTAAGGAAGATCTTTCAGGGTAAGATATAAAACCTGAAGAAAAAAAATCAAAGGTTGATAAAACAACACAGAATTAAAAGTACCAGTATAACAAAAACCACCATAAAAACCTGAGGCTGACTAATAGGCTGGCAAACATTTTTGCAGCATAAATAACAGACATGGAACTTCCATAAGCTAGAAAGAACCCCTGCAAATCAAAATGAAAACAAAAACAAAAAATGCCTAACAATTCAAGGGGAAAAGGGAAAAAAACAACACGAAGAAGTAATTTGCAGAAAAAAGACAATAAGTATATGAAAAAAAAGTACCACCTCGCACATCATTTAAAAGTTCACATTAAAGCAATAAGATACTACTTTTAGCCCTGGCTGGTGTGGTTCAGTGGATTGAGCACTGGCTTGGGAAACAAAAGGTTGCTGGTTTGATTCCCTGTCAGGGCACATGCCTGGGTTGTGGGCCAGGTCCCCAGCTGGGGGCATGTGAGAGGCAACCAATCAATGTTTCTCTCACACATCAATGTTTCTCTCCCTCTCTTTCTCCCTCCCTTCTCCTTTCTCTGAAAATAAACAAATGAAATCTTTTTTTAAAAAGATAGCACTTTTAATCTATCAGACTAACAAGAACTAAAAAATTGATAATACAGTGCCAGCCAGAGTACGAGAAACAGCAACCCTCCTGTTCCACAGATGGGAGAACAACGAGCTCAACCTTTTTGGAGGGAAATTTGGCGTAAGTTGTTGAAATTAAAAATGCATATATCCTTTGACCCACATATTCCATATCTGCTCATCTGGTCTATAGAAATACACTCAGTGTGTGCAAAGCTCTTCAAAGAATCACTGCTGACAATACAGGAACCGCGTACAACAAACTTCCATTAAGCACATGCACCTCAGCTCCCAAATCAATTGATAATAGTCAGAGCTAGGAGAGTCGCATGAACCCTGCACAATTCCAGTTTCAACCTGGGCCTGCTGGGGATAGCCACGGCAGCTCGCGCTAACTGATGGCTGACTAAGTGCCTCGCGGATGGGCACAGAGAGCTCTCCACCTTTTGACTTGCTCGATACTTTACAATGGCAGAGGCGCTTCGAGGAGTCCTGCTTCTCAGGGGAGGGACTCAGGCTTACCCTTAATAAGTAACTTGCGCAGGGTCCCGCAGCTAGTAAGGGGCCGTGACGGGATTTGAAAGGTAACAACTCAGCAGTCTGGTTTCAGATTCTGAAGTCTTAGAGAAAATGGAATAGGTTGAGACTGTTTGTGGGGGGCGGGGGGGGCTCATGGGCCCCACCCGATACCAAGGAGCCACCAGCAACATTGACACATGCGCACCGGTGCTGCGAAGGAGGACAAACAATGGCTAGGAGGGCAAAGTCCTTTCCTCGGCGCATGCGTCAGCGGCAAAGGCAGCCTGACAATATGCCACACTGACACGGCGTTCTCTGCCTCCGTGCAAGGCGAGGAAGTGTGTTTTGCCAAATTCAGAGCCCTGGAAAGAAGTGACTGTGCAGGATTTCACGGGAGGAAGCCGGCCATCTGTCGGGGGGTTACAGGATTCCTCCTGCCCTAGAGCTGGATGATTTCACCACACAACCGTCTCCCCTGTGCACAGAATCACACGCCTCACCACAGTTCTCTCAGAATGAGGGGCATTCACAGTGCTTGGGGGGGTTTATTGTTTTTTTTGCTTTTCCAGTCGTCTGAAATGAGCATACTTTTGTAACTTTTAAAAAGCCCATTATTAATATTTTAAAAGACTTCCTTGACATCTAGGAGGTTCCTGGATCTTGGACATATCTCATCAATGTGTTATTGGTTGCCTGATGATCTATAATTTGTAGGCATTAACTTGGTGGACAGTTCTCTTTGCCCAGAAACCTCAGGTGTGTGACAAGTAGGACTTAGCAATTTCCCTTGTTGTTGTTGTTGTGTTTTTTTGTTTGTTTGTTTTTGTTTTTTACCAGTGGAGGACTCAGTCTGCTTGTCTAGAGGCATCCAACACAACTGCCTGCTCTGGAAGCCAACGACTTTTATCGGGATTTCGAAACTGTTCAGCGTGGGCTCTAAGATTTACGTTGAAAAAGAAGGGACAAGATCTTGCTTGCAAACAGACCTGTCAAGAGACTCAGGGAGCACAGCCTTCCTTCCAAGCCTGAATGACTCAGCTGGATAGAAGGGGGCGCCGACCGGGCCCAGGAACAGCCTTTTTCCTTGTGCGCATCTGCTCCTCCGGGAGAGAAATCCAGGATAGCCCCCTTTCTCTAGCCCTTTTGGCTCAGAGGAATCTCAGTCTGCCTCCCCACCCCATAGCATTTAGTCTATATATACACATGAATATATATGGTCATTTATAAAGTATTTCCATGTGCTGCTTTAAATACCTTATATACACTCATTTAATCATCAACAACCCTGTTTTTCATCTTACCATTATCTTCTTAATAATACCCCATATGATTAGTATCTTCATTTCAGAAGAGATATAACTGGGTGTAGAGAGGCTGAGTAACTTGCTGAAGGTCACACCACTCCGAAGTGTCAGAGCCAGGGTTTGAACCCTGCCTGTGTGGGACGGACCACCACACATACTACCTCTTGCCTGATGCCGTAATATTGCCTAAGCCTCTTTCCTTTAGCTGCTGTGAGCTGTGACTTGGAATGTTATTAACTTTCCATATGTTGGACATCTCCCCAACTGGACTTCAGTTGCTCAAGGGCTTAAGTTGGCTCCACCACTCTGTGGAGGTATCAGCCCCTGAGAAACCCCCTCTGTGGACCTCAGTCTCTAGACCTGTAACGTGGCGATGATGTTTGCCACGGCAAGTTTGCAGGGACGTTGTGAGAATCCAGTGAAGCAGTGCATGTGAAATTGGGCCACGGCACTCAGCACGGTGGTACCCAGATGCTCAAGGCAGGTTATTTATGCTCGAGGATCTGGGATACACAGAAAACAAGAGATAATGCCCCTGTGCTCATGAACTTTACATTCTTTGGGGGAAGTGAGAAACAATAAACATTTACCAAATGTTAACTATGTCAGGTGGTGACAAATGCTGTGACATAAGCAGGGTAAAGGAATAATAGAGATGTTACCTATGTAGGTGGTGTGGGAAGGCCCACCTGAGAAACAGACCGAGTGCATGCAGAGGCATGAAGGGCGTGAGAGAGTGAGCTTGAAGACCTGGAGGAGGACTCCTGAAAGAAGGAACAACAAATGCAGAGGCCCTGAGGGATGAGTAGCCCGGTGGGCTCAAGGACCAGCACGGAGCTGGCAGTGCCCAAAGACTCTTTATGTGTAGGGTTACTGGGTCAGCTCACTCAGAAATGCACCCCGCTAAAAAGGAACAAATTTGAAAACTCGTGTCACCTCCACTACCACCAACATCATCACCAAATCCTTGTCTGCAATCAAGTTTAAAGCTTAATTATATATAAGAATAAAGAAGCCAAAGTAAATCATCACAGTGACATGGATGGCTTGATTGACAACACCAAACATGCAGGTGCAAAGAGAAACATTCTAGTTTATCCAAATGATACCAAGTACAGGAATATTCAGTACCTTCTGGCTGGGAGAGAACTTTTTTATTTTCCTATCCAGGTGTCTAGATCTGCATGAACAATGATTTCCTGGCATGTGGAATGAAGGTCTGAGAGGTTCAGGACCAGTAAATAAGAAGAATTTATCTGGTCTGCTCTATAGAAAAGTGACCCCGTTTGACATAAATAAACAATAATTCCGTTCTTCTTTGTTGCGGTCAAGAGTTCCTTCAAAGACAATGAGAGGTCAAATACGGTACCAATTTAACTATTCTTCAAGGTAAGCATGTCCCGCATTTTGCAAGGAAACCAGAGTCTGACATTGACCCGCTTTGCGCCCAAGTCAGTCAAGCTCCCCAGTCTTGTTTCTTCGACGTGCTTTGGGTGCCTGTGCTTAGGGTGGGACCTGTGACCTTGGTCTTACAGGAGACTTTTCTAATTAAGGCCAACTCAGTAATGTTACCTCAAAGGAGAGCATAATGTCTGCTGAGTATAAAAACAACCCGATTTCTAGATGACACAGCTGCCCCATCCTAGTAAGTAACCTGATTTCCAGACTTAAGAAAATCGGGGTAGGCCGTAGGAACACTGTCACCATCTGCAAACTGTTCGAGGAATCTGCGCGATGTGGTACTTTCTGACTCAGACCGCAGTTCCCATCTGAAGGAAGGGTGGCAATACCATTCTCTTCTGTCTCCATGACAAGTCAACACTCCACCACCAATTGCCAATAGTAATTTTTTTTTTAACAGGGAAAAAATGCAAAAATTTTGGGGTTTTAATCCTCCAGAACAGACTTTCTTTTCCATCTAAATAATCCCAAACCGAGACCAGGGAATCTGGAGTTTCACAGGAGAAACGGGAGCTGGTTCTCCATTGGAAAGCCGTCCAAACCACCCTGGCGTGGAGGCGGCGGCATCGCCCTCGCCGTCAGTCACCCCCTCAACCGGTATCTGTTGAGTGCGCATGTTAACTCATGAACGCTCTTGATGACTCCTTTTGACAGACAGGAAGTCGAGACGCCATCAAGCTTTCCATAACTAGTTTGGGAAGGGAATAAAACAACGTGAATACTGATACGAAACAGGTGTTCCTATTTCAAAAATGACTGCGAGGCGCGCACGCGCGTACTTTACGCAGGCACAGTTTCACGTTGGAGTTGTGAGGTCTGCTGCCCCTGTGAGACTATGAGTATCCTCCTCAGCAGAGGAAATACTTGGTCTTCCCATACCACTGACGAAAGATGAAGGACAGAGCCTAGACCCAGGCCAATTCCCCAACCCACAGGAGTGGGGCGGGGCACATGAAATGGCCTCCAGGACCACTCCCCTGCTCAAAACTACTTTTGCAGGGACTTTGGCCCCCAAAGAGTAAAATGAGCGGGGTTATTCCCATTTTGAGTGAATGTGCACTTGGACCTTAGGACAGAATCAGACCCTAACAGGGGTGTCCAACCTGTGGCCCGCGGGCCGCATGCAGGCCAGCATGTCTGTGAATGCAGCCCGACACGAAATCGTAAATTTACTTAAAACACTGCAAGATTTTTTTGTGATTACACGTTGCAGTGTATTTAACATGTGGCCCAAGACAACTCTTCTTCTTCCACTGAGGCCCAGAAATGCCAAAAGTTCGGACACCCCTGAACCAAGTATGAATTCCTAGCCAGGGTTCACACCAGGTAGTGGCTCCTAAATGTTAGTGTAATTCAAGGTCAAGCAGGGAGCTTGTTTCCGATGCTGATACCTGGACCCGCCCCCAGAAAGCATGATTCGAAGGTCAGGTGTGGGGCTCTGGGATGGCACCATTGAAAATACCCTGGGAGATAAGCTCCCACTAGAGAAGCAATACCCTAGCCCCACAGCACATGCGGGGTCCACAGTGAGTGGCACATTGTGTTTTTATGGGAAGTCATTTTCAACCAGTGACAGGGTTCAAAGTGACAGTGTGAGGTCAAGTACAATATTCCCGGATTACACAGATTTCCTTAAAAGTTAGGGATTTTTAAAAATGTAGCTTTTAGTTGCTAAAAATTATAAAACCCTACATGCGATGATATTCTTTTAAAATCAAGAGTGATAACAGAGCTTGGGGGTTAGAGTATATTGCTTTCTCGTTTTGAAGCTTTGTTTAATGTGGGGCCTTGGGCTGAGGAGCATAAAGATCATTTCTTGGGAGTTTTCTGTCTCCAGGTTCACAGGGAGCTCTCTATACACATTCCAGAGTTACCGATGTGGTTACCTGCCCATTTCCACAGCTCTGACCTCCTCGGAAGTGCCTAGGTAGTGGAAAATTACATGAGGGAATCCGGAGCAAAAAAATAACTTTCCATCTTTTTGATTATTTGAGAAATCTAAAATCTGAGGAGAAGGAAGAGATTTCCCCTCTGTGACTTTTCTAGCTCCGATTCCTCCTCAAAACAATGGTTTAGACACAAAAGCTATCCTTTACCGGGGACTTAGGAAACCAGGAAGATTCACATCTGTATTGTCTCATTTCGACCCGCAACAACCCTGTGAGGTAGGCACCATTATTATTGTCATTTTCAGGGTGAAGACGAGGGGAAGAAGCGTGCGCAGCTAGTGGGAAGCACCATCACGAAATGAACACGGGTTTCGGAGCCCTAACTCCATACGCTGACTCATTAGAGCACGCTGTCTCTACGTGAGTAAGTGTCAGGGTGGTAAAATGTCACATGCTAGTGAGGTGCCGCTCCTCGGAGAACCCATACCCCAGAGAGAGCGCTTGCTGACCCCACCCGGGCCCCCCAATAAACTTAGGGTGCAACGATGGTGAGCAGGGTCCGGTGTTCTTCAAATACTGGCTTCTCACTTCACAGGGGGCTCAAGTCTTCACTCAAACAGGGCCTGTCGTCCTACACGGTCTCCCCCAAACTGCACGGGCTGCCAATGGTGCTCCTTCAGAACTCACCACCAGACCACAGCCCCTGAGGATCCCGAAGGAGCTTCTCGGGCCCTGCTTTCCCACTTGCAGGAAGCAGCTTGTGTTGGTGCTTGAATAAAACTTTTTCTTCCCAGGTTTAATAAAGGCGAGATGAAGTCAGAATTGCTCTAAGAAATCTGACCAGAACCAGCCTGGAGAACCTGATCTGTCCATGGCTTACAAGGTTGGCAGACACTGTGTACGTCTCTCCCCGCCCCCTGCCCATGCCCCGGCTAAGCAGAGCAAGGAAGATGTGAGGCGCTCCCCTAAGAGGGATGGAAAGCCAACTGGGCTGTCGTGGGGAGTGCAGGCAGAGGCTACTTGTGGCAGTTTGGGTGGGAGTAAAGGTGCTATTTAATCTCATAGTGGTCCAGCGAGAGAAAACACAGCTACAGAAAACTTGTAGAACTGGCCGGATATGGAGGAAGGGAAAGGAAGATACAAGGGAAAAGGGGTCATGAATCCTAGCTTAATGAATCAGTTCAGAATTGGTCTAGATCAGGGCTTCTCATGCCTGACTGATCTCTGAATACCCGAGGAGCTTGTTAAAAATGTGGATTCTTGATCTGCCACTACCATTCCACCTCCCATTTAGCAGAATCAGGTCTGCGGTTGCAGTCTGGGAATCTGCACTTAAAACAGCTGCTTAGTTCATACTCACCACTATTCTAGGTGAGTCACTTTCAGCACTACGATCTTAGAGGCCAGGCTGGGGTTGATGAACTTCGTCCACAGGACCCCAGACAGGTCTGAATATTTAATAAGCTTCTCTAGCTCGTAAGTTTACCTCGGGCAATTTTAGGGTCATTTTAAAAACCCTGGTTCATTTGAAAAGATATAGATCTTTCTTGTTGTGTTCATTTCTGTTTTGTTTTTCCTTCAGGTGCAGCAGATTCAGTAACAGTGACCTCCCTTCCACTGCAGAATCCTGTGTAATAGAAAAGATTACCACGCCCTGCATCAGGGTTTCTCACAGGGTGGTCCCTGCTCAGCAACGCCTGGGGACTTGTTAACCATGCCAACCGCCAGGGACAGTGTGAAATCTGCATTGGCGATACTGCTCTGCATTTTAAAAAAATTTCAGATGAACAGTGAAAAAAATTCTTTTTTACACATCATACAATCTGCCATTTTTACCACTTTAAAGTCTACAGTTCAGCGGCATTTAGTACATTCACAATGTCGTGCAACCATCAGGACTTTCTGGTTCCAGAACTTTTCATCACCCCTAGAGGAGGTTCAGGGCAGTTGCTTCTTATCACCCCTTCACCCAGCTCATTAAGCAGTCGCTTCTCACTACCCTTCCCCCTGCTTTCTGTTCCTGTGGATTTGCCTATTCTTGATATTTCCTGTAAATCGAATCACATAACACGTGACCATTTTTAGCCTGGCTAGCAATTCCACTCCTTGGTATGTGCCCAAAAGAACTAAAAACGTGTTCAAAGAATGAATGTTCATAGCAGTACTATTCACAATAGCCGGAGGGTGGAAAAATCCAAATGTCTATCAGCTGATGAATGGAAAACCAAAATGTAGTCTATTCACACAATGAAATATTATTCAGCCACAAAGAAGAATGAAGAACTGATTATAACACAACCTGGTGAACCTCGAAAAATGCTGAGAACTGTGGTTGAAATAAACCAGCTACAAGAGACCACATGTTGTATGATTCCACATATCGGCACTATCCTATACATTTTAACATTTCACCCCATAACCCAAAAAATGTTGTTTCCAATGTAGCCGTTTTGTGACAAATTATTTGGATTGTCCCTTGACAGTCCTAGTGTCTCGATCACTATTAAACAAAACAAAACAAAACAAAACAAAACAAAACAAAACACCCTGAACCTTCTTCAACACAGTTGTACAGGAAAAAGGAAAGGTAACAGGGAGTTAGAAGTCATATTCATAGTAGAGTAATATTAATATCATATTCAGATAAATAATATCCTGGGTATTATTTATTTATTTATTATTTATTTATGGGTAAAATATAAAATAACTTTCCTGAGCCCAGATAGGGTAATACTTGCTTAATTGGGAATGAAAAGGGAGTAAGAAACTAAGAATTTTTCTTCAGAATTCTGTAATATGTTTTCCTTCTTAATCAAAAGAGGTCATATTTCTATTTTGGATTACATTATCACAGCTAGCAAGATGCTTCCTAATTGTTTTTGTTCTGTGCATATTTGGAAGTTAAAACATATCTAATTTGGTTTAATGCAAAGAGACAAATAGAAACTCACAGTTAAAAAAAAAATAGAGTGAAACTCACAGTTTAATCTTTCTCTATGGCATCTTACTCTGATTAGCCTGAAACTGACAGGGAATTGGCAGTTTTTCAAAGTTTCCTTCTCTTTAAGATGCTAATAAGCCCTGACAGTACAGATATCAGTGTCCATAAATCTCTGCTTTGTCTTCTTCTTTGCAAAACCATTCCAGAGCCATCTCAAAGCTGCATTTTAATGAATGGATTCTAGCTCAGGAGAACAAGAGAATGTTTCCTGGAAAGGGGTTCACCGCTTACCGCCTCCATCAGGCCCTTCACGGTGGGTGACTTCAACATCAAGGCGTCAAACACATCGTCCGTCTCCTTCCTCACATACAAAAGCACTGGAAGAGAAGGGGGAGGAAAACCGTGACTGAGAAACCCACGCAAACCCTGCACCTGCCACAGGAAACTGCCTCTGTCGCACAGGCGGCAGACACTGATAGTAGCTGCTAATAAGCCTCAGACCCCTGACCCAGGCGACATCCAACATCTTGCAAGGGCGATGAGGCACTTCCGTAGACAACCTGTGGCTAGGGACTGCTAGAGAGCGATTTGATGGCATGAACTGACGACTGGGTAACAACATCTAACAGGCTGTAAGATGCTTTTACACATCATGCACATTTGAATTTCTCAAGGTGGGCACATGATCCCTTTAGGACATCTCTTTCTGTGGCTTCTGTCTTCCATACATTTATTTGATCATTCAACAAATATTACTGAATTCCCACCTGGGCCCCTAGGTCCCAGGCTGTGAGCTAGGAGCTGAGGTTGTAGCATTGAGTAAAGACATAGCCTGTAGGCTGTAGTCCACTTAGAAAGGCGGGCATTCCTCAGATAAGCAACTAGATAGAGTCTTAAGAGCTGTGAAGGAAAAGACAGGAGAAAGTACTTATTGGGGCCCGAGCTTTCTAGGGGGCTGAGTGGGGTGGGGCTCTCAGAGGTTACCTTGAAGGAGAGATCTGACTTACGAATGGTGTATGGCATCAGCACAGGCAAGAGAGGTGGGAGGGCAGGGAGAGGAAGAAAACGGGGAGACCAAACTCCAGAAGACAGAGCAATGTGTGCAAAAGCCTGGGAGGGAGGCAGTGCATGTCAGGGGCAAGTGGCTAAGAGTACGACAGGTCTGGCTTTGACCCCAGTTTAGCCTGCCCTGGTCATTTAACCCCTCCAAACTTTCGTTTTCTCTGTAACGCAGGGCCAATAATAATATCTACCTCGTAAGACTGCTGTGAGGGTTAAATGAAATAACCTCCACGTAGGATGCTTAACAGAGGGCCACGCGCAGAGCAAGCACCCATTCCTCACACAGCGAATGCTGGATTAGGAAGCAATTGTTGTGGCTCTAGTGCCCTGAGGGAACGTGAACACAGCTTCCTGTTCATGTCTCTGTAACAAAACATCCTGAGTTTGACAATGCACAGAAAATGAGAGATGATAGGGACCCCACGTGTCATTAGAGAGGTGAAGACGCTCCTACAATGCATACCTGTTCTCATATTTACTACACAGGGGTTGAGCTCTCAGATAGAACTGGGAACTGCCATTCAGATGCGACCCTGCGGCCCCAGCAAGCTGACGGCCCTTTCTCACATCCACTGACACGTCTTGTGGTTCCTCCTTCAGAGAGAAGGAAGAGGGCCAGAGCTGCAGCCCAGGGCACCTGGTCACCGTAAGAGCATGCGGGGCCAAACAGCCCCACAGAGCTGGGACCCTGACTACAGTCATAACAACTGAGCTACAGTCACCACCAACCCAAAGAACGGAAGTCGGAGCCGGGACAGGAGATCAGCTCTAACCCAGACTCCCACATCTTCTCTCCCTCCTCCTCAATCCCCAAGGACTTCATTAACGCTGCTGCTTTATACAGGCAAAGTCTACATGGGTGCCCAGGGTTCTGCCGGAATTTCCTCTCTGCAGCCAGCAGATGCGCAGTTTGTGTATGACAGAAACAAAATAAAACAAAATACCTTAAGTACTGCAGTTTCTTCTCTTTACCCAGTATAAAAACAAAATACCAATTAAATAAATAGACTGAGTGCATCTCCAAAGAGTTCCAAATTTAGTCCTTTAGAAAGAATATTTTCTAGCCTCCATTTCGGTTAAAATGATCTAGTGACCTAATGGCATTATAATAGGACTCAACGTTAGCAGTACAATTAAACCACAGGACCTCAATTACCACTGGATGACAAAATATAAATAAATAAATATCAAAAGAAAACAAAAAACCAATAAAACCTCTAACTAGTGGCTGCTACAGATGAACACTCTGTAACCTCTTCCCACAGCCCTCGGCAGAAAAATCTAATATCTAATATCTAATATCTAATAGCAGTCTGATCCTAAGGAAACCCCAAACCATGCTCTATTAAAATGAGCACTGCTTCCACTGGATTCACAAATCTTCTTTTAAAATTACTGTCTTTGAAATAACATGGCTTCGGAAAGGGTTAAATATTGCATGGTGGCATGTTGACAGACTTCTCCTGCGGGGCGTGTTGGCAGCCACGCCCGGGCATGCTGGGCTCGCAGCACACCCCACAGGGTGCCCAGGGAGCCGGCTTTCATTAGCTGCGAGTCCTCAGCAGAGCCCTCCTGCGAACCACTGTGGCAGACCGATAGCAATAGCATCCCTCACCCATCCCAGGACGTACACAAAGGCTGCCAGCCCCAGGGGCAGCCCCAAGTGACTCCAATCAGAGCCACCCTGAGCAGTGGCTAGAAAGGCAAAACAACAAATAATGACATTGGTGATCATTTTGCTCATTTTCTCTCCTGGAGGACTTCTAACAAATCAACAAACAGAACCGTCACTGAGGCTGATTCCTAGTGCTTGTCAAGGACAACCACCAGGGGCTCCGGGCCGGTGAGGGGCTCGGTAACAGCACAATCCCAGGAAAGCTGACCCCGGGAGAACATTTTCTCTGTTGCTGGTAGGTTGCAGCGCCCTCGTGTGTCCCTATGATTTAACGTTTCAAAGGCCAGATGTTGCTTTTCATCACGGTCCAACACAATTCCCTGTGGCAATTTTTGTCCTGACCTCGCACTCTCAAAATAATCTGAAAAACTTTTGGACTAGCCAGCATGCACTCAATAGGGGTGCAAGCTACGGTTAATTTTGCCTGTGTGATTCTTTGATTTCCCTATAGCTCTGCCCTCATTCTAAAGTACAAGATACAAAAGGCAGGCACGAACAGAGCTCGAAATGCACTCAAAGAGTTGATGGTGAGCCTGTGAAGTAGAAAATCTTTCAGAGGTTTAAACGCTGCTAATGTAACTACCACTCGCCAGACATGTATGATCTTTCCATTCCAAAGCACTAATTACTTATTCACAATTATGACAGTATCCCTTAAGTAGACCCAGACCCGGCCAAACAGCTGACAGTTATAGTAGCGAACGCAAGTGCTTACTATGTATCAGGCACTTGAGTTAAGTGTTTTATATACATTCATTCATCAGTCCTCACAGCAGTCCTATAAAGTAGGCACTCTTGTAGCCCCCACTTTACCAATGAGGACTCTTAAGGCGGAGGTGACCTTCCTAAGGTCACGTAATTCTACATGGCCAAGGGAGGCTACGGAGGGCATGTGCTTGAGCATTAGGTAAGTCCCATTAAAACAAATAGGAAAATAAAATAAAATTTCTCAGTAACGAAATAAGCCCGCGTAGACGGTGAATATAGTAACGTGGTGACTCTGGCTCATTAAAAGTCCAGTACGGCAAACACCGAAGGTCTCTGGAAGCTTTGGTGTTAGCTACAGCAAGACATGGTGGGAAATGGCACCCCCACATATGCTCCCCTCTTATCCTGGGGAAGGACAGTGGGCCGTGAACAGCATCAAATGCTGAGCAAGAAACTGACTTGCTTGCACTCTGTTTCTTCCTCTCTTGGGGAAGTTGAGTAAGGCCCTTAACATGAGAGAAAATGAGTAAATTGTGATGTCGCAGAAAAGAGGTTTATTTATTTGTGTGAGACTAATTGTGTGCATCCATCGAACGACTCTCATTGCTGGTGCTTATGTTATTGTCACATACACAGCAAGAGTTTCTTTTTAACCGTATAGCTCACTGCTGGATGAGTCAGTATATTCATTACATGTCTCCCAAAGCAAAGGAAAGAACCAGTGGCCAGAAAGAATAAACATTTGCTTACAGTGTTTTAAAAGACAGGGTTTAAAAGCAAAGGAGAAGACTGTGAACTTCCTGTACCCATAAAAAATCCCCAGGCCAGACCTGACTCACGGTGGACTGGTCTGTGTGTTTTTCTTGGTGAAACACCCCCTCCCACTCATGGCGGGAGGATGGGTCCCTTTGGCAATGCCAGTGGAGCACCCGAAAGGGGGAGATACCTCGCTTCATCCCTTCTTCTTTCATCTGCTTGGAAGGTGTTGGGCCAAACTCCTCCTCCAAGGGCCTGAACATCCGTTTAACAAGGACACTGCTGCTAGAGAAGATGAGCAGAAAGCATTAGGTAAAGCAGACAGAGTACTAAAACAAAGGTTCACACATGTTCAGTCCCTGTCTTTTCCCTTTGCTTGCATTATGCCTAGTTTTCCACAACAGGTTCGTTCACCAGCCTCCTTCTTCCCCCTTGCAAGTCCCAAGCCATCCCTGTTTGAGGCAGAACACCCCGCCCCCCACTACCTTTAGGGCATGGACGGAAGACATGCTTCCCGTTGCACAATATGGATCTACCGAGGTGGGACCGCTGGGTTTTACTCACGCTGTCCCACACCTGACCCCTTGTCCTGCTCAGAAGATCAGGGCTGGGGGCAGCCGGAGTGAGCCCTGGTGTCTGCGTGGCCTCCAACCTACACGAGCCCCCTGCGAACTAGCTGGGGCCCGGGTCCTGCACTGCCTTGGCAGCCCCCTGAGGGCAGAGGGGACCTGTGGGAGTGGTGCAGGCCGCCTCACGGAACCAGAGGGGAGGCTGGCCTGACTTTCTGCCGCTCCACGGCTCCATCTGGTTGGAGCCGATGCCACTGCAGGGGTGGAAGTTCCCCAGGGACCCAGACCTCAGCTGCCAAGCTCTCCCTCCCCCTTGGGAGACGGTTTCAGTCCCCTTTCCTGAGAGCTTATGGTACAGTGGCCCTGCATGTCCCCAACTGGGTCAGTTCTGACAGTTCTGCATTTCCTACCAAAGTTCCTGTTCTTTCTGGGCACTCTAAGGAAGGGAAGGGCTGTTCAAGAGGAACCGAAATTGGAAACACAGACTGTCGTTGGAAAGAAGGCACTGATGCTGAGTGTTAGGGGCCCTGTGCGCCAGCCAGGGCAAGCGCCGACCCTGTCCCCTTTCAGTGATGATCAAACTAAGGCTCAGGGTGCTAAGCGCCTTATGCACAGTGATGCAGCTCATAAGTGAAAAAGGCCGTTAAGAGAACCCAGCTCGGAGGGACTGCCTTATGCTAAAAGTACTCAAGAAATCTGAGATGATGAGTGAGGGTATAAGAAATGATACTAAAAGTCAGCATTCTCTTATTTTATTCCCTAGTAAGTCAAACTATGGAAATAGCTGGAAGAAAAACTCAAACCCAAGTCCCAAGTGAAGGCGGTCGTAAGTTTTCAGGACACTGTTCCCTCTGCCTTCTCCTCACTGCCTTATCATAAAAGCGGGTCATGCTCTCCTGTCATGTCTTGGAACTGGAGTGGCCATGGCCTCCGGAGCAGTGACCGGCAGGTTAATAATTGGTAAAGAGCCTGAAACCCCACCAGACTGTGAAACATCGCTCCCTTCTGCTGTGTGAGGGTTCCCAAACCAGTGATTTTCCTTTTCTCACCAAGCAAGATTTACTTGTATTTTTCCAGTTCTGTTGACTTTTGATAGCACCCCATTCTGAGTTGTGAAAAACTTTGCCATTAAAATAACATCTGGGATACACCACTTTTCTCTTGGGAGTTCAAGAATGCTTTTTCACACTTTCAAATCTATAAGCCCAGCAGGGAGTCAATGAGTGTGTGTGGTCGGAATGTGGCTGTTCCATTTATTTTCAAAACAAGGCAAGAAAGGAGGGGACGATATGACAACCCCATTCCACAGACGAAAAGAGCACGGATCTCGGTTCCCCTGATGCCTGTCCGATTATACTTGACCGTATCGCCAAAGGACTGGAGAACAAGGGAAAGGCGTTTTTTCTGATATCAAGCTCCATCCCATGGGCACATGTGTGATTAGATGCAAGTGACTCCAGATCTAGCAGCACATGAAGCCATTACCTTGAGGGACCAATCTTAGGGGAAGCACATGTTTGAAGTATAAACAAAGGACTTCTAAGTTTTATCAGAAAAAAACAAAATCCTCATTTTACACTTGAAGAAACCAAAGCTCGGGGGTCCAGGAGCCGGCCCGGGGCTTCACATTAGCAAGCCGCAGCCCGGGTGCCGTGCGCGGGTTTCCTATGCTCAGGGTCAGCGTTCTCCCCATGACGCCACACTGTCCCTTGTAGAACATATGTGAATAACAGATTAGAACTGGTAACGCTAATCATTTCTGGTCATCATCCATGTGCCAAGATAAAAAGAACCACCTAAATGACGTATTCAGAAAATTTAGAACTCAGAGTTTGAAGGTCAGATCCTGGACAAGGTTCTGCTTCTCACCAGCTGGGCAAGTGTTTGGCTCCTTTGTGATCCCCTACCCTTCAGCAGAGGGGGTGGCACACTGCTCTCTGGTAAGGGCAGGCCAGGAAGCACTTAGACTTTCTAGGTTCTATGGTCTTGGCTGCAATGGTTGAGCTCTGCTGGGGCGGCACCAATGCAGCCACAGACAAGGCACAAAGGAATTAACACGGCTGTGTTCCGATGAAATTCCATACAATTTTCACGTGTTAGGCAATATCCCTTTGGATATTTTCAACCATTTAAAAAGGCTGGTGAACAAGACAGAAACAAGCGGTGGGCCTCATTTGATCCTCAGGCGGTACTTTGCCCACCTCTGCCCCAGGAAGGGGGCCCAGCGGTCTCTGCGATACTTACTTCACCTTGAAATGTTTTATGAGTAAATATATTAATTATATAAGAATAGGGAAGCCCTGGTTTGACTATAGTTTCAGAAACAAATTGATCTAGAGATTTTTAGTTGGACACACATAACGCAAACCAAGATCTCAGGGAATGTAATGTAGATATTGAAAAATGGATATCGTTGTAGGTTGTTTTTAGAGGGGAAAAAAACCAACAGCATTCAGATCCTACAAAGGACTAGAGCCAATGAGCAGAGGTCAAAAAAAGGTAGACATCAGTTCAATAAACTAACTTTCTGAGGGCTGGAATCATCCAACATTAATGATCTACCTCACGTACAGTGAGTGTATTCAGAATATTTCTGTCACTGAGAATATTCAAGTGGAAGCCGGAAGGATGCAGTAGATGTTACACTGTTTAAGAGAGAGGGCAGCTCAATGAGCTGGAAGTTCCTTTCTCGGCTCTAAAATTCTAGGAGCCCGTAAAGTGAGTTGGGGACAGCAAACACGGGGCAGAGTCCTGATGCACAACGCCCTGGGAGCCTTCGGTGGCCCTAAGTACATTCTCTTACCCACAGTCCTAAGGACAGTGAAAAGGGTCTCGGCCTTCCCCGCTCCCACTCAAACCAGCCTTACCATGAGCCCACCCCGCTCACTTTGCAGAAGGAGGGTTTCAGGAGGCACGCGCGGGTGACCCAGGTAATACTGGAAGCCGGCAGGCTGCCTCCTCGGCTCTTGCCTCGAGCTCAGTTTGATCTTGTGTTGAGGCCAAAACAAATGATTTCAGTAACTGGATGATCGGTAAAAAGGTGTAACCAAAGAGATGTGTCATTTAGAAAAATAGCTAGCTATTCAAAGGTAGATTGGAAGAAGGAGAGAAGGGGAAAGAGAGATTTGGAAGGAAAGTGGTGTTTTCCCAACCTTCCTCTGAATGCCCAGAATCAAACGCTTCTCAGCCCTGAGTCGACCTGAGAGGATGGTCCCAACGCTGCCCGCAGTTACCCACTACTTGAAGAGCCATTTCTACCGATGCGAACTGACTTTGGGTGTTTAAGTGAAAGGAGTGTCTTACCCTTCTCGTTCATCATCTGTGTTGTAATAAACCTGTGGAACAAAACAATAGGCTTACTGTAGGTCAGAGACAGACATGGAAATATATTAAATGATGCATATACTTTCCCAAGGCACTATACCGTCCCATAAAAAAAAGACAAATCTGTTTGAAGATGCTGCGTATGTGTCGAAGGAAATATAAATTTAACCTCACGTTCTCCATAGGGTTAATTCTTATACATTAACAAAATAAATTGGAAATCTGATTATTTCCTGCTCCTACTAGTCTGATCAGATTATCTATAGCCGTAAGCCAAACCTTGCTTTGGGCAATAAGAAAATATTTTAGCAGGATCTGAAAATCATTGCTTAGAAGGGCCCTAGAGCAGGGCCTGTGGGTAAGCAATCCAACCCGGCCCACAGGTGAGCTTACTGTGGGCACTGTGCTTAGGTGATGCGGGGGCAGGGGGGAGCAGAGGGTCCCATGGCCCGGCAGCAGTGACTCTGGGCCTCTGTATGTCCCTCAGAGGGGTTCGAACCCCTGGCATCCTACAACCTCAGAAATTTAGGAGTTAATGGTCTCCAAGCTGGGAAAGGTAATGTAGCTCTTGAAGGTACTTCTGGCCAGAGGAAGATTTTCAAGAAAAAGGCTCCTTTAGGTGGTCATCATGGTAGAAAGCACACTCAGAGTTAAAGCATCTATGATGCAACCAGAAAACTCCAGGGGGCATCTGCTATGTACCTGGGTTCTCTTGACCCAATTCCTTGTAAAAATCAGTTATAGGCCTTCTATGAGCTATATCTGTGGGCTTCAGGGCCATTTTTGTTTGGGTGGAGAGCAATGCCCAAGACAGTATCAGATACTTACATATCAACTTCAAAAGTCACCTCCAGTTCTAGTACATTTAGTCATTGTCCCTGCCCCAGTTGCCTGGGAGAGACACAGCTGTGCCTGGACGGACACCCTCCCTACAGACTTTCTCCTGGGAACCTGCCAAGCCCAGACCTAGTTGTGTAACAGGGCTGGTTACCTGTAACTCTTCGGAAATGAGCCACTGTAGTCATTCATTGGCTCAGATTTCCATGAGGGACATTCCCCTCTTAAATTTGTTTATGTCTATTGTTGTAGTGTACATTTTGTTTCTTCTTAAATGGCAAACAACGAAGGTGAGATGTTTCCTCCCCCCACACCCCCACATCCCAAGTTTCAGTGTGGCATCCGAGAACCTGTCATGGTGAACACTGGAAACGGGACTGCCCATCTAGGTGCAAATGGAGTGATCCATGGAAGTGAGGGAGCCGGGGCCATAGCGTGGGTCACACGACAGGATTTTTTGTAGAAAGGTCCTGACGTTCGCCTGTGTTTGCTAGATTCTTTTAATGTGGTATAATGCACCCGCCCCGCCTAGCTACGTGACAAGGTGATGGACAGCTCTTTGCAAAGTTGGCTGGTGACTCGGAGATGGGAGCGGCCTCCTCCTACGTGTTTTCTGGCCTTTCTGAATGGCCTCTACTACACTGTCCCTATCGGCATCCTGGCACGGTCATTTCTCTTTTTGTCGCATAATGACCTGCTGTTTCTTCTTTGTTGGTTGTAGGACTTATTGCATTAAGTTAATTTTTAGAGTGTTTCTCGAACTTTAGAGTGCATAACAAATTTCTGGAGACCTTGTCATAAATGCAAATTCCTGGAACTCCCTTCTGAGAGTTTAATTCAAAAGACCTGGAATGGGAATTTGGAACCTGATTCTTACCGAGAGCTCCTGTGATTTGGAGGAAGACGGCTCACCAGCCACAGCCGGGGAGACGGCCCCTGAGGACGTGAAGGAGGAGCAACGCCCCCGTGGGGTCTAGTGCTTTAGGGCAGGCTGACGCTGGCAGCGTGTACACTACCTGGAAGGATGTTATCTCTGCGTCCCACAATTTCCCCCAAGCTCCCTCATCATTTGTTTTCAAAGACGTTCTGGATAAAGCTTCGGTGAGTATCAGCACTTTCATGTGAAGAGAGCGAGGCCGAAGATCTCCATGGAGCTTGCACAGTGGGTTCATTCCCTCCCATTAGTGTTTGACAATCGTCTGGTAAATATTCCAATCCGTGTGCAAATCAGTGAGACCGCAGGGGAGGAGGGTACATGTGGACAGAGAGGGAAAATCCCCACTTTCCAGTCCACATCCTTGGGTGACTAGGAATCGATGTACCATGGTTGAGGTGCCTGTAAGTGTCGCTCAAGTGTGTCTCACTGACTGAACTAGCGGGCTACTTGCCCTCCAGTTGGGCAGAGGTGTGATGTGACTGGTTCTAGCAAGGCTGCTGCCTGCCGTGGTTACTGAGAGGCACACTATCGCTTGCCTTCTTCCCCCACCCTCCTTCCTCCCCACCCCCCACCACCCAGCCCCCAGGGTAAAACGGGCCCATCCTTTGACCTGCCACTGCTGGCTCTTGTTTAGCATGTCGAAATCTGCCAGCTCCCGCCCTCTGTCTCTTTCTCACCCTACGGCACTGTTGTCTTCCCCCCTGTTTCTGGACCCATCTCCCAGGCTTCTAGTTCTTCTAAGAAAGGGCAGGCCTTTAAAGCCTCGACCAGCCACGGCAGGCGCTTCTTCCCTTGGTCAAGCAAGTCGCCCTACCACAGAAGAGTCGCGCGTGGTGCCGGGGCACAATGAGGCGCTCCTTTGTTGCCCAGGGCTCAGGCAGGTTCCCTCACTGACCCCTTAACTCTGATTCCGAGGGCACAGGGACAGCCTGCGGGCTCTGCAAGGGTGAGCCCCAGATAGCAGGACTGAGCTTCACCTGTGGGCCAGGGGGACACTGTTTGTAGTTGCTGAAACTAACAAGCTGTAAAGAGCTACTACACTTTCCTTTCGGTTCAGCCACAGGCTAGGGGCCCAGCTCAGGACAAGGAGGTGGCAAATGACGGCAGAAGACTGACCCTCATGGGAAGTCAACTTGGGTCACTTTTTCGGTTACCAATTATTTATAGCTTTTTATTTTTCAGACGAATGTTGCCAAGAGAATAGTTCAGGCTATCAGCTCTCACATGGAGCTGAAACCAGAATCACGGCAGTGAACAATAAAAACAATTTAACTCAATTATCCTCTCTTCCAGTAGGTGTGGAAACCTAACTCCACAAAATCCCACACAGCAAAGACTGTGCGTACATAAGTCACCACCGTGTTCTTGAGAATCGAAAAATTAAATAAAATTTAGTGCTGGCCTGCATATCTTGAAAAATCATAACATTCTTCCTTTCCCTCTTGTGTCCTTGTTCCTATCAAACAAATAAGACAAGATGGGAATGTCAAATTAGTTTTTAGTGGAATGTGCGCTAAGAAAAAGCCGTGGGTATTTTGTTACCATGCTGTGTGTAGCTGCTTTGTCTCATACATCTCAAAAACAACGCTAAGGGACAAAATATTTTCAAAAAGTGAAAGTGACACCAATAATGACTTCTCCTCCCAGGCTAAGGTCAATTCCAGGGAGTGTCTAAACACTTAGAATGGAGGGAACACTTGAGTGTGTCAGTGCGCCCCTATTTCTCAAAACAGAACTTCCCTCAAAGGACTTCGTTCGGGCTTAAAGAAGACTAACCAATGCAAGTTTCACTAAAACTCCATTGGCTTAGTGAAAGACAATTCTGGCAAATACGAGGGAAGTAATTATTGTTTTCTTTTTTCTTTTTTCACACATCTTTAATTTATCACATAAAATATATAATACTAAAGATACTGCAGAAAGAAAAAAATCATCCATATACCATAGCCCTATCATCGAGTGTTATAACTGCCCTTGTTCCCTTTAAGTTCACCTCTAGATTTGAAATCGCTGTAAAGAAAACAAAGTTATTGTATTTTTTTTTCACTAAACATTATCATAACTACTTCCCATTTTGCTGCATAGTTCCCATCATTATAACTTCAGTGACCACGTCATATTCTATCAACTTGAGCTACCACAATGAATTATTAGGCGTTTATGTTCTTTTAATATTAGCTGTTTCATTTCGCTTGTAGATATATCTAGAAGACAGAAATTGTTTTTTAAAGGGCTTGCCTACGATGTCATTTTTGGTTTAAAATTACTTAGCTATTTAATAGGAACTGTTAATTTACTGAAGGGAGAATTGTTGACAGGGTTTTATTTAATCACAGAATTTTTCTTGTGAAACTGTGAAATTACAGGCACAGTTCAATTTCCCACCATTAGGGGGAGCTCTATTGCATCAGGCTAATCCCACAGGACAAAACTAACAAAACTTCTTACAGGTTATCAGCCTTCTAACTTTTCTTCCTCTTTCGTAGCTTTGTCAACACTTCACTAATATCAGCTCCTTCTCTTCTTCCCCTTAGTAAGCTGGTTTCCTCTCCTGAGACATTCTTTTGTATAAAAATCCATTTTCAGTAGGGAATGACTCTGTTGAGTGCACAGAACGTTGGTTTTATTTTTAAGGTCAACTCTGTCTGAAGTGATTCTCTCTTAAGTCTCTACCAGCCCCATGAATGGAGGGCAGGAAGATGTCAGCAGGTAGCTCATACCTGTCCTGTCCTCTGCAGGTTTGCAAAGTGCACATCGGGTATGAAGAGGACCGGCTGTGAGTGCAGATCAGGCATTGTTTTGAAGTAGGTGATGTCACTCTTCTTTTGTAAAGGTATCGCTGCCAGCTTCCCTTCAGAGGCTGGACATGATCAAAAACCCAAAAACGAGAGGGTTATACATGACTAAGAACTCTCAAATGCAAGCTCTAATCTTAGCTAACCCTCGTGACTTCCTCCCGTGAAGCTTTCCAAATGCCATAAATACGAACACACTTGAAAGACCCCTCTTTCTCACTACCAAACCAACAAAAACAACTTGGATTTCCAGCGAACACTCGTGAAGCAGAGCGCTGGTCCCCCCATGCCCTCCTGTCCCTTTCTACGTCCTAGATTTCTTTTGTTTTTAAAAATTTTTATTGAACTTATTGGGGCGACATTGGTTAATAAAATTATATGGGTTTCAGGTGTACGATTCCATAACACATCATCTGTATATTGTATTGTGTGTTCACTACTCAAAGTCAAGTCTTCTATCATCATTTATTGCCCCTTTACCCTCTCCTACCTTCCCCACCCCCTTCCTCCTGGAAGTTACCTTACTGCTGTCTATGCCTATGAGTTTTTGTTTGTTTCTTTAATCCCTTCACCTTTTTCACCCAGGTGCCTGACCCTTCTCAGTGCCCTAGATTTCTTGTCTGTATAAGGAAAGCGTTGGTCTCTATGATATTACAAAGTCCCTCCTAGAGCAAACACTCCGTGATCATTGACGCTATTTGCTTTTCACTGGGACAATTTACTCTGTCTCCACTGCCAGAGAAAAGCAAGCAATTCCTTGCAAGTCTGTAGTTTTACCTGCCACCCACTTCTTTCCACCCGTTCCCTAGGGAACAGTGGAGCCTACCCCTTCTCGGCGACACTCACAGTTGTTGCACTGGGTTTGGGAGGCTTGGCCTTTCCCCTTCTTCCTGTTCTGCTTCCTCTCTTCATCTCGGATCTTTCTTTCTGCTCCCTAACAGGGAAAAACAAACACAGACAACGCTACGTATGTTATCTGAGCACACAAAAATACTGCTGCACACAAATCACGGAGCTAGGAGACAAAACAAGGGAGAAGGCAAGGGGTCAGTACCATTTCCATCACTCCAGTGGGGCCGGGCTCGGTTCTGAAGGCCAAGAGTGACCCCACTTCTCCCAGATTTCTCCCTTTTTTGGTATCTTGACTATTTACACAATTTCAATTTTGAAACCATACAGAAAGACCAGATTAACCCAGCTCCCTATCCCAGTGAAGCCAATTAAGTAACATCAGTGATTATAATAAATGTCCTAAGATGAAGCCTTGGCCCATTACCGTCATTCGTAGGCATGGAGAGGGCATTCAAGTTGAGTGCGAATTCCCTACAAAACTTTTCCTTTGCTCGTTGTGATGGAACTCTGTATAATCATTACGGTAATGGAAATGATGGAAGGCATAGGGAATCTAGACAGGATGTAAGATCTCTTTGTATACACGGTATGATTTTGTGTTTTGTTTTCATATGTTCCTGAGGTCTTGGAGATGGTGGTTATTCAGCCAAATAGACAAAAGCTTGGTCCATTCTCCTCCATTTTTGCTCCTCTGTTGCTCGTGATCTGATTTTTTCATTGGCTTCTCTTCCAAATCCCATCCTACTTAACCAGTTCACCATCACCTTCTAGCACTTTCCTTCTTGGCCTTTGAGGATTCCCTGATGACCCTCCCCTCTCTTTGGTCACTCTTCCATGTCAGCTTTGCTACCTCAGTTTCTTCTCACCCCACAAATACAGATATTCCAACATAATTTCCTTTTCCTTTCTCTCTCTCCATTCAAATAGGTATGAAATATAAGCAAAAGGCTCCCATAATTAGTTTTCTGTTGTGTCCATATATGGCATTTTTCTGTGTATTGGGAGTTCTGTATGATTAATATAAATAGAAATGTGAAACTTTATCTACCTATAAAAATTATAACTCACCCAAAACAGACCCCAAGGTTTGTCAAACAATTTTATTTCCAAATTCATGTTTTATTTTGTACTATTTCTAGGAAGGAAAGGTCTGGAATTAATCTGTTTCAACATTTCTATATCTTCAGTGTAAATTTTTAGGAAATAAAGTCACCTACTAATTATTTTACAGACATTAACATAAAATATTAATATAAAACATGGAGTAGATCTCCATACAGCCTAGTCTTGGCACCTGGTCTATACTAAAAACTTCCTGCCTACAGTGACCAGCTATGAGCATAACAAAACAATTCTGACAGTATCTAAACACTCCTGGGAGAGCCACAGTTCTTGTTTCTAAAATAAAACTTTGACTCCACAATAACCCAGGCAAGCTTTGATATATTCGGTTTGGATGGAGAAAAGCTTCCTTGACCATGTCCTTCCAAGAATTCCTCCCCTTCCTTTGATTCGCTGTGACCTGAAACTTCTAGAAAATATTCTTTCCACTATAAGCCCAGTTCTTCCAGAAGAGCATAAGTTGCGTATAATTAGGCACAAATATCAAATTTATCATTTGAAAAAATTTCCCCCACCTAAATGTCCATTATGGAGTATTAAATTTAAAAAATATGCCTGAAGATTTCCTGATTATATTATGATCATTTTTTCCACCTCTTGAGAGGGAATGGCTATCTTTGTTTTTTATTTGACACATATTGTTTCTCTTAAATTTATTTTTAAAATGTGCTTTAATCTATTTAAAGTTGGCCAAGATACCAAGAAGGGGGTTTTAAGGAGTATATTTAGCTTTTCGTAATCTTCAAGAGTCATTGCCTCTAAGATCATTCCAAACAAAAATTAAAAATGAGAAAAAAGAAAAAGAAAAAAATCTCATTCCAAACAAAAATAAGGAGAAAAAAATCTATTAAAAAAAAAAGAATCTGGCTTTATTTCTCAAGTTTTACAAAACACACAATTATTGTTTACATTGATACAATTCTTGTTGTTGTTTTTTTAAATTCTCAACTTCCCACCCTCTCCCTCTTTGTGGAACCATAAGCTTGTTCTCTGTGGGTTTGTTCCTGTTTTGTTTTGTTTATTCATTTGTTTTAGATTCCACATATCAATGAGGTCATACACTATTTATCTTTCTCTAACTTACTGCACTTAGCATAATATTCTCTAAGTCCATCCAGGTGTTGCAAATGGTAAGATTTTATTCTTTTTTACAGCCAAGTAATATTACATTGTATGCAGGGTAGAGCAAAAGTAGGTTTACAGTTTCGAATAGGCAAAATAATTTATTCTTGCATTATTATTTATTAATTATTGTATTAATTTTCATATGGGCAACTGTAAACCTACTTTTGCCCCACCCTATATAAGTACCACATTTTCTTTATAAATTTGTCTATTGATAGGCATCTAGGTTGCTTCCACATCTTGGTTTTTACTAATAATACTGCAATGAACATAGGGGTGGCACATGTCTTTTCAAATTGTGTTTTTTGTTATCTTTGGATAAATACCCAGGAGTGGAATTGCTGGATCATATGACATCTCTATATTTAATTTTCTGTGGAACCTCCATACTGTTTTTCATAGTGACTGCACCAATTTACAGTCCCACCAATGGTGCGCAAGGGTTCCCTTTTCTTCACACCCTTGCCAGCACTTAATTGTTTATTTGTTCATATGCTGATAAGAGTATTCTGACAGCCTATTTTAAGCTGAAAGGCATTTAAGTTTGAATATATTCTATAAAGACTTCATTTTTACTCCCTGCTCCACTCTTTATGTTACTGATACCTTTTTTTTTAAAGATTTTATTTATTTATTTTTAGAGAGAGAGGGAGGGAGGGAGGAAGACAGGGAGAGAAACATCGATGCCTCTTCCGTGCGCCCCAGCCGGGGACTGAACCTGCAACCCAGGTACGTGCCCTGACTAGGAATCGAACTGGCCACCTTCCACGTTGCAGAATGACACCCAAACAACTGAGCCATAGCGGTGAAGGCAACACCATATTTTAGATCTTTTGTATAGTGGATCTCCTAACTACTTATTGTAGTTTGAGTTGAATTTTATACTTTTCTCATTTAACCTTTGTAGTAACTTTTTAATTGTCTCATTGGCTGTATTTATTCAATGCTTGTTTTTGATGAAAGATGATGAAAGTAGTTAAATATAGATATGAAGATGTAGACACAGGTATTAATTACATGTAGATGTATGGACAGATCCTGAATTTTTAATGCATAAATATATGTATCTCAATAGAAGGGTCATACCAAAAAAAGGCAGGGGAGGCTTTATTTTCAGCTTCAATCTCACAGGTGTATTAATTAGAAATCAAGGCAGAGAACGACAAATAATATAGATAGAAGTCCATCTAACACTCTAGATTGTGATTGGGAAACTTACAGTTTCAAAATGAAATAGCTCTAAATTCTTCTGCTTTAGAGGATAATTCAAATTAATTACTTACATTTACACAACTATTTGAAAAGTACCAAAATTCAACTTTTTCTCTTTAATCTTCCAGGAGTGGGTTTTGCCTGGTTCGCAAAATCAGGGCTGCAAATATGACGACGAATTACAGCAAAAGATTTTGTAGCCATCTTTTTAGAAAAATTGGCAGGGGTGCAGGGTAACACACCCTGCTCGTCCCAGGATATTTCTTCCTCTCTTCCTAAATTTCTTGACCCTCAGAATGAAGATATGTCAACTAAAAACTATCCACTAGAAACTCTACATCACTAGCAACATGCAACAAATGCCGACACATCCTAACGCCCTCCATCGTCTTCTCCCAGTTGGCAGTAATGTGTATTAGACTGATGTTCAAAATAGGAGTGAAAGGAAACGCCACCTACTTTCTGATTGGCCAAGTGTTTGTTAATATGATTCTTTCCAGTTTTTATACACATGTACAAACAAGCTCACATCAATAAGTTGTTCTCTCAGCCATTTCTTTCCTTGCTGCGGATTCCTCTTGTTTGACTTTTGGAAACACATGCTTTGAATCAACCCACACGATTCTCTTTTCCACCCTCTCCCTTTTACTGGATATGTTTTTAAAAAGATTTTCCAACAAAAAGCATAATCGGTCATTTTATTTAGTCTCTTAGTTTCTTATAGTCCTCATTCTAGGGTATACATAAATAATAATACAACACCTCCTATTCATTCTGCATTTTTACTTTGATTTTTGGTATCATTAAAACAGCACTGCAGGAAAAAATAATTATACAATATCCTTTAAGCACTAACTGTGGAAATAAAGGTAAATGGATTGCCCAGTGTTTTCGGCCCATCCGTCCCCCCTTTCTCCTGGCCTGTAATTTTACTCCTCATTTGCAAAAGGGAGATTCAGGGAGGGGGACCCCATGATCAAGGAAGGGAATTCAAATTATTTAAATACCCTCCCAGTTGTACTTTTAAAATTCCATGTTCTACATCAATTTAAAATGTTCTCTTAATGTTAAATATTCTGATTTAAAGATATAACTGGATTCTTTTCTTTTGTGTTGAAAGTCTACCTTGGCTCTTTGTTGAGGTTTTGAATCATCAGTTGTCATTTTGGCATTTTATGTATAAAGTTATTTATTAATTCCCAGGAGTTATTTGCATGCAGCTCCTCTAATTTTACACTGGGTGACTCTGGGCTAGTCGCCTATGCTTACTGACGCATAGTTTTCTCATCTACACAACAAATGTCAATTGACTGAAGTGCCCTCTGTCTCATGGAGGCTATGTCCCTGAGGCTGTTCTGCTGCCCTAATGCTGGATGACTGGCACTAACTGAAATCCTCATGATCTAAGAGGCTATTCAATATTTTAGATATTACCACTGGATTTTAGTATTTACTACTATGCTGCATGCCTGTAAACCCGGTGCAGTTCTAGTTCATGTATTTTCTTCTCTCTTCTCGTGATCACTTCTGCTCTCTGTTCATAGAACCCATTTCTGCGTACACTCTATCACTGTTGCGCCAGGCCTTTCAGACATTTTCGTGGCACAGTGGGCTTCACATGGCCCACTTCACTCTTCAGTGTGTACCTTAGGTCAATTTTGTAGGTACCCTGTTCTTTGACAATCAAGTGGCCCCTTTGCTTTCCTTACAGATGCCGACACACACAAGTCTTGAAATGGGTGATGCCTAGTCCCACCCCTATTTCGGATGCAGATCATGGGTCACATAATCATGGGATTTTAAGCTTAGCTATTCTAATTGCTTTGTCTCTTAGGGCGGGGTCCAGGGAGATTCAAAAACTGTATTTCCTCCTGAGTGCATGTTTCCTTATTACACTTATAAGTGCCATTTCTATTCCAAAAACCTCTAAACAAGACCCCATGTAACCCATTAGATAATGAAGGTTATATTGATATGATCTGGGACAGGACCTATACCCAATAAAAACTAATCTATTATTTCAGTTAACTAATTGAAACAGGCTCAGTACAATACAACGTCAGTTAGTGATTAAATTAGTGGTAAAAATGACTGACAAAAAAAAAAATACAGTTGACTGATAACTCCCTAAATATCTAATAGGAATTGAGAATGAAAGATTACCACTCCCACTGTGATTGATAAAGTGATTATTTTGACACCACAAGACAAGAGAAGGTGACGAGGGGGAAAGTTCATTAAAAGTAATATCTAATAACAAAGATACCTTTATGACAAACTGTCATCTTTACTCACTTTGTCGCAGAAGACCTTGATCTGGCAATAAGCTCTATGAATGGGTTTATTACTACGATTATTATAACTGTATGTATCAATCTGAATCATCAAAGGAAGTCCTTTCACCCCTTTTTGGGAGGAGAAGTCTGTACTCAGGCAGTTCACAGTGATGAAAATCTAAGGGAGAAGAAAGAAAAAAAAGAGTTCTTAAGTCACCATAAAAAGGATCAATAAAAAAATGCATAAGCCTTAGACTGGAAATCAAAATGCTGAACTAATCTATAAGGACAACTGAAGAATATTTGGATACTCTGACATAAGAACACGTTGAGCATATAAAACATAATAAATTACATACTTTATAAATATATACAATTTTTGTTTTCATACTTAACCTAAAACGATTAAAATTTCTTTCCCTAGAGTAACTGACAAAATCTTACTTGTTTTTCAAACATGCATAAGTTAGCTGGGTAAAACACTATTTCCTTAACATGTTAAAGCTGTGACTTCTAATAATTAATCAACTCTCCTAATCTCTGACCTGTGGGATAAAAAAAAAAACAAAAAACCTCAAACTAAAACACACCTTCTGCATTATTATACTGAAACATAGTTATTTGTTTACATATATCTCTTTCCTACTTAGCTATTGAGTATGAGATTTGAGAGCATTTATTATTATTTTTGGATTACTGATTCCAAATGTAGCTTGTGGCAGAGGGCAGGCAGTCAATAAACATTTGATGAGTGAATCAATGAGTTTATCTGTAGAAAACCCACTAGATTGGGAGTCAAAGCACCAACTCTAATATTCACCAGCTAAGAGACCTCAGGCAAGTTCCTTATTGTCTTCAGTTCTCAATTTTACCTTTAAATCAGCATGTAAACTCTGTTATAGAAGAAATGAAAAATATAAGAGGAGCTGGCAAAGGTAAGACAAGAAACAGGAGGACAGAAATGTAGTTAGGGCACCAGCATCTTCGGCTTACAACATGGACCATCAAGAGACATGACAGAAATCACATGAATCAGCCTGTCCCACCTCCGCTGCCAAAAGGAGCTCCACTCTGTTCAACAAGGGGCCCTCGTATGGGCTTTCGGCCGTGGTCAAGACCTGGCTCCTATCCAAATATGACCCTCAGAAGGAGGCAGAACTTAGCAGCTGGATTGAGGGACTCATGGGCCTGTTGGTTCCGACTTCCAGAAGGATCTGAAGGATGGGATTATCCTGTGCACACTCATGAATAAGCTGCAGCCCGGCTCGGTCCCTAAGATCAACTGCTCCATGCAAAACTGTCACCAGCTAGAAAACCTCACCAACTTCATCCAGGCCATGGTCAGCTGTGGCATGAACTCTGTGGAACTGTTCGAGGCCAATGACCTGTTTTGAGAGCGGAAACATGACACAGGTGCAGGTCTCTTCTGGCTCCGGCAGGGAGGCCAAGACAAAGGGGCCGCAGAGTGGAGTGGACATCGGCATCAAGCACTCAGAAAAGCAGGAGCGGAACTTCAATGACGCCACTATGAAGGCGGACCAGTGAGTCATTGGGCTCCAGATGGGCACCAACAAGTGTGCCAGCCAATCAGGCATGATGGCATATGGCAAGAGAAGACATGCATATGACCCCAAGAACCATATCCTGCCACCCATGGACCACTCAACCATCGGCCTCCAAATGGGCACCAATAAGTGTGCCAGCCATGTGGGCAGGGTGGCTCCTAGGACCCGGTGGCACATCTATGACATCAAGTTGGGGGCCAACAAGTGTGACAATTCGTCCACGTCTCTGCAGGTGGGCTACACGCAGGGCGCCAACCAGAGTGGCCAAGTCTTTGGCTTGGGCTGGCAAATATACGACCCCAAGTACTGCCCACAAGGCCCGGTGGCCGACGGGGCTCCAGAGTCAGCAGGCGACTCCCAAGCCCAGGGAAGGCCCTAGAGTACCCCGCCCCCCACTACCAAAAGGAGGCAGGCTACTGAGGCCCCTTTGTGGGGTATCTCCCTATGTCATCACCCCATGTGGGATTTCAGGTTTTTCTGTGTCTTCATCTTGTTTTTCTGTGTGTTCAAGCACTTCCAGCTGATGGTCTGTGAAGGTCAGATCCAGATGCTTGTGGGACAGGGGGAGGTCCCTGCCAGGGCACATCCAGGTAGCAACTTTCCCAGCAGGCTTTGGGTCAAGCCGTGGCTGGGGGAAGAAACCTGTGCAGGGAGGGAAACTGGCCCCAAATGGCTTCCGGTTGCTTCTGCCCCTCTTCCCTTTTCTCTGCTGATAAGTTTGTGGTTTCCGTACCCACAAAAGTTTCAGGCGCTTTTAACAAAACAAAAGTAATTGGGGGTGGGGGGAATGATGGAAGGAGGGGAGTGCTGAGAAGGAAGTCCCCTGGGAGAGGGCCAGGCCACAGTCTCTGGATATTTTATGCATCATGAGGGACTGGATTTCTCCAGGAAACTCCCAGGGGCCCAGTGAGAAAACCGAGGCCCAGACAGGACAGTGGGGATCTGAGTGGCTGAGGCAAAGCCAGACCCCCCCCATTCCATAGTAGTCCCTTTTCCCCCACGAAGTACAGCACAGGGACCCCCACCAAGAGGCCTTCTCTGGGACCAACCCCACCCAGGAGCCCTGGGAACAAGAGATAATGTGAAATGCCAACTGTGGACCAAAGGCAATAAAAGCCTTTTGAGAGAGAGACAGAGAGAGAGAAAGAGAGAGAGAGAGAGAGAGAGATAAATTACACAAATAAAAAAAAGGAAACAAGTAAATTATTAAAGATTATAGCACTGACCAACAGAAGGACTAAAAATAATACTTTTATTATAAAGTATTGAGAGGAATAGAGGGAGGAATATAAGTGATTAAATTCAACCTCATTTTACATAGTGGGTAGATGTCGACACACGCATATACCATTTAAAGTTGATTTATTGTAAAATAGAGGCCAGTAGCTACATTTAGATGGTAACTATATAAATATTAAGAGTTGTCTCTAGGAAAAAACATGTGTAGTGTATTATACTCCTGGAACTATTTCCATTTAATACCACATGTATTATTTTTACTTCACATTAAACTTTAAATCACTCATTGTTTTAAAATTGTACATTTATATATTCCGAAAGCCATTTCATCAAAGGTATTACCTGACTCATGTTTTATTTGGTCCCCTCAAAATCTGCGTTCACCTTCAAACCCTTGGCCCGAGAGAAGGTTTTCCCGCCCCACTACGCCGCTAAGAAAGCGCCACTGCCGTGAGCGGCGTTTTCAAAGCCATTCAGATTTTTTATTTAACTATCAGGCCTGGCCTAATTAATTTCAAGCTCAATGCCTGTACGCTTTTGGTAATTTATACACCAGAAATCTAATTTTTAGTACTATGTCTCCTTAATGATTATTTCTCATTTTATTTTTGAGCTCCTTACTTGACAATGAGGAACACATTAGCAAGGCACCACGTATCAGCAGCAGTCAAGGCCAGAAGGCAGAAAATAAAACGCACTCTCCTAGGAACACCTGACTTCTTTTATTATTATTACCGATGATGGCATTATCTTGGCCAGAGCAGGCGAACAAAACTCTATGTGAGCAAACCAAACGACCACTCTGGTGAGCAATGCGGTTGTTCATAGTTTTGGCTGCGAATTTCATACGCCAATCTTCCAGTTGCTGCTGTAATCTACAGGGGTCTCAACCCACAGTGGTTATTTTTCCCCCTCCCTCATAAAGCCTGCCTAGTACTGCAGAAGCTAGAGAAGAGAAGTGTTCTAATAAATATTTCCTGAGCTATTAGGATTCACAGTTGGCTCACTGAGTTATCCCCTACATCACTCACGACGACCATACACTCCACAGGCAGGAAACAGTATTAACTGTGGTCTCATCAGCTCCAAGTCTCAACTTAGAGAGCTGGGCTGATGGAATGTGTGGATTTACTTCACTTCAGTAGGACAGGCCCATGGAAATAACAGGCGCTTACTAGCAAAACATTACATTGAATAGACTCACTCTTCCTTGGAGGAGCTTTAACGATCAGCCACCCATTAGAGAAGGTTTTTAAAAGTCAAATAAGCTACAACACACTAGACTTGACTGGGAAACACTCAGACCGGGTCCTCCTAACACAGAAAGGTCCTTAGTAGAAGGTCCAATGGCCTCTCTGATTCATGACATCCTAAGTCTATAAAAAGTAAACAACACAAGAATTGACCTTCTTTGCTACGTGCCACTGGCCCCCCAGAGTTATCCTTGGAGGCAGGGATATATAATAGGGTTGGCACTGTTTTTCTCTGGCCTCACTGCCTGACCCAATGGCAAAGCAGTTTCAGGCCTGATGGTATCAATCATAGTCTCGCTATGGTGCACTCAAAACCCAAATGGTTGAACTTTAACTGCAGTTGGGGAAGTGGGTGGGAGTGGGAAGGCACAGAAGCACATTAACTAAAACCTTGGCTTGGGAACTGATAAGCATTAATTTGTTTCATCTTGCAAACCCAACCATGTCCCTGCTCCAGGCTCAGCTGGTGAATGTGAGATCAAATTTCTTGGAAGTTTATCTACAAAGCACTGTGTGTAAATGTGTATTACAGCAACTTGGGGAAAGATATGCTTTCCCCACCAAATGTTCATCCAAATGTCAAGCACGGGAAGTTCTTTTTAACTTTAGTAAGAGCCCTGATTAAGTAAAGAGCACGTAAATGCCATGAACACAATTGGCCTGTCACCCAAATGTTATGAATATTATATATGTTCTTACAATTATTTTCAAAATCTCAGTTGTTTTCCTATAATCCTGACAGTACATAATTTCTAAAAATATTCATTAAAACAGGTGTATCCAGGCAGACAGTAGAAATGATTTTAGTTTTGTCACTGGTTTAAAGATTAAGTCAGATAGAAAGATTGTTTCGAACTGTACCGAGACCTTTCCTGAAATAGAGGCAGTCTCATGACATTTTTAAAGAAAATAGTTTTTACATATGAATTACAATTCCGATGTTGTAGTTCCTATACAAGACAAGTAACTTTGCTCAGGTTATAATACCACTAGTTTTGCAGTATAGATAGTAAGATTTATTAAAATAAACACAGATCAACGATGGGCTTTAGAATTACTACATTATGTTGATTATTAACTCCCAAGATTTTTCTGAGAGTCTGCCATTAAAATAAATGGGCCGATCTTTGACTTACAAAACAATTTGAAATTTAAAAAATTGTAATGTCCATGATTTGGTGGAAAGTATTTTTCTGTTTAAACAATTGTATTCTGCATTTTCAAGAAGCTCCTTCCAATTAAAGACTATGAAAGCTATTTATTTTCTTAGATTGAGACCCTTTTCCAAGAAATGGCACATGCATTAACCTCCAAATTACAGGGTCATAACATCAGCATTTTCACCCTAAAGCACAAACAATACGTAAATACATAAGTGTGCTCTTGCCAATTTCCCTATTCCGTTTTCTTCTTGGTTCTTAGGACCATCAAAGACCTTTATTGGTTTTCTTACATTGCAGCATTTTCCTTCCATTTTGTATGATTGCATTTGGGTGCAGATGCAATACCAAATAAGACAGGAAGATAGACAAAAAGTAGACAATATTGACATGTGAAATCTCAGTCTTGGGCATTATTCATTTCTTCATGCATTCATTCATCAAATATTTATCAAGGGTCTGACATTATGCTAGGAGGTGGGAAACAAGGATGACAGGACAGATTAGATTCCCTGCCCTCAAAGAGCTTGCTATTTTGTTGAGGATTGAAGAGACTCCTAGATATCCTGACACCTTTATTTAGATAGCACTTTTAGAGAATGATTTAAAACATAACAGTATATTTCTATATTTTTGCCCTACAGACACCACGGGTACATCTGTATACACACACATACACGTTTGGTTTACTCACAAGGTCTACCATAGTTTTCTATATTCTTTTAGTACTCAATTTTTTCCCATTTCCAGAACACACAAAGCGTGTGCTCAGTTGACAGCCTTTGCTATTTGCTCTGCCCTCCACTTCCAGTGCTGTCCCCACAGGTTGTCACATTGCTAGCTCCTTCTCCTCATTCAGGTTTCAGCCCCATGTTAGCTCTTCCTCGGCTACCCCATTTAGAGCTGTCTTCTGCCTCCTCCTGCCACCTCAGCCCACAACCAGGAGCGCGCTCTGTCTCTGCTCTTTTCTATTTTCTTCACAGTTGGTCTCGTTGTTTATCTCTTCAGCCCTTAATTACCTGTCCACTATAAGCCCATAAGGAGAGGGCCCTTGTCTGCCCCAAGGTCACTCTAGTCCTAGTGCCAGGGTCACAGTAGATACTTAACAAATATTTGTCCAATGAATTAAGATAAAATTATTTTTCTAAATACACATTTCCCTCTTTATCTATGCTCTTGCTTTCATAAGCAAAACCTCTTAAGAGTTGAGATTGCTTTGAGTAGCTGAACTTGTCAAGATAATACAGTGGGGTTAGCTGCTCTGGCCAGATTTACACTAAAAAAATGTTACCTGTCTGTATATCGACAAATATAAATTGAGCCCCGAATAGGTAGATATGGATAACAGGAATAGATAGATGTAGCTAGGGATAGAGATAAGATGATATGGATACAGATACAGATACGCACATGCACACGCTATGGAAGACACTGTAGGGGGCTCCTATGGGAGATACAGGAGTCCATGGTAGGGCCCTGCCCTCAAACAAAAGGGGGGCTATGGCAGTTTTCACTGTTGTATAATGTGGATAACTCATAGTGAGTCGAATACCCCAGACTACACATGCTGTAAGAACATGATGAAAAGGAGGAAACTCAAGTCAGCCAGGGAAGATTTCCTGTGGGAGTGCTGAGCTGGAAGAAAGAGACAGCCCATCGGAAGAGGAGAGTTTGTGTTGGGAGGCTCAGAAAAAGCCTAAAAAAGGAGGTTGGTGAGGGAGGAGGCCAACCAGCATGCTTATATCACTGCTGAAAAATAATGGACATTTGAGGAGGTCAACTGTGTATCACTGAGGCCAAGGACAGACAGAACTATGGTCACAGTATCTATGTACGTATGTAACAGACATCCAAGTTATAGGGAGGACAAGGAGAGTGAGAGCTGAGAAAAGGTCACCAAGTTCAGAAGTAAAAAGGGTCTGTGTCCCTGTCTGTGTTCCTTCCTGAGGCCAGACTAATGGAGGGGGAGGTGGGAAACTGGATTTCTGGGGCGAGTGAGACAGGACATGAAGAGGGAGAGGAAACACCTCCGCTGGGCAGCTGGGCAGAGGAAGGAGGGACAGACAGGAGCACGGGCAGCGGGCAGCAGGGCCCAGTGGAGGTGTTCTTCCAAGATGGAAAAGGTGTTCACACAGTAAGAGAGGACGGATATGGAAGGCTGCAAAAAGGAGTTGTGGAAGCTACGTTAGAGGCAGGGATTACAGGAGATCAACTCACAAATGAAAGACAGTTTTTTCTGAAGCTGGAGGGCAAAATGAGAAGAAAGCAGAGCAAGAAAAAAAGTGCACAAGGGGCTCAAAAAAGGTCTGTACCTGGGGCAAATACTAGCCTATGACCTTGGGCTTGTCATTCGCCCTTCTGGGCCTCATTTGCATCATCTTTTAAGTAGCTATAACAATCCTTAACCTTGGTACTGTGACACTTTAAAATGAGATCATGTTTTAAACTGTAAAGTACCATGAAAATCTATCATCCATGGTCTCTATCACCTCAGACACCTCGTCGTCCAGCTGGCCCTATTCTCGGACTCCAAGCTCTTCCCCTCCCCCATGGCACAGTCAAGACTTTCACCCTCATGACTGCTCCTGCAAGGTAGGCCTCCTTCGTGTCCCCTGGTCCCTGAGCTCAAGCCCTCCTTGCTGTGGGACCGCTACAATAGCTTCCTATCTGGATTCCCTCCTGAGGCACTTTTTGATGTGATCTCCAAAGGACTCAAAGGTAGATTAGTTACGATTTATATTAATTTGAGCAAACAAATATTTAAGGTGAAAGCATAAAATCTATCTCTGCCCAACACTTTTAGAGGAGGAGGGTCCAGGCTTTACTGAAGGAAGAGCAAGGGAGAAATGTCTCAGGCAGAACCTTTACTGCGCCTCAGGTTGTGGGATTCTGCCATCCGCTGTCACCTGAACAGATCGTGTGAAACAGGACCTCGGAAGGAAGAATTTAGACTAATTGTGTAACAACAGGTTGCTGTTCCCACAGAGGAAGCATTTAAGCCTGGACTGAAAGATTCACTCACTCAACTTTCTGATCATTTGTTGTTATTTCACACCTTTTCTGTTCATGTTTAATCCTTACAGCTTGTTTTGAGTTTGTAATACATATTTAGTCACAAAACTCAAAAGGCACAAAAAGGTAAACTGAAATCACACCCTGCCCTACATTGTTCCCCAATTAACCTCTAGTTTCTTGACTGTCCTTCAGTTTCTTCTGTATTCCTCTAAAAATAGGCTATGAAATACATATATCCTTTTGTCTTTTATATAAATGGTAGCATAGTAAGCATAGAATTCTGCTTCTCGGTTTGACAGATTTTGAAGATAGCTCTTTCTTTTTCTTTTTGAAAGAGCCATGAAGCCCTTGGCCAGGTGGCTCAGTTGGTTGGAGCATCATCCCATACACCAAAAAGGTTGCGAGTCTGATTCCTGGTCGGGGCACATACCTGGGTTGCAGGCTCGATCTCCCATCAGGGAGTGCATGGGAGACAACTAATGGATGTTTCTCTCTCATATCAATGGTTCTCTCCCTCTCTCTCTTCCTTCCTCTCTCTCTAAAATCAATTAAAAAAAAATATCCTCAGGTGAGGATTTTAAAAAAAGCCATGAAATAATGGGGTAATAATTTCTTTAACATTATGTTTTTTCCCAGTCTTTTCATATAGAGTATGTTTACATATTTCATATAATATTTCATCTTATCAACAATGATGCAATGCATGTCCTTCAGCATGGCTTCTGCACACATGAGCACATACAAATAAGTGACTGGCAGTGAAGAGGCCATGGCACTGACAATTTTAATCTGACTTTTGTTTTCACTATTTTAAAACCGCTTGTTTCAAGCCCAGCCTTCTCAGTAGCATCTTTATAAGCAGGGGTTCTCAAATTTAGCATGCATCTAAGGGGCCTTGTTAAAATATGGATTACAGGGCCCCAGTCCCAGAGTTCTCAATTCAGTAGATTTGAGGTGGGCGGTCCACGTCTTTGCATTTCTAACAGTTTTCCTGTTGGGGCTGATGCTACAAGCGGAGGCCCAGGCTAGGAGGGGCCACTGCCTACAGCGCTGACTTCCTCAGCCACTTTCTCCCCCTCCTCCTCCTCCACCTCCACCCCCCACCCCGCCCCCACCTTCTTTTCTACTCTCCTTCCCGACCACCTCTTCATTCTCTGTTCCTCTTCCTCCACATCCCTAAGGAGGGTGGGTCCACGGTCCCATCCTAACCCTCCTTGCCCACCCTCCAATTCCCTCGGTGGCAATCTCATCCCTTCTCACGGCTTCCATCAGCCCCCCTTTACAAACAGCTCTACCTTCCCTGCTGCTCTCCGCAGTCCCCCGGCTCTTATGCTCTGCCCTCTCTGAACCTTCGCGCACTCGTCCTTCCACCCGCTTGCTCCTCTTTCCAACGTCCACAGGTCTAGATTCCACCCAGCCCTTAAGACATGCCCATAAGCCACATCTTCCCTTGTCTCCCCTGATCCCACAGGAAGATGACCTCTCTATGAGCTGAAATATTTAGAAATGAAGTATAAGTGTATGTGTGTGTGTGTGAGAGAGAGAGAGGAAGACAGAGAGAGAGACAGAGACAGAGGGGGGGGCAGAGAGACAGAGAGGGAGAGAAAGGAGAAGGAGGAGAAGAGGAAGAAACAAATCTGGCAAAATATTAATGAGTCAAACTAGGCGAAGGGTATGTGATGTTAATTGTATTAGTCTTTTTAAGAAAGATTTTATTCATTTGTTTAGAGAGAGGGGAAGGGAGGGAGAAAGAGAGGGAGAGAAACATTGATGTGCAGAGAAAAACATCAATTGGTTGCACCTTGCATACCTCCAACTGGGAACCTGGCCCACAATCCAGGCATGTGCCCTGACCAGGAATCGAACCAGCAACCTTTCAGTTTGCAGGATGATACACAACCCACTGAGTTAACACCAATCAGGGCAATTGTATTAGTCTTTCGATCTTCATTTGAAACTTTTTAAATTAAAAAGTTGGGAACATTTTTTAAATAAACAGTTTCTCTCTCTAGAACTTTCCTAGCACTTCATGTTCATTAGAGTCACTGTCATTTTCTACTTCATGTGACGGTATTTACAGCTACGTCTCAGTTCCCTGCCTAGTCAAAATGTTCTGACAGCAGGTACTCTGCTTGGCTTCTCCGTCCATGAATTCCGGCTGCCTGGCCTAGAGCATGATATGCAGCTAGCATAAAGCTTCAAATAAATGATTACCCTTTAGCCCGAGAAGATAATGTAGAAGATATATATTACTACTAGGTCCTCCTAAAACAAAATGTCCGTGTGGGAAGAACACGTGCTTCAGACAGCCCAGGGTGGGAATTCCAGCTCTGCTATGCATGAGCTGTCAACCTTAGTTAAGCTTGCTAACTTCTCTGGGCTTCACATTCTTCATTATTTCCATGAAAAATTATATCCACTTGAAAATATGAGTACAGAGTAATATATAAAGAGCAGCTGGCAGGGTGCCCGGTGTATGGTATCACTAAACAAATATTAACCGTGGTGCACACTAACACACACACCATCGGTCTATGAAATCCAAGTCTGTAATCTAATTCTTTGCACACACACAACAGTTCATGCATGTAAGTTACAGGGCCCTAAGCAGGATTCAGGTCGGAAACCGTGGATACTCTACATTCTAACAAAAGATCAAGCTGTTGATCTCTTCTTCAGTGAGATGCCTTTCAAAGATTATTCCTTCTATATATGAATTAACTCCAGTTTTATAGCCTTTCCTGACATCCATTGCCTTATAAAACTGGAACAAAGGCATAGCTTTGTTTTAGTTCAATACCAAAGACTCCAGCAAATGTTTATCTTTCCCTTTTAAAGCTTCCATCACCCACACCACGCCCCAGCAAACACATAAAAACGCCATTTGCCCTGCTTCATGGTGTATATCTTGAGCTTTTAAAACCCCTCCCAGGAGCCTCCCCCAACCTTTTCTTTACTTTTGAGACCATGGAAGATGCTCTAGAATATTCTCTAGCCTTCCAGAAGATAACCTGCTTAAAATGGGGTCTAACTTCAGCAAAACAGTGGAGTGTGGCTCTTTTCAAATGAGTAATATCAACCCCATTTCCTCCTAGATTTTCTCGGGAGCAAAAACAGAACCACCCGGGGAGGGGAAGGGGGCGGATTGGGTCACGAACCACAGGGCGTCAGGCAGGCGGTCCTCTTTGGTTTCTCTCACTCTCTCTTTTAATCCTCACCTGAGGCTGCGGCTTTTTAAATTGATTTGGCAGGGCGGGGTGCGGGGGGCGATGTTGGGGGGGTGGAGAGAGAGAAAGAGAGAGAAAAACATTGATATGAGAGAAACAATTGGTTGTCTCCCTTACATGACCTGACTAGGGATCAAATATTCAACCCTTTTGGCGTACAGGGTGACACTCCAACAAACTGAGCCACCCAGCTAGGACTGGTTTCTCTTTTCATCCTGCAAATCAATATTTATATATCTCCTCTTCTCCCTGGTATCCAGCACTAGAGTTTGGCAGAAGGATAACTAGAAACATCCCCTTGGAAGGCATGATTATCGAGTCTGCGAAACTGTAATGTTCTAAGGCTTTATACTTGACACACAGTGGGAGCCCAATAAACACTGAACAAATATTTTACACCAAAAAGGAATGTTGAAAATGAGATAAAAGGAAGGAGGGAATGAAATAATAAATTTGGGACAATTTAATGGATTCACCATGATTTTCAAGTCAGCCTGTCAATTAGCATAACCTTAGTTTCCACTCCAAGAGACTGAATAATTCGCAGTGTACAAGAAGGTTGGAACACCTATATTTTCTCCAGTTTACCACCTTTCATAGGTTATAATCAAAGCCCTGCCATTTCCACCATCACATTTTTGAGTGACTAAAGCTGAGATAATGAGGACAGAAAGGCTGTTTTTTTTTTTCTATTCATGAGCAGCCAGTGGGGGAAAAAGCTAATCTGACTTGCTGGCCACTGACTGTGCCTTGAAGAGGCAGCACTGGGAAGAGAGAGGGTTGACCTTGGACTTTATATGGGAAAAGTAAGCAATCCCATACAATAGCTCTAGTTATGTCTCACAACACGAAGCAAGTCATGCCAGGAGCCACATCGAATGCCCTGCACACAGGGCAGCCACGGGGCAGTGCTGTGGCATCGCAGCAACTGCACTTTCTTCCTTCAGGACAAATCTACAAATATAGAAGAGAGCTTTTTACTCCCAACTTTCGCTTGTATTCTGCTGCTCATCCAGCTGACTCATCTTAGCACATCCATGTTTCCGTCCTTCATACTGGGTCTCAGAAGTTACATGATATCTCTTAATATCAGAGCAAAACCAGACACAAAGGCAATAATTTAAGGAAAATAAGGCCCAGAGGAAATATCAGCATGTGTTTTCTCACCTTGTATTTTCTTACAATGTCAAAAATTACATGAAATCTCTTTTGTAAATCCAATTTATTTAAAGCATCCAAAGGGACCCAAAGTTAGAGGACGTAACCCATAAAATAAATATTGCTTATATGTAAGTGTTTACTTCCAATTTACCAGAGTGGTTAATGTGGGCTTTTGTTTATTGGATTTCTTAAGTTGCAAACATAAAGCAGATAGCTACTGTCTGCCTTCTGCACTTTCATTTTCTGTGATAATAATCATTGTTCTTGCTTTGAATTTTTTTGTGCTGTACTTCCTCCTGCATGGCATTGCAAAAAAAGAGTAAGGAATAGTCTTCACTACTCACCGCAGGACAAAAAAGCATAAAAGAAAAGTATATGGAAATTATGTAAATGAGCGTAAAATAATATCTGAAGACCAAGGAAAGGAGCTAGAGATAAGTGGAGAACGGAGAATAAGCGTGTGAAGATGGAGAGAAGAAAACGCTGATATTTTACAATATGAGAAAGATTGCATCGGTCCTCAGTTAAAGCAGCGTGAAGCAGTAGTTATGCCAATGAGATCACCAAGGTTAGGCTAACACACGCGCACACAGTTGAAGACAGCAAGGAGTCCTAGAAGTCCTCACTCTGGCCAATGACAGGTACAGTATCAACAGGTAATGTAGCAGGGCAACCAAAGACGTGGACAGGGAGAGACTCGGGTGCTTGAAGTGTTGGGCCAGTGAGGCCCTCTTGGTGGGGACAGGGGAGACAGAGGGTGGCAGAAGCAGGGTAACTTGATTAAACTACTTCGCTCAAGGAAATGGGGTTCTTCATTTGTTTTCTTCTTTCTGGAACTATCTATGTTGTACCCTAGAAATATCTTGGAGAAAGAAAATCATAGCATGCTTTGGCCTTCAAAAAAAAAACATTGAAGGTTTTCCTCTATTCGGATGGTTTAAGAGGATGGACTCTGGTCTCAGAGGGACGTGGGTTCGAAGCTCACCTTTGCACTTGCCTAATTGTGCAATGCCCAGTGTGTACAGAAAGCTGATACTTAGTAGAATCAGAATCTGGGATCCACAGGAAAATGATCCATGGCATCTCTCGGTCTCTCTGCTCCCCACCCCAGCCCAGTCAGGTGTCAGTCTTGCCCACCTGCAGTCTCACCACAAAAATTTGTTAGCAGGTATGAAAATATATAAGTGCCTTATATGCATTTTTAACTCTCTCTAAAATTGCAAGAACTTCCTTTCTGAAAGTTCCTCCCAAGTCCCCAAATGCAGGAAGAGAATTCACCGCTGATCTTGAAAGCAGAGGCCTGGACTACCCAATCCCCGAAGCCTTTCCTGCAGCTCAACACAGTGCGCGGAAGGAGGGGCAGGGTAGGCCTCCCCGCAAGGGGCAGTGGTTCTGCTTCTTCGGGGAGAGGTTCTAGGCTAGAAGGCAGCAAAGAGTAACCCAGAGGAGAAAGGATTTCACAGTACTGAATTGCAATAGGTTTTTAAAACAATCTTAGAGACACTCAGTAGTGGATTTCTTTGTTTGCTTGATGATTTAGCGGTGCTGTATTAGGGAGGAGGAGCATTTTCACCAGCTCCAGAGCATTCCAAACGGCCTGGCTGCAGAGGAGTGAAGCATAGAAACAGAGGGACATTAGTATGGTGGTCCCATGAAAAGGCACAAAAAGGAAACTTGTTCCTCAAGGCACTAGCGTGCATCTTAACGCTCAAGTCATCCTCCGTGGTCACGAGGGAGGGGCCTGTGTAGTGCACGGAGGTTGGTTCCATCCTGAAATCACAGTGAACAGAGAAAAGACACTGGACAAAAATAAGTGGCCCAGTTTCAAGAATCTCCTTAGAAATCTGGGAGAAAGGGGAGCCTCTAATCAGGGTTTGCTGTGCTCCTGCTCTGGGGAGGGGGTGGGGGGTAGTGAGGTCACTGTCCAGAGGAAGACAGCACTGGATGCCAGGAATCTGATCTCACTGCTCTTCAGTAACTCAGTAGGGTCTGGTGTGGGAATTCCTCATCTCGGGGATTAGCGGTCAATAAATCTGCTTTGTAGGTACCAGTGTTCAGCTAAGGGAAGAAAGAGAAAGTGAAATAGCCTTATAAATTGGAGTCATGTGAAAGAATGTAGCACAGCAGTCCTCTTTTAGAATCATATGGATGGGGCCTTAATAATCTATTTATTTTCATAATCCCTGCTCCCCTCCCAGCTGAGGAAAGTGAAGCTCAGAAGGGAGAAGTCACAGAGCTGGCTCTTCCGGTGCCAGGGCTACTGCCTGGGTGCCTGAAGCCCATTTCAGTGTTTTCCTCTGTATCGCCCACTGTCCCATCCCCCATCAATTTCCAAATTGTGACAGGGTGGACAGGGACTCACAATCTTACCCACCTGGATGTCAACTGTGTCATTCCCAGGGACCCAGGGACACCTGCTCACATTACACAAGACTGCATAGTCCAGACTGCGCAGACACTGAGGGGAAAAAAATGTCCCGTTGGGGACTAGTTCTGCCACTCATGTCACTGTGCAGAAAGACACTGTGGCACAACCAGCAAAACCGGTTCTGGGGGGGAGGAACTCAGTCATAGTTCTGCCAGAATCATGCTGCAATTGATACTAGAAATCAGGAGTTAATTCCCAAATTGCACGATAATTGTTTTAACACTTTCCCCAGTCAAACTTCTTCCTGTATTTAAACTAAACAATCAAGACTTTCACATCCTTTCCTTTCTTCTGTTAATGCGAAAGGAGAGGTAGAAGTAAATATAGGTCACCCACAACAACAAAAGTAGAAATGTGCTCTGGAAAAATCTATCACCTTATCATTAGCTCTTGGTTATATATATGTATGAAGAAGATCAAATGCTGGATGGCTGTTTGTTTTTAATACATGCACCAAAACTTAGATATCCAAAGAAAACTATCATTTAACATAGTCACCTTGGGAAGACATATGTTTTTCTCAAAGGATGATGCTGTGGCTCAAAGTTTATTTGTGGTGTCTCTTCCGACACTACCTTTGCCAAAGTTGGTCTTATAGGAAAGACATCTCCATTTTAACCCTAACGTGGTATTGTCCTACTTGTTGGTAAGTATTTACATTTGGTCCCAAGTGATTTCTGGTATTTTAAAAAAACATCTTCAAAGATCAAGGTATACCACTATTAGGGATGTTCAAAGTGTGTCATAGGCACTGTCTTTAATAGTGCCAGCCCCTGCAAACACTTGGCCTTGCAAACTTAGCCTTAACTTAGCCTTGTAAACACTTGGGCTCATAATTGCCAAAGGCCTGGCCAAAGGAACCAGGGGCTGCCATCAGGGATCCTGGTCCCCTGTCTCTCAGCTCCTCTATGTCAGCCTCCACTGTGTCACTATATTCCCCAATACTGAAAACCAATGAAGACGTAAACTGCATATTCCGCTGAGAGGATATGGTTCGGGCATGAAAATTCACATGTCTACCAGGGCCAGAAAGAGAAAGTTCCAGAACAGACAAGGTTAGACAAAGCATTAAAGAGAACAGCCAGAAACTCACAAGAACCACTCATGTCCTTACAAACACTTGGGCTCAGTGTTGCCAGATTCTTTAATTATCCGAAAGAATCTAGGAACCTAGATTGCAGTAATAAAAATCTCCTGATTATTAAATGTGATCAAAAAGTTAAACATTTGAAATAAAAGTACATAAATGCTTGATACATGCACACGTATGTTCTGTAGACCACATGAAGGCTGCAGGTCACGATTTTGTGTCCTCTGGCCACATAAACAAAAAACATCATGTGGCATTGAACGGGACCCCAACCCTGAGGCCTACAAAAGATTTCTGTGTGGATGTTACCAACAGGAACTCGAAAGCAAATTCAACTGCTTCTCAGTCTACCGTATGAAAATCGCAAACAATTCCTCTGTGAGAGGGTTGCCTTTACTTTCTTGCTTTGTTAAACACCTTTTTCTCAACCACATGATTTTGCTTTTTGCAGTCTGCTAATTGTAACATTGGTAATATTTTAAAGAAATACCTTAGGTTCTGCTATTTGAAAAAAAAATCTTCTTGCCCTCATTAATGATTTATCTTTTATGGTTTTTCTTTAAAAGCCCTTCCAGTAGTTTGGTGGAAATTACTCAAAATTATTTTTTATTACTTATTGGTTAACCTAGACTGCCTACTATTGCAACAGTCAAGTAATAGTAACTAAAAATATATATTAAGGAAACAAATTTTGCTACAAGAAGCAAACACTGCCATTTGTCAAAGCACATGTGAGTTTAAATTTGTCATCCTGGAACAGCGTACATTCACAAACACATTTAAATAAGAGAAGTGAAATTCTACCTTTGGATAAGGAATGGTATTGTCTTAACTAGGCTAAAAAAAGGGTCATCTCAACCCAAATTCACTATCTTGCTGTTGCCTCTCAGAACCTCCATCATTCCAGCTGCCCCTTCGGCTTTGGCATTCTCTTTAAAAGGTCCCTATTGACACATAACGGTTAAGGCATTCACCCACTAGCACTCATCATCACAATTGCATGATGATGAAATCTGGGCTATGACTGCAGCTCACATGCCCTTCCCATGCTAGGATCCCACCATCTCCCCAGGGATCAGTGGAGGGCCTCCTCTCACTACCCACACTTGCTCCAGAGTCCCCCTTCCTCCCCCAGAGCATTGGGTCTTCATACATCACACCCCCATACTTGGTATGGCAGAGAGATTTGGAACAGCGAGTTTTGTTTTGTTTTGAGTCGTGGAACTGAGTGAGGTTCAGAGAGGTGAGGTGACTTGCTGAGGATTCTAAGCCCAGCCCTGCTGGGCCTTGCACAGATGCCTTTTCTTGATCTAGCCCAGGAACCGAGCCACTGAGACGAAGGGGCATGAAGGGAAACAGGACCCTTGGGCGAGGAACTTGAAACGGACCCTAGAAGACAAACTTCCCTACAGTTCTGTGTGGTGCCTGGCCACCCATCAGCTGCAAGGCCCACTTCCCTCCTCAGGTGAGCTGCGCCCCTGCCGACTCCCCAGGCTGCTCTGTGGTCTGTTGCCACAAGCCCATTTAAGTCGCCTTTCTCGGGCCTAAAGCCAATTTCATTTAAATTGTTTTATACCTGAGTGAAATGACACACTGAGCAATTCATCTTCATCTGTAAGTCCTGCCCACAAACTCCCATCCAGTTTCCTTTCTCACCCAGCCTTCCCCTAGCTTGCAGACAATAAAGCATTGAAGGGAGTTGTTTACATTGACCTTTCCATTAGTTTGAAGACAGTTTTGTTAACACCCTCCTAGATGGTATGTAGCTAAAGTACAAAACAAACTGAGGTTTCATCTGGAAACTTCTCTTTGGTGCAAAATAAGAATCAAGAATCAGAAGCTATGCAACACAGGAAAAAAAAAAGTGTATTGCAGGCAAGTTTGGAGTTTTCCAAAACTCAAAGAGACTCGTGGCAAGAAAACAAATCAAGTATCAGGTAGTTTCACATTTTCACAACTGTGGGAGTCTGTCCTCAGGGCGCACCTTGCTGGAGAGTATACTGTTGCCCTTTCAAACTGTGCTGGCGTAAGAGAGAAATAGGAAAAGCTTAAGCAGCCAACAAGGAAAAAAATGGCTCAAGGTCACAGTGGGTACGCCTCAGGGAGTGAAGTTCACACATCTGCAGTACTGCTTTCTGCCCCCTTGCTCAATCAGGTTATACTTGGAAGGGATCGCGGAGTCAGGAGACTTCCCAGTCACTTACCTATGAAAACATTATCTCTGAACGCCTTGCACCCTCTGAAGGAAGCTGCAGTTAGAGCTGGGTGTGGGAAAATCTGCAATGCAGGTGGAAAAGGGCTCCTGGCCCACTCCTTGCCAACCCCAAGGGCTAAAATGGAGCCCGGAAGGCTCGGGGGGGCCGTGGGTCATGGAGCGTTCTCTGGGGGGCCGCACAGGAACATGCTCACCCTTTTCTCCTTTACCCCTCAAAAGGTAATTTAGCTGAACAGAATTGGACGTTTGTGACTTCTAGAGAAAGACAGTAAGTTCATTTCCTTTTATTCTGGCTCAAGTTCACGGATCTTTCCCTACCTATAAAGTCTTTTGTAAAAAAATAATAATAATAATAATCTGCAGAGAAAGGACACATTACTGAAAAGGTCTAACAATGAATCAATGCTACTTTTTAACTCACCTTCGCCTCCTCATTCACGTCCCAGGTGAAGGAAACAGCATTGTATGCAATCTCTTCGATGTTTCCAATTGTATTAAAGCTCTCCTTGTAATCCGCTGTAATGTTAAAAAAGAAAACGGTTTTAGAGTAAGAGTTACTCAGTGACGTGTCATTTTTTTCAATGAGGAAACTGAAACTTTGCCTCTTCTTCAAGTGGTTTCTATGGTAACAATTAAGGATTTATGCTAGCTGATAGTCTTTTACTAATATTTATAAGAATGTAAACATATTCCTCTATTAAAGACTAAAAATCTAGGTAAAGCAATGTCCCTAACTGATTTGTTCATTAGTTTCATTTTTCACTAGGTTTATACCATTATTCTTTTTCTCCTGAGTCCCTTGTCACCTACCCGTTCCTTCTCCTACTCACTTTCCCGCTGCTGGAGTTTTCTGGAAGGGCCAGGGCAGTCCATGGGGATTGTTTTGTAAAACAGAATATTCTTTTTAGCAGCTAGGCAGTGTCATCAGGACTTGGGTGATGGGAATTCCAGCCCAGGGCTAGAAAACCTTTTCTTTTTAATTTCTTTTTGGACTTGAGTAGGGGAAGTTGAGGTCATCCTACACAGCTCGCTATCGCCACCGGTTCATTTAAGGTCTTCCACGCTTTTATTTATGTAGCATTTATTTATTGCTTTTTATCCCCATTATCCATCCTCACAAACACAATAGCTATTAATGTGTTTGCTGTATATTCTCATAAGTTGTGTTGATTTGCCTTTGCACATACTTTCATTTTCACACATTGTGCTGTGCTATGGGTAGGGTTGCCAGATCCAGGAAATATTTGGGATACACTTATCCTTAAAATGTATTTGTTTTTCAAATCAAAGATTCAAATGTAATTGGGCACCCTGTATTTTATCTGGCAAGCCTAGCTCTGGACCTCTTCCGAGTTAACTACACACCTATTTCTAACTGCAGCTGCACAGAATTCCATGGGGACTGTCAATCACAATTCTCCTCAGAAATGGGTCCTTTGGTGGTCTCTAGCGTTCTGGTATCACAAACAGACCTGTGATAAACACCTTCATTCTTCACTGTACCTGCTGTCACAGACTCAGCCGGTCTTCAGATCTGGACATCATATTCCTAGTCTAATGCTCACTGCTTTCTGAGGTTTCTAGCTCACACTTACTGTCTGCATCCCCCGCCACCCCCCCACTTTTGGCCTCCTTAGAAATGACATCTTGCCTTAATTCTGTCCTTGGTGTTCTACATAAACAGTGGTCATGGCCTGCTTGGCTGGCATCATAGTAAAATCCACATGCTTTTCTTTGGGGGCCTGGTTTATTCACAAATTGATCACCTAATCACATATGTTCTTTCTCTCTAAGCCTCCATAATTACTTGTCTAAAATGAAACTGTGATCACGTGCTTTCTACAATTTTTTATAAGGTTAAATCTTTCACCATGACCTATCATGTCCTTCGCGGCTAGGCCCTGCACACCGCTCTGTGCCTTCATACGTTGCCTCGCAGCGGGGGCCAGGGGAGGCTCAACTATAATGATATTTGTAAAGATGCTATTTGTGTACAGCATCTTTAAAATTTTTCCCTTCTGAGTTAGGATAGGGGTTAGTTACTGCGACTGACTTCCAGGATGTATAAAGTGCTCGTTGTCCACAAGATCTGCCATTTTCCTGGTTAAGTGGTTGTTTCCTCTTCCTGTGTCCTGTTACATGGCCACACTACTCAGGGCTGGTGGCTTCCCCAGGCTCTCACAAGTCCCCTATGCTAATGCTTTAAAGTGTTGAAGTCTGCTTCCCTAAAGGTCACATGTGTAATCGCCTTTCGCTATTTACTCTTCATCTGTCAAAAAAACTAAGTTCATATCAACCTTTACCAAAATTCTAATTACTTCCTCTTATTAATACAACTCCTTCTGTTTTGTGAATTAGACTGCGAGTAGTACTCTCATTGGCTTTTTCTACCCCTAATACAAATAATAAAAGTCCATAAAAATAACAAGTTCAAAATAATCCATGATAGAACAAAAAGAGTTTGATTTTTTTTTTTAATAAAACTCCTCATTTCTGGGTCCTGACTAATGCTCAATCACAGAAAATCCTGCTTGGAGGTGTCCTCCGGAAAGGCATTCCTGACTTATTCTCTAGATTCCAACAAGAATTCTATTTCCCCTCTTTCTCACCAAATTTCTACTTTTGGGGCCAATCCCATGGATACAAAGTGGTACTCTAATGATGTTATATTTGCGTTTCTTCTCCCAGTTATGAGTTCAAGCATCTCTTCACCTCTGGGATAGCTCTCCCATGTCCCCTTATATAAACTTCAGGTTCAAGCCCTTTGTCCATGTTTCTATTGGTTTCCCAAGGGAAACTTGGAAGCAAAGTTTGAAATAAAGCAAACGCACTTTACTATAAAATCTTATGAGTTCACCAGAGGAAAGTCAGAGGCCATGAACTAGTAAGAAAAATGTTTAAAAGCAGCCACAATCTACTCACCCATAAACAACTACTGAACACACATCCGATATACTTCATGTTTCCTATCTCTGTCTCTGTCTTCCTTTCTCCAAAATTTGTAAATGTTTGTATATAATAGTGTAACAATTTTTTTAATTTGCTTTTTTCCATTAATACAGCTTCAGCATATTTTAAGAATTATTTATTTATTTTTAGAGAGAGGGGAAGGAGGGAGAAAGAGAGGGAAGAAACATTGATGTAATCAATCAGTTGCCTCTTGCATGTCTCCAAGGGGGAACTGGCCCACAACCCAGGCACGTGCCCTGACCGGGAATCAAAGAGGTGACCTTTTGGCTCACAGGATGACACCCAACCCACTAAGCCACACTAGTCAGTGCCATCTTCAGCATCTTTTCATGTCACTAAGTAAACATGTGAAAACTACTTTTAATGACCAAATACCATTATATTAGGTGAAAATGAAGTGCCATAACTTTATTCTGCTCGTCTTGGTCACTTAAATGATGTCCAGTAATTTACTACCTTAAATATCACTTCATTATCCTTATGGTTAAATATTCATATATATTTCATTTTTTCATTAAGATATATTCTCGGAAGTGAAATTTATAGGTAAAAAGCAAATATATTTTTAAGGCTTTTAATTCATTTTGTTAAATTGTTCTTGGAAAGGTTCAAACAATTTATATTCAAAATGACCGTGTATTAAGTTCCTACTTCTTTCCAAATTGGTATGTAAAGCAGGATAACTTATTGTTATATTTTTAAATTTAAAAAACAATTTTCTTCAATTATAGTTTGCATTCAATATTATTTTGTATTAGTTTCAGGTGCACAGCATAGTGATTAGACAATCACATGCTTTAGCTAACTTATTATTTTAATTTGCAATTTCTTGATTGCTAAGGAGGTAGAATCATCTTTCATTTGCTTTCTGTCTCTTTGTGTTCCTTTATATTCTTTCTCTTTTGTTTTTATATTTATTCATTTATCCAACAGCTTCCTGTTTTGCCCTTTGCTAATTTTTCTCTTAGGGTATTCAAATTTTCTTATTGATTTTAAAGTAAATATTTAAAGCAAAGATATAAGCAAAAGGAAAACCATTTTATATCCTATAAACATAGAATAAAGCTTTATGACTGTATTGGGGATGATTTTAAACACAAACCTGTGCTTTCAGCAGGTCAGCCAATCTATTAAAATTTTGAAGGGAGAAGCAGATCACTAAATTTAAAGAAACTAAGTTCCCTAATTCTTCATAGCCATTTGTTTTAAAAGAAAGTCATGCAACTTTGTTTTAAAGTTTTTAATAACCATTTTTAAGAAAAAGTTTTTAGGCCAATCATAAATTTGAAAAACGAACATTGTATCTAGAAATAAACGCAAACCAAAATGGTTCAGTCAAATACTGATCCTAGATCTCCTAAGTTGCTGCATTATAAGGTTTTATTGTTTCCGAAACTGAAATTTAATCACCTTAAAAAATGCATTAATTGGTTGGACATACAGATGGCCAATAGACATAGGAAAAGACGTTCAGCATCACTAATCGCCTCACACCTGTCAGAATAGCTATCGTCAAAAAATCAACAAAGAACAAGTGTTGGTGAGGATGTGGAGAAAAGGGAATGCTTGTGCACTGTTGGTGGGAATGCAGACTGGTGCAGCTGCTGTAGAAAGCAATATGAAGCTTTCTCCAAAAATTAAAAATGCAACTGCCTTATGACCCAGCAATTCCACTTTTTGGAATATATCCGAAGAAACCTGCAACACTAATTTGAGAGAATATATGCATCCCTATGTTCATTGCAGCATTATTTACAGTAGCCAGATTTGGAAGCAGACCAAGTGCCCATCAGTAGATAAGTGGATAAAAATGTTGTGGTACATTTATACAATGAAACACTGCTCAGTTATTAAAAAAACAAGAAGAAGAAGTAAATCTTACCTTTTGCGGCAGCATGACTGGACCTGGAGAATATTATGCTAAGTGAAATAAGCCAGCCAGAGAAAGACAAGTACCGTATGATTTCACTTATGTGAAATCTAATATACAAAATAAACTAAGAAATAAAATAGAAACAGACTTACAGATACAGAGAACTGACTGACAGCTGTCAGAAGGGAGGGGTGTTAGGGGGCTGGGTGAAAAAGTGAGGGGATTAACCAAAGGAAAAAAACTCATAGACACAGACAACAGTATGGTGATTACCAGAGGGAACGGGGGATGGAGGAGGTAGAAGAGGGTAAAGAGGGGATAAATGGTGATGGAAGGAGATTTGACTTGGGGTGAACACACAGTACAATATACAGATGATGTGTTATAGAACTGTATGCCTGGAGACTTCTGGTCAAAATGGAGGCAGAGGTAATCACGGCTTGCCTCCATGTACAACCACAGAAAAATTACAGTTAAATTAAAGAACAAATGTCACTCAGAACTGTCAGAAAATCGAGCTGTATGGAAATCCAACAACTAAGGAATTAAAGAAACCACACTCACCCTGCAGAAACGAAGGATACACTAATTGAAATAAAGAACAATTTACAGTGAATCGATAGCAGAGTGGATGAAGCCAAGAATCAAATCAATGATTTGGAACATAGGGAAGAAAAAGAAATCCAATCAGGACTGCAATAGGAAAAAAGAGTCCAAAATATCGAGGAGAGTATAAGGAGCCTTTGGGGCTACTTCAAACATACCAACATTCGCATCACAGGGGTGCAAGAAGAAGAGAAAGAGCAAGAAATTGGAAACCTGTTTGAAAAAAACAATAAAAGAAAATTTCCCTAATTTGGTGAAGGAAATAGACATACAAGTCTGGGAAGCACCAAGTTCCAAACAAGATGGATTTAAAGGGGACTATACAAAAACACATTATAATTAAAATGCCAAAGGTTACCCCGGCTGGTGTGGCTCAGTGGATTGAGTGCCAGCCTGTGAATCAAAGGGTCGCAGATTTGATTCCCAGTCAGGGCACATGCCTGGGTTGCCGGCCAGGTTCCCAGTAGGGGGCACGTGAGAGGTAGTTACACATTGATGTTTTTCTCCCTTCTTTTCCCTCTCTCTAAAAATAAATTTTAAAAATCTTTAAAAAGGAAAAAATGCCAAAGGTTAAAGATAAAGAGAGACTCTCAAAAGCAGCAAGAGAAAAGCAGAGAATTACCTACAAAGGAGGTCCCAAAAGACTGTCAGCTAATTTCTCAAAAGAAACTTTGCAAGATAGAAGGGATTGGCAAGAAGTATTCAAAGTCATGAAAAACAAGGACTTACAACCTAGATTACCAAAGATAAGCTATCATTTAGAATCAAAGGGCAGATAATGTGCTTGCAAGATAGGTAAAGCTAAAGAAGTTCATCATCACCAAGCCATTATTATATGAAATGTTGAAGGGACTTATTTAAGAAAAAGATAAAAAATATGAACCATGAAATGGCACTAAGTCTGTATCTATCAACAATTGAATCTAAAAAATAAACTAAGCAAACAAGCAGAACATAAGCAGAATCATAGATATGGAGAACATTGGGAAGCTGGCCAGTGGGGAGGGGGACCTGGGGGAGAATGGGGGAAAAGGTGAAGGGATTAAGAAGTACAAATTGGTAGTTACCGAATAGGTAGGGGGATGTTAAGAGCAAATATAGGAAATGGAGTTGCCAAAGAGCTTATATTCATGACCCATGGACATGAACAATGGAGGGCGGATTGCCAGAGGGAGTGGGGGTGCTGGGTGTGGAGGGGGGCAAAGGAGAAAAAACTAGGATAGCTATAACAGCATAATCAATAATAGAAAAGAATTGTACACCTGAAACATATATTTTCATTAACCAATGTCACCCCAACAAAATTATAATTGGCAGAAATGGGTCTCTAAAAAAATGTATGCTAATTGAATCTGACTTAAAAGGTAGTTCTTATTAGTCTTAGTAATTTACACACAAACGGGCAACCCTACATGCATGGTTAGCTTGAAGCATCAAGAAAAATGAAACCATGGGAAGAAGAAATGGGAGTCTGTCTAAAGAAATAAAATGGAAGTTGATCTCATTGTTAAGTCATGTTGCCTGTGACCTTTTAGGGTCTCCTCTAAGGCTATATGTGTCCTTGGAATGTCGGAGTGAGGAGTAAGGGAATGCACAGCCATTGACATTCTCTAGAGTCAGGTAGGACGCCCCCCACAGACACAGAATGAGTCTGGATTCCTGTACCTTACAGGCTCGAGAGGATGTTCTGTAACAGTGCTTCTCAAATGTTGAGGCGCATCAAAATCACCTGTAGGTCTACGGTTAAATGAGTTGTCTGGGCCCATTACCAAAGATGCAACATGTCTGGGATGTAGCAAAGAATTTGCCTTTCTAACAGGTTGGCAGGTGGGGCAGATGCTGCCAGTCTGACATCGAGACCCCACTTTGGGAAGCACTGTTCTATGGCAAATTCAAACGACTGAATCCTTTGGGCGTGCTTGCTTCGTTCCACAAAATGTCTTAGCACTGTCTGTCACTGAGGACCTGCACAAACCATCAATAAGGTCTATGTGACAGATTGTTCTTCTTCCTAAAAGATTTTCTCTCTTGGGAGGACACAACCAGCATATATAGGAAGACCAGGCAGTTACCTATATGGTGAGACTTGAGTACTACCTGCTCCAAGAAGTCTGCTTGTTCTCAAATCTGCAGTCCCATTCTAAAGCACTCACTCATTCCTTTGGGTAAGTGCGTTGTCATCTCTTGTCATTAAAATGCAAATATTCTTGGGATAACAGCTGCCACAAACCAAGTACTCACTGAATGTCAAGGCTGTGTCTAGCTTACCATGCTACCTCACCTAATCCTCGCACACACTCTGTGAGGCAGATATTAGCATCCCCCTCCAACAGAGAAGTTGCTGCTTTCACAAAATCACGTGGCTGGGAACAGGCCAACCTGTGATTTGAATCCAAGTCTGTTTGGTGACAAAGGCCAAACTTTTAACCACTGCCTATATTTATCTTGCAAATCAAAAAATAAATTGTTACCAGATACTAACACCTTGTAGAAAAAAATCATAGCACATCCTCTGTGGCAACTGGCTGGGAGAGAAGTGCTGAGGAAAGTTCAATGAGGCAGGGATACAACCCATTTTTGGACAATTGCAAATTCCTTGACAGAGGAGGGCAGGCTTGGGGTGCTGCACTGGAGAAAAGCAAAGAAATCATCTCCATACCCTGCAGGCATCACAAAGCCTGAAAGAAAAGTTCAAAAGCCAGCCCCTTGGGAAAAACAAGGGGGTGGGGGTGAGGATAAACTTGACAGTGTTTCAGCAAAGGGCAGCTGAGCAGGGGCGACTGTGTAATGGCCGCTTTCATGTCTATTCCTGGCAAGTTACATTTTACACAGAAATTAAGGCACTGCACCCTATTTTAACTGTTATGGGCAGAGTGATGGTAAATCATTTGTTATCTTTTTTCTTTTTTGCATATGATCAGTGGTGTATGTGTAAGTATAATTCTGGAATGCCGTCAAAGGCATTTTTTAATTCTTTCACATTAATTAAGTTCCACATGCTTGGTAAATTATAACTACCCCTTTTAATTATTTTTTATATATATTGTGGGAGATTAAAAGGAGTGGTATAATTAATATAAAAATTGCTTCTCTTCTGAAAGGTGTGGATTCTGTCTGGACTAGCGAAATAATGGATGTGGAATGCTGAAAATAGCTCAGGGCACTATTGCAAGTTCAGTGTGCATACACTGCAGTCTCAGAAGGCTTTTTCAAAGTCAAGAATTCAGGGTAGTTTACATATTTGAGAACAGGATACACAAGGAGTCCACTTATGGGTCAGCACCCAAAGTTCCGGAAGAAAGGACAATGACGGTGGAGACACACAGACCTGCATTTAATTTCTGCCTCCTCACACCAAGCCCTACGACCTTCAGTGAGCTATGGAACCTCTCCAAACTTGTACTTCCTCATCTACAAAAGAGACAATATCTAAGACCACAGGCCCAGCTAGTACCACAGTGGGTGACGGGGAAATTGGGCCCTACTTTGCCCATCCCTCCTGACCTCAAACACCTGCTCCCCTGTCTGTAAATGTCAAAGAGGATCAGCTCAAACTCAGGGAACAGTCAGGGGTCATTCCAAGGAGGATTCGCTCTGACTTCAAATAGGTAGAATAAATAAACTTTAGTCCAAGTAGGTTCTGAGATATTTTCTGTTTTTCAAAATGCAAAATAAAAATTTTTTAAAATAAGTAAATAAATAAATAAAACAGCTCCTTAAAACCTGAGAGACTCACAAGAACTCTAACGAGTTATTTCCTTTTAATGCGTTTCTCCCAGGTCCTAGACAAAGTGTGTTTCCTTCAGTGTGCTGACACTTGAGCTGAGCTGTAGAGGCATTAAATGTATTTCCACCACTTGGCCTTCGCCCCTGAACAAATAGGAACAGCACCCGCTTTTAGGAGAGGGGTGTGTGCTAAATATATTTCAGACACATTACCTTGGACAATTCTGATCAGTATCTTTTAAAATTATTCCTGCTTTGTGCAATAGGAAACTAGCAAACATGTTAAATACCTTCCCTCCCTAAGAGTCACTTAGTTTTAAGGGGCCAAGCTGGGAGTGGAACCAAAGTTTTGTCTACATATGAAGCCAGAATCCTTTGATTTCTGTGATACACACAACCTTACAAATGAGCACATTTCCATACACAACCCGGAACAAGGAAGGCTGGGATTATGAAGACATAATTTGTGACTCACAGAATGTGACTGGAAAAAGAGTGAATCTTTGATGCTAAAGCAGGAATTAATATTAGTAATACTATTTACTCTCCATGGTTTATTGTTATATCCTTACAGATATCATTTAAGATGAAACCTTCCTTGGAATTTTCTCTTTAGGCCAAACTTACTGGTAATATTTTATTTGGGTTTAATTCACCTTGCTGTTTCTAGAGAAGAAATTGTATGGGTCGATGTTACAACTTTCAATTGCATTAACCATAATTTTAGAATAAGAAAAGCACTTCACATTGTAACCCAGTACTAGATTCCATTTACGTTAATATTTTTCTTCTATTTGATTTCATTTTTTAAGAATGCTGATCCTGACCTGTAAACTTGACTTCGGACTAACGAAAGGTCATATCCTATGTGCAGACACATAAGCACACATGCGTGTGTGTGTGTGTGTGTGTGTGTGTGTGTGTGTGTGTTTATGCATACCATGGCATCTAGCTCTGAATTGAAATCAACCTGGATGCGCTTAAAATTAAGCTCTCTCCACTCGTCTATGTTACTCAGTGAGATTTAACTTCATTTTTAACTACTTTGTCTCTTAAAAAAATTGTGCCTGGTACTTTCTGACAGTTTGCTGAATGAATGAAGACATGGATAATGCTTTGGTAAATAATTTACTCTTGTATGCTACCTGAACTAGTCCTGTTTTATTTCAGTTTTCCATTCTTCACCTCGTTACTTAATATACTAAAACTTTTAGGGGCAGGTGTGGGCACAAGAAGTTGCAAGCACGTAGGAATAGGAGTTACTGCCCAAAGTGGCCAATCAGCTGTCATCCTCTCAGAACTACAAACAGGGCTCCCTCCCTCTAGCACAACAGTCCCCAACCTCTTCCCACCCACAATGATATTTCTAGAAACTGTGATAACTTCCCAGTTAAACCAACACTAATTTACAAAAGAAAATTGAATTCCTTCTCAACTGATGGTACTTCACTATTAGTAAGTCTCTAGACTCGCCTTTCTGTAAGACACTCAATAGTATCTCAAAGACCAGTTCTGGTGTCTACAAGCCCTCTGGTAAAGGCAGACATAATTTTTAAACACATATAATTGTGCTGCTGAGATGCAGACTGAACAGATTTAAACAACAGAAATGGCTTTTCGGGAATCGGTGGTGCAGGACACAGACACATTACAAGGACTATAAATCATCAGTAGATTATCTGTCACTAAATTTGAACCACAGACCCAATCCCTTCAACTGCTCAAGTTCCATTCAGATTAACACTCCATTTTCAACCTCCTCCCTTGCCCCGGGCCTCCCAATCCCACATACCAACCTGGTTAACAGACACAGAAGGTGAGTCTGTCCTGCATGTGATGGGACTGGGGTGTGGGAAGGGACAATGCACTGGCTATTTTTTTTTACATGATTTTTCATTTGTTATATGAATAATTTTTGCAGTAACTGCTATTTGAATTACTCACGCCACTCTTCTTGTTTATTTTCCATCCATTATTAGAGGATACAGATATTATTTCAAACTGAAATTTGAATCCTCTTAGGTATATTTCAAGAAGACGCTTTGTCCTTCCAAGGAGGAAGCTGTTGCTGCCTTCACGGTTTCCCTTTGTAATGCTGACAGACCAGAGCACCTGCGGGCTGTAGGTGTGAGTCCCACCGAATCAGCAGCCACCTCAGAAAAGCTACAGAACCTCTCCAAGCTGGTTTCCTCTCGATCTGTGAGAGGGAGATAATACGGGAACCTGCCTCACAGGATCGCTGAACAAGGACGCGATGCTCGCTTACTTAGCACTCACTTCTTTCAATGCTTGTCTTTTCAAGAGCAGAGAACCTAGTGGCAGCTCCGCATTCCTGGAGCCTGTTCAAAGAACTTTTTTCAGATTAGCTTCACCTTATTTTGGCTTCAACACTTCAAAGAGCTTAATTTAATTTTGGAAAAACTTTCTCTTGGCAAGTTTTAGGCTTTGTAAACAAAAGAGAAAAACTTTAGATTTGCCCATTTTAACACTGGTGGGGGTGGGGGGGATACTGTGAAGACATGAATTTGTTTCTGTTGAAAGGCACGGTGAGAGGGAGGCTGCTAGCAAATGTTGGAGGAGGCGGAGACACCAGCTCTGTAGTTTTGTTTAGTAAATAAATGAGTTGCATGAAACTCTCAGACTGTATCTCCAGGTACTTTTTGTATTGAATAATTTTTTAAGCCAACCAAATAATACTAAAAAATGTGACACCATCAGATTATCTGTTGTTTCATTAAATGAATCTCTTGAAGAAAGAAAATAATTAGGCCCCAAGCAAAACACAAGAGTGAAATAAAAGTATTCATTATGTGTTTGAGATGAAAACATGATCTTATATAGCTAAAGATAAAGGCAAAGTCTCACCAATTAGGGGAAAAACAATGCGGTACCCAGTAATCTTGAAAAAGAGGGACATTAAACAAGAATGAACAATTTTACAATATTAAATACAGTGGATCTGTGAAGTGGTCTCAGGGGTGTGTGTGTATGAGAATTTTGGAAGGTCATAATCTAAACCAGTATCTCTTCTCATTAAAACAAATTCTCAGGAGGTCTTTCACCATTCTCTCTGTAACTTTCCTTCTTTTTAACTATTCGGGCTTTAAAATTATCAGCATAAAGGAAACTCTTTACCAGAAAAGGTTTATTAAATAATGTCCTGGAACCAAACACACGTCTGAGGAACAGTGAAGAAGAATGGTAATGGACCACGTTCATTCTAACATTTAATTTCCAAGTCTAGCTACTTTTGGGGGGCGGATGATTTACTTGTAAACAATTTCCTATTGTTTGCTTCAGGGAAACAACAATAATTTCTAATTACATTATAAAGAGTAATTTTCCCTGGCTTATTAGTGTATGTATACTTCTATGTTAGCAATTGAGTCTTAAAAGTTATTAAACAAGTTTCATCAAAAGGGCTATAGGACAATAAAATAATATCTTAAATATAAGAAATTAAAGTACCAAATACACATTTAGCCCCCTGGCATCTAGAAAAATCTGACCGAAATTGATTCTTGCAGAATGGAAAAGGAGGGAGTGTGACCCCACCTGACTTTCCCGCTGGCTAGACACCTGCCGGCCTGCTTACCACGGTGTTACCTACAAACACAAAACCGCACGCGGTCGTGTTCATCCGCCAACACTGGTTGAGCATCTGTTCTGTGCCAGGTCCTGTACAAGGGGCTGGGTATACAAGGTTTAAAAAAATCCTCTCTCCAGTTAAGAAGCTCAGCATCTAGTGTGATGGGCAGAATGTAAACTGATCAACCAAGCGAAACTCGGCAAAGGGCTATTGTCTAGATATTAATCAAACTCCGTGCAGGAAGCAGCTGACCCGGCCTGGAAACATCAGGAAGATCTCACCCGGGTGGGGACAAGGAAACGAGTTCTCAAGCACTAAAATATCTACCAGGTAAAGGAGGAAGGGAGGGCGATTCTAGGCAAGAAGCACCTCGGAGAAGGAACAAAGGAGAGGCTCGAAGTAACAGAAAATCTGGAGAGGGGCAAAAATAGACCTATAGATATAGCATTCAGAAATTTTAATTAAAAAAAGAAGTTACACTGGCTTAAGGCATCAGGAGTAGTTTAGAGTGTGGGTGAGGAAGTGGGCCCCCCTCTTAAGGAACACAGAGTGGAAGGAAAGAGGAAGAGCCAGCAAGAGCTGGGAAGGGAGTCTGCACAGATCAGGACCTGGACGGCTGGGCAGTTTGTGAACTTGGCACTCGCCTAGACCCTTCCCTGGGTGGGGGCGAGGTTCTAGAAAAATACTTCCAGGATGCCCAGATCACCCAAGGAGGAAGTCATTCTCCCCAAAGCTGTTGTCCCCAACAAAATGAGCTTTAGGACTCACAAAGAAACATGCATGTAATAACTGAAAATGACAATGGCTCCAATATTATTAAAAATTAATAATATTAATTTTATTTTTTGCCTGAATTATTTTGCCTGAAACTAAGATTCAAGTTAAAAGAATACTCGAATTTTATGTTTTAAAATATATAACTTTAATAGCCTACCATACTTGTATCACATAAATGTTTTCTAACCAAAGCTGAAGATGAAAAAGAATTTTCAGTAACTGTGGCTACAGCACTTGCCTATAGAACGGAGGGTGCCTCGCTCATGCTGCGGGCTTGTGCTAACGGAGCCAAGGGAAGACAGCAAGACCCCGGGGCCGCAAGGCCACACAGTGCCGGCAGGGTTTGGTGGCGGTTGCTGTTTTAAGTTGGGGGCTGTCCCGAGGTTTTGTTTAGTTTTCTTTTGAATTTACATTTCACATTTATTGGGGTGTGTGGAAACAGTCTAGGAAAACATCAAAAATCAAAATTCCGTTTACTGGAATTATTTGTAAAGCCAGACAACACTTACCCAACTGTAAGGAGAGAGCAGATTTGTAGAGCTTAGGGGAGGAGAGCCCTCCAGAGAACTAAATGGCGGGGTGGGCAACCCTGGTGAGAGACGTGGGTTGCAGGGCACTCTTGTCTCCTAGGTCTGTTTGGGCCATGAATTCATGCCGGCTACCAGGCTACCTGGCCTTCTGAAAGGTGTCAGCTGCCTCCCCAAACCCCAGCCCCATGCCTACCCCCCTCCAGGTGGGCTATGAAAACCGCAAGAAAGCACACTGGTGGGGCACAGCCAAAGCCCGCCTTCTCTGGGAAACCCAAAGGGGAAAGAAAGTGTTACTTAATTGTAATCACAATTCGCATTCAAAAGTAGAGTATGACTCCAGACCGAAGATGGCTCCTCCGCTGGATAGGCGAGGCCAACTGAATAATTCACAGAGGTCAGAGAAATTCTGTGTTTGGAAGTGTTCTGGCAGGCTTCTCTTTGAACCCTTGGAGAAAACTATTTAGAACTAAACTTGAAGAAATGTTTTTATTTAGTTAGAACTTAAGTTTTCATGAAAAGCTTTACCTTCATATAAAACTGCTCTCAACAGAGCACAATTAAAAAACTGGCTCTTAGGAAATGGATCTGTAAGAGGGCAGAGATGAAAATCCTATAATCACATGTTAATAACCAAAGATGCACTATAATTGCCTGCTAATTACTGTGGAAAACTACAGGATTAATATTAACAATGTAACTCATACATTCTGATGTGTTATAATCCCCTACAAGGAAAGATTACTGTGTACCAAAATTGAAGACAGAGACTGAATAAAGAGCAAATGGTTAATTTCACAATTAACTACAAAATTATGTGAATAATGTCTACATTGAATGTGACTGTCAAGTAATGATGCCTATTTGTATGTGCCTGTGGAATCAGTCTGATTACATTACAATTGAGAACACCCATTCTGAAAATGCAAATTCTGGGATGTTTATTCTTTTAGAACATCTGCATCGCAAAGTAGTAAAGTCATTCTTAATTGTGTTCAGAAGAGAGAAAGTCTCTGTGAATGTGCCCCAGTTTATCTGTTGTAGCTTCTAGCTATCCTATGAAGTTAATATTAGTTGTTGAGTGTTTAATTTTCCTCCCTGCTTGAAAGGGAACAAATAGAAAAATGTACCTTCTCCAGGAAATGGTTTTGGAATTATCCACTGTTTGACTAGACTTCATAGGTAGTCCAGTTCATTTCGTGACTTGCTTCATTTCAAATATTTTTTAAGTGGCTCACACTGTGCTAAACTCGATCACTTCCACTATGCAAATGAGTCCCAGGGGAATGCTACCCTGCTCTGTGTGTAACAACACAGAGCTCCTCGTGGACCGGGCCGAATTCAGCACCTGGCCAGCCCCTGCTCCCCCACACCACTCCTCCTGACTCCCCTGCTTCAGGGCAGGGCCCCTAGCCGGTTACAAAATCACGATTTTCTTCTTTGATCCTTTCTGTCTCCCCACGGCTAGGCATCACGGAGGGTCTATCTCTTCTAGAATGTGTCTCCAGTTCCTGGGTTACCTTTTTATCTCCTCAATGATTATCAAAGCACCTGAAATCAAGTACTGCAACTCATTAAAGAGGAATGTCCCTTCATTGCAATATTCTGCTTGCCTATTACATCTGCACGTTCCCATCCTTCTGTCCTTATCAGAGTCCTAGGAGGACTGATGTTTGAATGGAATACACCCACTTGGAAGAAAGACTCTCTTACCTATTCTTGGATATCTAAAATCTACTCCGTTCAACAACAGAGAAACATGGGTTAGCCCAAAACAAGGCAGGCATGTTATACTTCAATATAAAAAGGTATAAACACACACAGAGACTGCAATATCTCCCCAACAAAACTGCAAAACAGGACTTTATGGAGCCAAGACAGTGTCAAAGCCACAGAGGGAAAGAAACTCGGAGCTTAATTACCCTGCACATCTGGTGTGGTGATGACCCTACAGTGGGTCTTTGCAGAGGAACTGAAATTGGAGCATTTATTTCCTTCATAGTCTACCTGCAGCTCTGAGGTTTGCCACCACGGCACAGGTGTTAAGAACCAATGGCCCTCTAACACTTGAAGCCCCTAGACACCCTGCTGGGTTCAATCTGTCACCACTGGACCTGAAAGTCTCCTTTTAGAGCAGGGGCGTCCAACCTTTTGGTGTCCCTGGGCCACACTGGAAGAAGAGTTGTTTTGGGCCTCACATGAAATACACAAACACTAATGAAAACTGATGAGCGAAAAAAAAGTTCTGCGCATAATTTTTGTGATACCCACCACCACAGATAAACAAAAAATTTCTCACATAATAACCCTAATTATGCAGCAGTCCTTTCGATAATCTTTTAAAATTGTCAACCAGGTCCCGCATTTGTGATCACTAATATAGAAAATGTACATATCTAAGTAATAAAACATCATTGATTTAGTAAAAGAGAAGAGGGCAGCATAAAACTAGTGGGATGTTTGACATTGTATTTGAGAAACTAGTGCATCATATCTGGTTTGACGGAAGTAGTTGCAGTTCTCAGTGAGTTCTCAAGGTGCTCATCAGATATTTTGGTTCTAATTTTACTCTTAATGTGTTTCATTCTTGAAAATAGTTGCTTGCAAATGTAGGTGTTGCCAAATAACGATGACATGGATAAAGTGTGATTGTGTGAACATGCATACAAATAGTAGGAGTGTACATACGTTTATTTTACGTGACAGTGCAACATGTAATCACACACAAAAAAAATCTCATAATGTTTTAAGTAAATTTACGATCTTGTGTTGGGCCGCATTCATAGCCATCCAGGGCTGCATGTGGCCCACACCCCTGTTTTAGGGCTTGAGACCAGCAAGTTCCATTCAGGCTTCACATCCCTGCCACCCTAAGATTCCCCTTAAAAAAGCAAGCTTTTGCTCACCTACCAAACACTTCTCTCTCATTTTCTCTACCGCAGTTACTCGGGGCTCCCTTCCTTCACCCGACTCTCCATATTGGTGAACCGATTAACACTCCCACTAGCACGTAGGAGAGCTTCCACCCTCCCCATCAGGGCTAACGGTTTCTCAGACTTCGCCAGCCTTGTTTTGGTTTCCCTGCCTCGGCCGCTCTACCTCTGCGTGTGCTCTCTCCTTGGCTGGTAGCGCCCTCGTCCTCGTTTATGACCTCAGATGTTTTTATTCGCCTTGCAGAGAGGTCTCAAAAACATCTCCTCTGGGAAGCACTCCCCCGAGCTGCCACTCGCCCTGTGACATCTTAGCCATTCATCTTCTTACCTCCATATTGAAGCAGTTTGAGGACAGGACTCTGCCCTATTATCCCAGAACTGCCAGTCCCTAACAAAGGGTTTGGCATGTTTACTGGATGAACGTGGAATTTCTGCAAGCAGATGGTCCTTCATACGGGACCAGCACTAACTCCATATCCCATGATGAAGGGGCTTTCATACTTAGAGACAAGCCAAGGACCAACAGAACCTAAAGAGCTCTCCATACAGGAGGAATGATGGGCACAGGGATAATTCTTGGGCTGCAGAATAGAAACTTACTTATGACCTGGAATAATTGTTGTTATTCAACAAGCTCACAAGAAAGACCTTGTGAGACCTAGAGAACTCTGCTCTTGTCCTTTGAATAGCAGCAGAATCCACTTGGGCCAGGGTTCGTTTGGTTTACTGATATCAAGTAAGAGCTAATTGCTAATGCTTCCTCCCCGCCCCGTGATCAAAAAAAGTAATGTATGGCCTAATGTCCAAGAATTACCTATCTGGCCTGGCTTTCAGAAATGTCAGAGCAAGCAGCAGCTGCGGCCCACCGCCCAGACTGCAGAACTTTCTCAGTGTCTGGAAAGGAAGGTACAGAGGGGAGAAAGCAGGATGTCAGAGCGAGGCCAATTAATAAATGTCTTTAGTCAACCCACTTGTAATCCGTGCCTGCTGGGGAGCCAAGAACTGTCGAGCGTTTGGGATAAGAGGATAATATGAAGGTCTGTCCAGAAAGTATCCAGCCGTGTACCATGAAAAATAGGGACATTTATTGAAGAAGATACAAGATACACGAAACATTGCACATAGGACAATGAAGCCTCAGTCCCCTTCAAAGCAGGCACCTTGGGACCTCACACAGCTCTCCCAATAGCCATCAGCTGCCCTGTCATATTTTCCTGAATCTCATCGATGGTCTGAAATCTCTTCCCTTTCAAAGGTGAGTTTAGTTTTGGGAAAAGCCAGAAGTCACGGGGCACCAAATCTGGGCTGTAGGGAGGCTGAGTCACCTGGGTGATTTGATGTTTTGCCAAAAATCTCTGCCTGAGATGTGATGCATGAGCAGGCGCGTTGTCATGCTGAAGCTGCCAGTCACCAATGGCCCACAGCGGCGGCCTTCTGAGTCATCGAATAGTTTCCATGGAGGAATGTTCATGCTTAACACAAAATTTGATGCAGATTCGTTGTTCTACTCACTCAAGCATTTTGAATGTGACAGCCACACCACACACATGCTCTCTCAATGGCATCTACCACCCCACTGACTAGTGCAGTGAAGTCATCATTAATGGTTCACACAGGTGCTTTCCAGTCCACTCGCCTTGGCTGTCAGGTTATGTCGATGTCACGCAAACTGTTCTTGTTGTACTAACAATGGTTGGACTTTTTCTGGACAGACCTTGTACACAGCGGAGTAAGGATATAGGATAATAAAACAAGGGACGCAAATGTCAGCATTCTTGTGTTTCCATCTCACCCACACTGTTCGCCAAGCGCGTGACTTTGGGTAAAATTCTTCACCCCTCGCCATCTTGGTTTTTACAATAAAATGAGCTGTTTCGAGGATGAAGGACAAAATGTTTATGCACGATGTATAGGAAGAGTCTGGAGTGTAGAAGGAAACGGACACATGGGAGCTGTTATTGAGAAACAGTTCACTCCTTCAGAGGCCTGCCTTCTGTCAGCGTAGTATGAGTTTTATCCACATATTCATTCATTCATTTACTTACTCATTCACTCAGGAAGTATTTATTGAATGCTCGCTATGTCTCAGATCCTGCACTAAGCACTGGGGCTGTAACAGGGAGTAAAACAGATAGGTTTTTGCCCTCAGGTTTACCTTCTGATAGGACACAGAAACAATAATGACTAGAAACATACAAAGGTCTGTCCAGAAGTGTCCAGCCATGTACTGTGAAAAATATACATGTACTGAAGAAGATACAAGATACCAGAAACATTGTACATAGGACAATGATGCCTCAGTCCACTTCAAAGTAGGCACCTTGGACCTCACACAGTTCTCCCACTATCTCTTCCACTGTTTCAACACTGCAAAATCCTTGCTTGGAATCACAAATGAGCTGCCCCATCATATTTTCCTGAATTTCATCAATTGTCTAAAAATCCCTTCCCTTTCAAAGGCGATCTTAGTTTCATGCCAAGATCCTGCATCAAAATCTTGGACACAGTAGTTTCTGGAATCCCAGATCAGCTTCTGGTTCTCGCACTGTCAGTTGCCAGTCTTTGTCGATTGCAGCCCATACACATTTAACATTCTCAGGTGTTCTTGCAGGGCTTCTAGAACATGGATCACTTTCAACAGATTCTTGACCATCTATGAAGCATTTGTGTCACACTTTTATTTGTGCCGCACTCATTACATCATCCCCAAAAGCCTTCTGAATCATCTGAATAGTTTACATGGAGGAATGGTCAAGCTTAACGCAAAATCTGATGCAGATTCATTGCTCTACTTGCTCAGTCACTTTGAATGCAACGGCCACACAGTACACGTGCTCACTCAACAGGGTCTACTGCCCCCACTGACTAGTACAGTGAAATTGTCATTGTTCACATTCACGCATTCCAGTCCACTCTCCTTGGCTGCCAGGTTACACCAATGTCATGCAAACTGTTCTTGTTATACTAACAATGGCTGGACTTTTTAAAGACAAACCTCGTATATACATAAATAACATGTTGGGTAAAAACAGCACTCTGCAGCAAAATAAAGGTCAGGGAACTCAGTAGTGATGAGGGTGTGACTTTTAGGTAAGAGGATAGGGAAGGTCACTCTGATAAAGTGACAATAAGAAAAAGCCCAGAAGAAGTAAGCGAACCAGCCCTGGTCAGGTAGCTCAGTTAGCTGAAGAGTCATACTCTACACCAAAAGGTTGCAAAGGTTCCCAGTCAAGATGCATAACTATGTTGTGGGTTTGATCCCCAGTTGGGGCATGTATGGAAAGCAACCAATAGATGTTTCTCTCTCGTGTCAATGTTTGTCTTCTCTCCCTCTCTCTCAAATCAATAAACATATCCTCTGGTGAGAATTTTAAAAAAAGAAATGAGGGAACCAGATGTACATGGTGCAAGTACCCACACAAGGAGGGATGTGCCTGTTGTGATGCAGGAACAGCCTCACCAGGAACCTTGCTCAGGACTCAAGGAACTTGGGAGTCAAGGTTCCCTGTGCTCCCAGAGAAAGAGGCCTCGTGTGTAGCCTCCTCCTCTGGGCCCTGGGCCCTCTGGCTCCTGCTCTCCTTTGCATGGGACCCGCCAGCAGGATTCCACCGGGGACACTGAGGCTCCTCCCCGTGTCAGACAGCTAGTCTCACCGAGCTAATCAGAGGATTTGGAGCAACCTCAAAGAACGATCAACCATCTAATCCAAGTAATATAAATTATGTAAAAAAAGAGAGAGACTATTTGCTAGGCATCATCTTTACAGGGTACAAGGGACAACAGAACAATCCTTGAGCATGCGTGCTGGGGGGATGCCGAATAAGGAAAGACACAAAGACGGGAGAAGCCCCGTTGGGCTTTGCTTAGAGTGGGGGCAGGGAGGCAGGGTGCCAAGGGAGGGCAGCTACCCAGCGGCCCTGGAAAAGGAGATGAAAGAATGTACACACCCGTACACACAAAACTATGTGGTGCACAATTCGAGGACATTGGGGTTCCCCCAGTCCCGCCCACAGGCCCCCCAGGACCACCTATTACTACCCACATGGCTTGTTTGAACTTGCTGACCACAGTGGCTGGTGGAAATTTGAGAACTACAGCTTTGGAGCCCTGGCTTGAACCTCCAGCTTCACAAAGATTAAGAAAAAGGAATACATTAAATAATTATGGCTTCTTCCTTTTCCTTTTTGGCTGTGAGAAGGGTCTCAATCCAAACTAGCAAATGTACAGCACATATGCTCTTTGGCCTCTCTTCACTCTCAGCAGGTCGAACCACAGTACAGCCTCACAAGTTCTCAACACCTCAGTCCCAGTTCCCACCGACAATGGTGCCCAAGACAAAGTGTCTTTGCCGTCCCAGCTTCGTTCCCCATTTATATTGGAAATGGTGTTAATGACCCACTGGCAGAGGAACACGCAGTTTGATTATTTTTATCTAGTTGATAATGAAGTAGATGAGATTTTTGCATATGCCCTCAACCTGTCTGAGTAGATGTTAGGCTGAGCACAGGGGGTAGAGATTGTGGTCAGAAAATGGATTTTCCATTTGAAACTACGGGACTGATTTAATGCCTTTGTCTCACAAAGGATCCCAAGCGGCCATGAAGGTACTTAGTAATAAGTCACAGATCTATGTGTGCGTGCACCCATGCACGCTCATGTATGCGCACGCGCGTGTGTACGGCGTGCCATGAGAGGAAAGTCTGAAGGCAGGTTGGAGGGGATAAAGAAGAGAGATAAGATATGAAGTCCTGTGAGAGCTGAGAAATCACTCTGGTCTAAGAAAAGTAAACCTTGTAATAATATCAAAGTTGAACCAACAGGTTCAGTAAAATGCTTTTATTATTTGCCTTATTTGGACCTAGTCCACATTTCTATTTAATTGTTCCTCTCATTTTCTTGGGTAATATATTATAAGGCTAATGTTTCAAATAAAGTAAAATCATTCCTCTGCTCTATGCAGACTGGTTGCCAAGCAGGTTAAGGCAAGTATGTCCAAACACTTGTTCTAGTCAGTCCAGTCTTTGAGGTTCAGTGTATGAATTTGTTAAGGAAGACACGTCACTTGGGATAGTGGGTCAGTGGGCCTCTCTGGGCTCAGTTTCCTTGTTTATTAGATAAAGATGTTGGACTAGTTAGCAGAAGATGTATGCTTGTGGGTGTGCGTGCTTGCGCGTATGTGTACGGTGTGAGGTAAACAGTGATGTAAGCCTTTTGCAGGATAAACCAGTAATTAGTTTCAGTATGTTCTACAGTGAGCCTCTAACCCTAACCTGGTTGCTAACCTCTCTGCTATTGGTGAAGGGCTTCTAGCAAGGGTAAGACAGGAGATCTGAAAAATCCATTATTGCACTGTAAGAAATCAAAGCAAACATCCTTCTAATGGCTCAGTAACACTTTCTGATACTCAAGATGATGGAAACTTTCACTTTGCACTCACTGCGACAGCATCCTCTTGGTCTGTGAAACAGGGTAATAAAGCCCATAAATGAGAAACGACTTACTGCTTATGGAAACAGTATGTAAAGTGTTAAAAATTACTTAGAAACACAAATATTACTGTCTGTGTTTTTAAGTAATTTCTAAGAAACTTTAAGATCTAATCCCTGGCTTCCCCTGCTTTCTTCTGTGTCTCAGAGGTTTATTTCTGCAAACCTCGTTTGTTAGGGTCATGTGCTCCATGGCTTCTGAGTACATTTGGCCAATGGGAAGGACTTGTGGGAATTTAGGAGGCACGGAGCACACGGACTCCAGGAAATGTACTTGGCAGATTCATTACTTCCTTACTCAGGGAAGGTCTCTCAAAGATTTCATTTGCCTTACCATTTATCACTATTTGCACTAGACATGTGTTAGAGTGATGGAACACCGGACGGAGGATTAGAGAACTAGAAAGCACTACCCAGTCATGTGACCTTCACAAGTACATTCGAGCTAAATGAGCCTGGTCATTCAGGTCACAGAGGGATCAGAGATCATCTGGCCTGCCTGACTGCCCGTTACGCTCAAACACGGAAGAGCACGGAAATATGTTTTAGAAACTGACATAGTCCTTGCAGATCTAAATATATTACTATTATTGATGGGGCACAGTTGGTTTTCATAGGACAAAAAGTGCCTTGCACTCAATCCGATTCTGATTTCTCAGCTGATTCGAATGAAGTGCACTAACACTGGAAAAGTGCGCAGTCTGGTGCCTGGCGCATCGCAGGAGCTATGTGGGTCCCAGCCAGTGATTTCGGTGCTGGGCCTTCCTTTGCATCATGACAGCTTGTTGGTTACCAAGATGAGCAGGGAGGTTCCAGGTCAACTTACCGATGTCGAGAACCCTCTGCTTCGCCGTATGTTGCCGAGAGTGCCAATACTTCCAGTATTTCAGCTGCTCATCTCTGTTTTTGTCTTCACTGAAGACCACCATCACCACGCTCTGTGGAGGGGAGAATACTGGAACTTATATTCTGTTCGCAGACTCAGTTGCTTCACACAGTCTCCAGTTCTGGAGGTTCTACCAGAAGTGTGTTTCTGTAATTTTGCTTTCCTTGCTTTACAAAGCCCAGACAAGCTCAGTTACGTTGTTTGTTTTGTTTTAAAATGAGCCTACTTAAAAAATAATTGGAAATGAGAACAGTGCATAGAAAACAAGGATCCTACATCACTTTACCAAGTCATAAACAACCAAATTAACCAATTACCAGCAAATTTAATATTTTGTGAGGTGAGTAGGAATATCAAAAATTTTTGTTCTTATACTGAAAACAAGAGCACATTTTTGAAATTTTGTATCCTTAAACACAGAATCTAGTGGCATTTGTAAAGGAGAAAATATCTGCTTCTGGCCTAATTTAGTGCCTCAGGCTGGAATACTGGATTAATGAGGGATACTAAACTAATGAGAGGAAAACTAAAAGATGAGTTCCTATTGATGACTATAGATCTAAGCCACAGATATTTCACAGGCCAAAAGATACAAGGTCAACTATGTTATTCATTTCAGCATGTGACGTACTTTAAACATTAGCTTGAGAAACATGAGAATCCAAAAACCCCTTCCAGCTCTAAATTATAAACAGCCTCATTAAGCTAAATACACATTAATTCACTGTCATTTAGGAGATGAAGAAGGTACCTAAAACAAATAAACAAACCCAAAGAACCCTTTAATCACAGCATTCTCCCCTTCTCGCGGCATGTCCTGCTGGATGGAGAAATAAGCAGCCGTCCTTCCTTGCCTTTCTCATTGAAACAAAGCCAAAAGTCCCGGTTCATCCAGGGATCAACATTGCAATGATTTTACTGCAAGGCAGACACCAGCAGGCCGGCCAGCCAGTGCCCAGATCCTCTTCTTTCTCTTCTATCTCAATTGTTATCTCAGATGGGAATCTGGGACGGGGTAAACTTGGGCTGCCCCACGACCCAGGTGCACACTACAGCCCTCCCCTCTTAGCATGCTGAAGAGGATAGGAGGAGGGAGCTGTGGATAAAATAAGGTGGGGTGGGCACCATGCACACAGTGGCATAGATCATTTTGCAGAAGGGCGGGAAAGTCCTTCAACCTCTTTCAGAGCTCTGTTATAATTTTCCTTTTCTGTAGAGGGATTATCAGTTCCCTCCATTCTTGGCAGTAGCGAGAATGCCAAGAGCTGGCAAGCTTCCAGGGCACTTTCATTTCCCACAAGGAGGACTAACACTCATGAACGTGAAAATTCCTCCAAGTCACTCATAGTAGGGATTGTGTCACGCCTCGCCCCTTGGCTCCTGAACAAGCACTGGGCTGCAGAAGGCTTTTAAACAAAGCCATAAAGGGTCTGGGGACAAAGATGAAGTGCATCCTCCTTTACAGAAGAAAACAGCAGCAAATATGTAGAAATATGTTCTGGCTTACACCTACTTACTTAAAAAATTAGGATCAATTGATTGAAAATGACAACAAGAACAGCCAGGTAGCACACAGATAGTGAACGAAGCCAGAAAAATTCTGTGGATACAGTCAGAAAGCAGGTTCCAACCACGTCCCTCCCCCCGGGTTTATTGGTTACTGATTAAAATGATAAACTACAAGCCAATGAGTTCTCTAGCCCCAACTCCTTGACATTTGTTCTAGAATTATTTCTTTTGGAATTTTTTCCATGCCCTCCCCACATGACCGTGAGGCGGCAATTGCATTCATCTGATCCCTCTGTGGTTTACTGAAGAAGTACGGTGCATACCCTGACTTTGCTGATTGGGTGTCGGAAGCATTTGTTGTCTCCAGTCTCACTGAGCGTTATAGCATAAAACTGTCCCTTGTTGAGGTAGGTCATGGGGCCCTCCCCTTGCTTCTGACGGAGAGATTTGGTGGCTTCCAGGGTGTACTGAAACGTGCCACTGTGAAGAGAATACAAACAGTGGTCAGATTCACTCACTTGGACATTACCGACTTCCTGATCAATTTCACATTGATAGTTTTTGTATGAACATTAACCAATATTTACTCTATTTCAGAGACAAAAACGCAGCATATGGCAAAAGAAATGAGACCAGACCAAAGGTTATTGCTAGTACAATGTATACAACATTCCTAATAGTGGTCCATAAACCAGATGGTTTAGAAGGGGGCAAAGTCCACAATGTGCTTGGCCTATCATGGAAGGTCGTGCCAGCAGAACCTCTGTTAGGTTTAGCTGGCAATAGGCAATGGCTGAAGCTTAAGAATTTATAGAATTTGCCACTTTTAACCTAGCAACAAACCAAACGTGTGAATGCTTTTATTCAACTCATGTATGAACACCTCACCATCTTTTTGGCTAACCAAGATATTGAAAATATATTCCACCTTGAAAAACCTCAAAATGTGAAAACCCAAAACTCAAACATCCCCTATTAAAAATCTAGTTCTATAACAGGGAGTATTTTTTTATTTTTGTGTTTTATTTTTTAAACCTGCAGAAGAACTCATGTCATGACAGGGTTGAGGCTCTAAATCCAGGGTATGCGAAACAAAGGTCCACGGGCCAAATCCAGCTCACTGCCTGTTTTTGTAAATAAAGTTTTATTGGAAAACAGCTACATTCACTCATTTATTGAATGTCTATGGCTTCTTGTCTATGGCTGCTTTCACACTGCATAGCAGACCTGAGTAGTTGTGACTGCATAGCTTGCCAAATCTAAAACATTTACTACACAGTGCATTACAGAAAAAATGTGCAAATTCTTGTTCTTAATAATTTCCCTAATATTTTAAAAATATGATTTAACTTAAACAAAACATTCATTTTCCCAACTTTAAAGAAAATATTATCATTTAAAATGAGCGGCAAGTACGAATCCTAATGTTTTTAACATGCTCGTTCAGAAGTATTTATTTCTGCTATACTGCAGGATGGTGCGCAGTGATGATCCAATCACAAAAACTTTGTGTATTTTCTGAGTCGTCAGAATCTCTGCATTGAGTCTACCTATTTTTTAGCTTTTAAAATAGCCTACAGACAAGATTATGGGGGACTCTTGTTTTCTGCTTAGTGTTTTTGCAATATTTGACTTTTTTAACTTTTGTAATGAGAAAAAATTTGAAGGACAGGATAATATTCCTCCCACATGACAAAAATCTTAGTCTTAAGCTGATAAACTAAACAAATTCCAGAATACGTGTCTTAGAACGAGGTGGGAAATACATCATTCCAGACAGAATCAATTCCATTATCATTTTGCCTGGAAAAAGCAATTTTGCCATAGCCATTGAATCATAAAATTTGAGACCTGGACAGGATATTAAGAACGGCCTAGACCAATAGCTTGCAGCTTGACTAGGGCACAGACTGCTTGAAAAACAAGAAAAAAGCTGTGAATCCCCTTCCCAGAAAAAAACATACATAAACATAAATGCCTTTGTATATGAGTTTAGGGGGTTCGTGTCCCCCAAGCTTCTCTATAACAGCGGCTAAGAACCGCCTTCCGCATTCCACAGCTGAGGAGAGGCTGAGCGGCTCGCTCGCTCCGCAGCAAAGACAGCAACAGAAGGAGAAACCGGGTCAAGGGACTAGTAGGTCAATGCTTCGGTGTTCCACACGGACCTACAGACAGCTGTAGACAGCTAACTACAGCTAACTACAGAGTGAGCTGTGTTGATTTATAGCATGCAAATTTTATATGTATTTCCCCATCTTAAAAGGTGATTGGGAAATCACCCTCTTCCTTCCCCGCTCCACCGAATTCTGACTGGGATGATCTGGGGGAGGTGACTGGGGAGTCAGAGACTGGAGCAAGACCCTGAAACACCAGGAGAACTTCACGTGGAAACACAGACTGGAAGGGAGCAATGCATGCAAAAGCAAAGGGGAAAGAAAGGTAAGAGTTAGAAAAGGGCCAGTATACAGAGGACCCTAACCACCTTCATAAGGAATTTGTGTTTAACTTGGAAATGGTGACATCACTGGTCAGTTTTATAAATGCTAGGGATAAATACATTTCATGCCATTCTCTTCTGTCTTCAGGCATGATCACAATCAATGCCTTTGAACACCTGGCCCCTCAACTAGGATGTTCTTCATTCTACTTCTTTTTCTGGGAAACTCCTGCTGCTAATCCTCCAAGATCTAGTTCTAATTCCAGTTTCCTGTGAAACTTTGCCTCCCAGCCACACCCACACACTCACCCACATACTGTAGGTCCTCTCAGCGTTCCATTTACATATCTCTATAGCAGAACTTATCACTTACCAAAAGTATTACAATTTGTTCATCGCCAAATTTGTCTCCTCCAAAAGTGGATGGACCTTTTGTTAGGAGAGGTTACATCTTATCCCTAAACCCTATCTCATTGCTGACACATGGAAGACACTAGTGTAGACTGGCTGGCAGATATGTGCAACTTGGAAAGGAAGAGGAAAGAAAGTGTTGACAGGGAGATTAGTAACATTGCAATAGTTCAGGAGAACATGAACAAGAGCACACTGGAAAAGACAGGACAGAGAGACTCGGACACGCAGCATTTGGCAGGTGAGGTGAAAGTGCAGCAGGAAGGCAGGCAGATCCCTCCACCTCTAGAGTGGTGGCCAGGAGGATGAACACATCATTAGCCAGAACAGAAACTAAAAGCAGAAGTCCGGAGGTGAAAGAAGTGTAGAAGGAAAGAAAGGAGAGGGAAAGAAAGATAAGGAGTTCCGTTGCACCCGTTGGCTCAGAGGCACATAAGTTCAGAGGAACACCTAAGAAGCAATGTCTAGTCAACAGAAGAACAAAGACAGGAGAGAGGTTTCAGAAAATTGGTTAAGACTGGAAACAGTAATTTAGAAGTTATCCGTATGGAGAAGAGAATTGAACACAGAGGAGATCAGGTTGTTCAATGAAAGTAGACAGAGAAAAAAGGCTTAAAAGTATAACTGGGGGATACATTTAAAGGCACATCCATTCACCAGTTTTCAGGGGCATCTTCCATTACTACCTACCTTGATGTCTGGTCATACATGTATTCCTCAGCCCCGACTGAAGCACTCCGAAATTTCTACAAAATTTCAAAGTTGTAGAAATTAAAACAAAGAAGTGAGTCATTATGACAAACTTAAAAAATGATAAATGTGTCCTCATGGTTTTATCCTCACTTTAGAAAGGAAATTATATGTTTGTGGGTATTACGTTTTCGACCACAGTGCAGGTCGTTGCCATTTGTGCACAGAACTTGCACATCACCTGCACACTGAGAACGACACTCAACAAAACACACTTGTACTTTGTGTATTATTCACATGTCTGCAGGTGTTCTGAAAGCGTTTGCAGGTACTGCAAACATATAAATGTATGTTCAAATATATAAAGCATCTCTTCCATTTTCTGTGATCTCTAATGCTTACTCCAAAAGTCGCAGATTCTGAGTTACTGGGCCAGTAGCTACAGAGAGGCCCCATGTTATAGTACAAGCATTATAGCAAAGTGGTTTGGAACATAGTTTCCGCAGCAAGATTGTCTAGGGTCAAGTTCTAGCTCTTTTGCCTGCTATCTGTGTAAACCGAGGCAAGTGCCATACTTTCTCCATCTGTAAAGTGCCTTCTTATGGTAATTAGAAGGATTAAATGTGTGAATAAAAGTGCTAAGAACAGTGTCTTGTACACAGTAAGCATTAAATATGTGTATTAAATTCTGTTAACAGTAATAACTTGACATTTTCAGTGCCCTTCTCTAAGATACTCATTATCAACAATATTGTACGAGTAAGTTTTGGGAGGAACTCTAAGTCTTAGTAAAAGAAGTAAAGAAGTTTACTTCTTAGTAAAGAAGTTTGGGTTCAGAGATGCTCAGTTGTTGTATCTTTAGTGCAAGTATCATGCCATCTACTACCTTTTGGAAATTTTTCAAAAGCAGATGCACAAAAGTCCTAACTCTTGACCCTAAAATGAACATAACAGAACATTGAGGAAAAAGCACTTTGTTGACCTCGCAACACCTGGTCCTCCCACTGTGACCTTTTCCCAAGTGTCTCTTCCTAATAAAAAACCTCACTGCTTCTCATTTCTCTGCCATAAACTTACATACTTTGACCAGCAGTTCAAAGGTTCCCTTCTCAGGGAAGGATTACTCACAGCTAATTTACATACTTTTTTCACAATCCCCAACCACCATCTCTAGGACTTAGTGTACCCTTATATCAGAGCTCACATATTCATATGAATATATATATATATATTCTTATAAATTGCTTGGATCCAAAAAGATGGTTTGCCTTTCAAAATTGACCCAAATGCATCTCAGGAACATTCCACAGATGCTTGTTGACTGGTTCAATAATCATGAGAGAGAATCAAAGATTCAGATTTATGTTTCTTTTATAATCCATCAAGCAGCAAAGCACTCAATGGGAATTTTCTGGGGCTTCATCTTCTCTGTGACAGGAGAAATAGAGAAAAACTATAAGACACTGTCCTGTCCTCAAAGAGATAAAAATTGGTGGAGCAGAAGGGTAAATTCACATGAAAAACAACAACAACAACAGAAACAAAAATATGGCAAATGATAAACATGAAAGTCTATGTGGAGTCTTTCATTCATCCATGCAGGGGTCCTGACTGGAAAAGCACAGAATGGGCATTGCCAGGAAGGGATGGTCAGCAGAATTCTAGGAAGGTTTCATGGAGATCGTGAACCTTGCTCTGACCCATGGAAGCTAAAAAAAAAGCTGGATTAATTGAAGAAATTGAAAGAAAGCATCCAGGTAAACAAGGACCACCATGATTCAAGACAAAATGATGGATACAGATGTGGTACGCATTGGGGTGCCCGAAAAGTGCGTTACATTTTTTTCTAACCCATAGCTCTAGTAGTGCTTAGTTGCCTTTAACTTCATTCAAAACAATGTTGTTAGATTGTATTGTGACAGCTGTCAATCCGTGTGTATTTTTTTTAAAAACTTATCAAAATTGGGGAATTTTTGTGCAGACATTTTAATATTGAAGATGGAATAAGATATGCAATATTTTCGGTGTATTATGCTTTATTGTTTTGAGAAAGGTAAAAATGCACCTGAAATTCAAAAAAAGATTTGTGCAGTATGTGGAGAAGGTGCTGTGACTGATCAAACATGTCAAAAGTGGTTTGCAAAGCTTCTTGGAACTATTGACATTTGGGCCCAATAATTCTTTGCCGTGGAGCTGTCTCATGCATTGGAAGATGTTTAGTGGCACCCCTGGCCTCTACCCACCAAAAGCCAATAGTGGGAGACAGCTGACATACTCAAAATATCTAAATCAATAAAGTTATGGTAAAAATGAAAAATGTATCTTTTATTTGACAGGAAAACATAACGGATTTTTTGGCCAAATCAATACATGGAGTCAAGGGCACAGGCCTGATTATGAAGAGAGGACCTGAAAACCATGGTCTTCACTGCCCAGTACTGTAGCCACTAGCCAAATATGCTAAAGGTGATTAGAATTAAATAAAGTTAAACATTCAGCTCTTCAGTCAACCAGCCACATATCAAATACTAAATGATACATGTGACTAGTGGCTACCCTACTGGAGAGCAAAAAAGAAAGTTTCCATTGGTGCAGAAAGTTTCTATTGGACAGGGCTGATTTGTGAAAAGGTATTTATTCATAGTCTAGTTAAGAATTAGGAAAATTTGGAGTAGAAGGGTAGCATGATGAAAAAAGCATTTAAGGAAGTATTTTGGAGATAGAGGAGACGCAATTCCAAAGTCGTCTTTGAAGGGATATGTGGTAACCCACGCCTGGTGAACCAGCATCAATAAAGAGGGCCTTGAATAAACGTACTGTGCCATAGAGCTCTGCAGCCTACTAAGACATATTGGACTTACAGAGTCTAAGATTCTAACCCACCAGGTGACGTGAGAAGGTGTGATATACTACAGCTGTTCGCACTCAGAGAGGTGGTCTATATGCTGACTGAAACAAGGACTCTTGCTCTAATGAGTATGAGTGCACATGAACAAGAACTATGAAGAGAATAGCTGATATGCGTTAGACACAGAATTCCTGTTTTCAAATTTACATTTTTTTCCTTAATCCTGTTACATTATCTTTATAATTAAAAAAAAAGATAAATGTAGAGTCTACTTAGAAAATTTAATGGTCCTTTATGAGACCTGATCACATTGATGAGTCACATGGCCCTAAAACGCTTGGCCCATTCTGGCTACAGTTACCAAGTTTTCACAATTGTTTGGAAATGTTTAGATATAATTTGTAGGATGCCTGAACAGGTAGGCAGCCAACATCACCATACCTAACTGTGATTTGATGATTTGATGTAGTGCCTCTATGTATTTCTTAATCATTTGGACCAAACTACTCCCTTCCTGATAACACACACACACACACACACACACACACACACACACACACACAGAGGAATCGGTCTCTAATAGCAAATGAAAGATGCTAATTCAACAAGGGCCTTAGGCATTTTAATAGTATTTCTAAAAGAAGGACTAGATTATAGACAAATTTTCCTTAGTGAAATTTACTTGGTGAAGTTACTGAGCTCACCTAATCTTATAATCTGTTGGCAATGTCACAGCTAAAGATCATAATAGAGCATTCCATTTAATTCATATCAGATTGAAATATAATATGCAATGTAAACACTGATTTCCAAGACTAGGAGAGCAGTGAAAATATTTCAAGTATTCCAGATTCAGTGAGAATAATCTTCACATTTAGTTTCTGATAAGTTACTTTCTCGTGCACCTCAAAACAAAACCCCAAATACAATAGCTTCCTTTCATAAGACTCTTTATCTACAACACAAACACAACTGATAACACATCCCCCAAATAGCATGATGGTTCCGTTGACATTGGACCACATCCATGGATTCTTCTGTGACTAATGGAATATTTCTACTCATGGAAGAAAAACGGCAGTGGCAACCTGTTAGTGAAAAAGCATGTACTTTATATTCCCATGGGGAGTTACTTGCTTTTCCTAAGGAAGCACCCCTGGTTGCTTGAGGGCAAATCAAATATTTAATAAAACTCCCAAAGACCCTACAATTTCCTTGCTCAGTTCAAAAAAAAAAAAGAAATCTGCTAATTACTTTATGCAATACAGTGTGGGAAGCTAAGGACACTAACTTTAAGACAGTATTTTTCATTATAAGGATATTGAAAATTTGATTATAAAGCTACCAGAACCCAAGAAACATAATGGCCTCTCAAGGGCAGGGATTGATCAAGCCTCGCTCTGCTCTTTCCCTGGTTTCATAGAATACGCCGCAGGCACTCGGCAAAGACTGGTGCCAGGAACGGAAGGCTGCCGCGGCAACTTATCTACCCCAACTTTCTACCCGCACTGCAGAGAGCTAGTCCCTTTTGTTCCTCTCCTCCCTGTCTGAAAGATAAAAAATAGTTAATTACACAGATAAAGGGCACTCCGATTTTTTTTTTTAATGTGTGAGTAAATCACTGTCTTAAGTGATGGGACCACTGAGATGGGAAGGTTCCACACAGCTTCTCTGAGTGTATATAGTTAAGGATACTGGTCCCGCAGGAGGCAGCCTGTGATGATGAGTCCTCTCTCTCCCACTTACTACAGTATGCCCCTGGGTGTACGTATGCTCTCTGTGCCTTAGTCTCCTCATTTGGCCAATAGCAATGACAACAACAGTACCTACCTCATAGGGTTTTTGTGGGGATTATATGAATCTATGGCACTTAGAATGATGCCTAGCACACAGTAAGTGCTTATTCAATGTTTATTATTTTAAAATATTATTGTTTAGGGGTGCAATCTCAACCTCAGGTAACTGCATTTTGTCCCAATGGTTACATGAACAGCAGGCTGCAAGTGCTTGGTATGGTTCCACCACACTCACTCCTGTGTAGGAAATTAGAAACCACACATTTTCCCCTACTGCCATGGTCTTTTACTGGCCCAGGTGGACTGAAAAAATGGGAAGCCAATCCCAAATGCGCAGGCACTGTACCTAAATGTCAAAGACACTGACCTGAACTAATAAAAAAAAATATATTACACATTCTGGATCCAATGCTAAAAAGATGATCTACAGTTATATCAGCAATTGATGTTATAGATCATACATTGTGATGTACACTTACCATCAAACACTACTCAGCAATTAAAAAAAAACTCTTAACACAAGCAACGACATGAATGAATCTCAAAAATATTATGCTAAGTGAAATAAGACAACAAAGGGGACTATATACTCTATTATACCCCGAGTATGAAATTTCAGAAAAAGCAAAACTATAGTGACAGAAGGCAGGTTCATGCTTGTCAAGAGCAAGAGAGAAGAGAGGATTTCAAGTGCAAGGGGAATCAAGGAAACTTTTAGGATGAAGGGATGTTCTACTGAATCTGGTGTTGGTTATACAATTGTATACAGTACCAGTGCTTTCAAATTGTGCACTTAAACCACGTGATTTTAGAACAAACAAGCAAGCAGAGGTCACTGTTTCTATAAATTCTATGGGCACATGAGTAGACTATGTAGTCTTTACAAGGTACAAAGTACATATATACACACTTGATTATTGAAAATACAGATCCCTGAATATTCAATCAGACAAGGTCGTACAGTTATATTGTTTGAATTAGGAAAGAATGAAAGAAATTAAAAAGAATGGCCAGGCAACAACTTTAGTTACCGTTTGGATGGTTACAAACTAGAAGAGGTCAAGGTAAAAGCTTGAAAAAGTAGAAATTTTCCACATAAAAATCTCTTTATTCTTCATAAATATTTAATTTTAAGACTGAAGCTAAAATAAAGGAATCTGTCATCTAAACGTCAAAAAAAAAAAATCCTCCACACACCTAGACCAATAGTTTATTAAAGCCTGTTTATAACAAAAGATACAAACACATTTTTAAAAATAACTGTAAACTCACAGTTTAATTCATTTATCCTACTTAAAAAGTAAACAGGGGGGGAAAGTGAGCTGAGGGCCCTGGATTTAGGGTCCTGCTACCACTGAAAGAGCAGGGACTCACCTCTGCGGTTCCGTCCTTGAAGCTCTCGCTGTAAGTGCTGTCCGGGGTGCTGCGCTGGTCATCCTTGAGGTAGGTGCTGTGGCTGGCCATGGAGGGCACGCCATACTGAGTCTGCTCAAAGATAACCACCCGCTGCTCCTCACCATCTCCCCGGGGGTAGTGCACAGGTGGGGCCATGAAAACTGGGGTGAAATCTTCAGCTTTCACCACCGTGATTCCTGACACGGGGACGATGGCAGGGCTCTCGGTCGTGCTGTACTGTTCCCGTTTTGAATTCTCCAGGTGGTCTTGATTTAAGGAAAGGTTCACTGGAACAGTCTTTAGGACCTGTACTCGGTTTTCTCCTCCACTCACATTACTCTGGGCTTCACTGGTGCCAAGGCAGTTTCTGTGTGTTTAAACCCATCCCACAATATGACAGAATTAGAAAAATCACCATTTTGCAACTCTTAATAAAATAACTGATGCAGGCAATAATTAGTAGATACAAAAGTATAATAATCAGGGGAAAAGTTGATGGTGAACTTTACAGTGGAATGCAATGGATCTTTGCATCACTAGAAGTAGGACAACTACACGTGAGCCTCATGGTATCATGCAATCAGCCTCACCTAGAAAGTGCTGTTACCAAAAAAAAAAAAAAAAATTTGATCTTAAATCTAAGTGGCCTTTATGTCTAACTTCCAGCTCTCAGGAAATACAGGAGCTGAAAGAAAGACTTAGACAACATCATAAAGAAGCAATCAGACAATTCAGAGTGCAGCACCTCTCACTGACCTGGTTTTTTTCAGTAAGTCAGAGGCATGAAAAAGGAAGAAGGGTGGGAGGCTTGTTCTAGATTAAAAAAGATTTAAAAGACATAACAATCAAATGTGATGAGTAGATCTTGTTTGGACCTGATCTGAACAAACCAAAGAGGCACTGATGAAGCAATGGGATTTTTTGAGGCAATTGAATATAGACTGTGAGTTAGGAGATATTAAGGAACTATATTAATTTAGTAAGTGTAATAAAGATTTTGAGATTATGCAATAAAATGTTTTAGGTGTTTTTTAGAGATACAAAACAAAAGTAGTTAAAGTTAAAATGACATGATGCCAGGGACTTATTTTAAATACTATTACGATTTTAAAAAGAAAAGGAAAGAGAAGTAAGGTAGAGATTGAACAGCTGTAACAAAATGTTATCACTGCTGCATACGGACAGTGGGACAGGCCTTGGGGGGTCATTACACTATCCTCTCTACTTCTGAATATGTTTGAAAATTTTCAAAAGAAAACAATTTAAAATTAGCTTTTTTTAAAAAAGGCAGGAGGAGAACTAACATGGTAATTTGAGGGGAGATGGGAAGGATATTTTTCACTTTTCTGTGAGCTAAACTAAAATTTAGGAATTGTAGGAAAAGTAAGAAGTGAGAATTTATCATTAAAATATTTTCACTAAATTAAGAAATGACGTGAGCTCACCGATAGCTTTAGCATTGAATTACTTTCGGGGCTTAAGGAAGTGGTATTACTGGACTTATGTGAAACAAGATCTCTCAGGTCTCAGACCTCCTGGCTGGTACAAAGAAAAATGATAGGATTTAGAAAATTAATTCTTGCCAGGCTAGGATGAAATATTTTCACTTATATTAAAGAATTCTAGGACAGAGCCGAAGCAAAGAACACCCTGTTTGTGGAAGATTACCGTTGATTGCAATACGATTTTTCTAGCAAAGTCCCTGTGGTCAGTAAAATCTGGGGCCACCTCTCACTTATTTATGGATTATTCTGATTGCTATAAAGAAAAAATGTACGTCTTTCATGGAGCCCTGTCTCTGATGTCTGCTTTTTACACATTAGCATTTTTTTCCTGGGGCTTATCGGCATCTCTCATGGAGAGAAGTATTCTTTCTTTTTTTTTTAAGATTTTATTTATTTATTTTTAGAGAGAAGGGAAGGGAGGGAGAAAGAGAGGAAGAAAAACACTGATGCATGAAAGAAACATCACTTGGTTGCTTCTCACACACCCATAACCATGGCCCTGACCTGCAACCCAGGCACATGCCCTGACCAGGAGCCAAACCGGTGACCTTCTGGTTTGCAGGATGATGCCCAAACCACTGAGCCACACCAGTCAGGGCAATAATAGTCTAGAAAAATTGGTCCTTCCAAGATTTGAGTTCTCTTGGCTCCTCTCTACAAAGGAGATTCATTAGTTTCTGAGCTTGCCTAACTCTCAAGCAGAACTTGGTATTTCAGCTTTGATTTTTCAGATAAAACTTCAAAGTGAAGCTTGAGAAAAGAATGGCTCCACATGAACAAAGCCAACAGAAAAATATCTAAACTTTTCTGTCACAGGTCTGTAGAAATCATTCTAGAAAATAATCCTTTAAAGAATAATCGCAAGTCTACAAACATTCCGGCTTTAAGTAATAACCTGCTTTCACGGCCAAATCAATCAGTGAATCTGTATATAGGACACAGTGAAAATTTAGAAATTATGTTTAATGTGAATCCAGTGAGATGGAGGGTGCCAAAACCCAGACCACCCAATTATAGTAGCATTTCCTAAACCCCATTATTTAGAACATTTGCATGGAATGTTAATAGATGTTCCTCAAAGAAAAGAGTCCATGATAAAATCAGTATTAAAACAAAACGAAAAAACATTGCCATAACAAGACCACCCTGGTAGGTCACAAACATCATGACCGGGTAAAGGCCCCCAGGTGTTCCTTCACCTGTTTAATTGTAGCCCAGGATTTCTGAAACTCATTTTACCCCAGACCCTTCTGTGGAGGATTAACTATTAATACTTGTGCATAATGTCCTGCAAGTTGGGTGTAGAAGTGTTGGTCTAGATTTATTAGCTACCAAAGCAATTACCCAGTTTCCACTCCTCTGGGCTTTGAACTAGCACAGTCTTAATGGCTTTGCCAAAATACTCCAAGTTAGCCAACTCCTCTATAGTTAAGAGTCCATTTTAGTCCAAATTTCTTAGTTTTTTAATTCATGTAAAATGCGTGAATTCTAAACGGGAAACATAAGTCAAAAGATTTTTTGGTGTTCTTATAAACAAACAAATAAATAAGCAAACTATATAGTTCTATAAATTTAATCGAATCACTGTTATTATATGAGGAGGAAATAAAAGACTCAGCACCAGGCTATAATGTGTAACTATGCCTCTGGCTTTAGAAGCTGATGCTGGAGAACATCAGAAAGGCATCCAAAAAATTGGATGATTAGAACAAAGTAAGAATTATTGTGAAATACCAGCTCACATGCAATATAATTTAAAATTGAACCAAATATTAAAATATGAAAAAAAAATGCAACGCTAAGAATGGTGCATTAAATATACTTCAAAAAAAGTTTGTATTATGTCATTGAAATTCCATTTTCCACAGAAGCATCTTCTCTATACAAAGAGTTGTAATGATATCATGTTAGCACATGGCACCTTAATTCATGAATGCGCTGCTGATCAAATGATATCCTTCCAAATTACATTCAACCAGAGTCTACTAAGTCAGAATTAGTCTATACAAGTTGGTTTTGTCTATACCTCACTGCCAGCTTTTTTAAACCATTGAAATCACAAAAATAACCATTAAAATACAATAAGCAACTGTCACTCTTTAATGGTGTTTTAAAAGATGCTTTAACAAAAACATGGCTTCTTTTGTCTATTTTGATGCAGACAGAGTACACATCTTAGACTTATTTTCTCCGTGATCCCTCTATGATTGCTGACACAGGACTTAACAGACTGCAAAGCCTTAGCTGAATAAATAGTGTCTAGATGGAGAAAAAGTTATGGGAACTGAAGAGTGGCAGCCTCTTTGTCCCTGTGATCACTATGACCAACTAGGGCCTGGGGCCCCAGGGCAGCGTGGAGCATCAGATGATCACTGTGAAACTGCAAATCAGATGCAGACAGTTTAATCTTCTGCTGGGGTGTAACTTGGAGGTGATACACAGCCTAGGGCTGCTGGTTAGTAGGTGGCCTCCACTGCAAGTCATATAGTAAGATTACAATGTCGCAAGCAGTTCCTATCAAGGCCAGATAAGATTCTGACTTATGGACAAACAGGGAATTTCATTTGTTCTGGCTTCATGTTTCCATTTGAAAAAACCTTCCACGGAAAACACTGTGGCGTCTCCATCCTTCTGCAGGGGAAGAGATGTGTTTGGCAAGTTTGGAAGAAGTAACTGAGCAGGGTTTCCTTTTTATGTCTGGATCCTTTTTATGTCTAGATCATCTTGACCAAGAAGAAGGGACAATCCGGTCACCCCTGACATATCACAGGGAGGCCTGAAGTCTTGCCTGGGACTAGAGGAAGAAGGGTATCTAAGGCAGGACTGAAATGTTATAAATTGCAGATTCAAAATCACATCCTCTGATTGCCTTCATCAGGAATCAAACTGGGTCTTTTTTCCTTTTTAATTTCAATCTGTCTGACTGTGTCTTGTTCTTTCAATTGGTTCTTATTTCCAGATTGCAGAAAAGGAGTGTTACATAATGATCTCCTAACACCTCCCCTGCCCCTGCACCCTGACCGTGTCCGTGGCTACACAGAGCCACCTCCCTGGGCTGAGAAACAGCCCGCCTTTCCTCTGCCCTCATCAAAAGCAAGCTCCAAGGGTCTCGTCCTGTCAACAGCCTATGTCTCCTCAATCACAGTTACACAGCCGTGGAATTGACAGAGAAATTCACTCCAGCAGTGGCTACCTTGCCAGCTATCACCTCTATGAGGATTTTCAGCCTCCTTGGAAGGGGGTGGGTATATCAAGAGCCCGCTGGGGACCCTTTGGATGCGCAACTGAAAAATGCAATTTTCTCTCCCTACTGAGAGATCCCATTTTGGTCCAGACTCCGAAAGACAGATAGAGGAGGCTATGCTTCTTGACCCTCAGCTCCTCTCAAGAATAAAAATTATAGTTTATTACTGTTGTTTTCAAAAACATAGAACAAGAGTTCTTTTGGAAGCCTGGCATAGCACTTTACATCACACCATACCTTTTGTCCTGATCCTCTTGGTTCTCACTTGCTTTGCTTACAGACAGCAGCCTCTTGTCTCGAGGAACCTGGAAACATCAGCGACCATCAGTCAGACTTATGTAGATGCAACTGTGACTATGTGCAGAGTTAGATACCAGCATAAGCAAAAACTGAAATGGAATGTTCTCCAGAAGAAGGGGCAGATTTGCTATAGCCTGGAGATGGTTAAAGGTTAAGCAGGTACAATGACAGTGGACAGGACCCAAAGGGGTGATGCTAAATGGCAGGCCACACCAATCATGATTCTGCTGTGCTCTTGCTGGCATGGGCAAACTTTCCTGGACCTGAGCAACTCCTGAGCCCTGCCCACCTTGGGAATAGCTGGAGAAGGAAGAGGATAAATGAAAGATGAATCTGGACGTCTATGGCCTAGAGCAGACAGAAAACATCCTGGAGTTACAACAAGCCTCCTGCTTAAGAAAGGGACTGACCCTGTGCTCTGAGGAGGGGTTGCAGGTGCTGACATGAAGAAGAGCAAACTGGGCACAGAGCTACAACCAAGATTACCCAGCAGAGCTGTCATTTAGAATTGAAGGGCATGTAAAGAGCTTCCCAGACAAGAAGAAGCTAAAGGAATTCATTACCATCAAACCAGTATTACATGAAATGTTAAAGGGTCTTCTTTAAGAAGGAAAAAAAGATTAAAAAATATGAATAATAAAATACAATAAATCATATCTATCAAAAATTGAATCTAAAAACTAAAATAAATGAAAAAGCAGAACAGAAACAGAGAGACGGAGAACATTTTGATGGTTTCCAGATAGAAGGGTGCTGGGGGATGGGTGAAAAAGGTAAAGGGATTAAAGAACAAATTGATTGTTACAGGATAGTCATGGGGGTGTAAAGTACAACATAGGGAATATAGTCAATAATATTCTAATAACTATGCATGCTGTCACGTAGGTACAAGATTCATTGAGATAATCACTTAGCGAGTTATGTAATGTCTAATCACTGGGGTGTACACCTGAAACTAATATAATATTATATACCAACTGTAACTGAAAAATAAAAAATGGTTAAAAAAAGAATGAATGAGTGAATGAATGAATGAATGAATGATCATTTATGAGAATCATTTTTCTTCTGAATTCCCCTAGCAATTCTTATGGTTTCCATTCACCTGAATATATGTGCAAGCCCACTGGCTGGAGTAGGGAGACAGTGTAGCAGGGTGGCTGAGTCAAGGCCTAGACTGAACTGCCTGGGTTCAAATCTCTGCCCGTACCACTAACTAAACCCTGTGTCACTTTCCTTATCTGTAAATAGGCTTATTGGTAGTTCTGTTTTCAGAAAAATTAAATGAGTTAATTAAAAAATATATATTTAGATTGTATAGTACTTTATAAGTATTTGCTAAATAGACATAAAATAAATCAATTATAAGTCCTTCATTGACATGTCAATGTTGAGGGTCTACAATATTCCCGGCATTTTGCTAAGTGCTAAGTAGAAATGAAATTAATAAGACATAGCTCCTATCGCCTACCGAGGATGATACATAAACATAAAATTTCCATACCCAGCATACCCATCCATGTTCATAGCAGCATTAGTCACAATAGCCGAAAAGTGAAAATACCCAAATGTTCATCTACAGATAAACAGACAAACAAAAAGTAGCATATACATACAATGGAATATTATTCAGCCTTCTCACGAAATTCTGACATGTGCTACAATGTGAACGAGCCTTAAAGAGATTACATTAAATCCCATGTGACTCAAGTCCATACACTTCCCTCTGAATGCCTACCTCCTGGTTCATCCTGCAACCTCTCTTCCTGGACTGCTGCATCAGCCTCTTAACTGTTCCTTCACTTAATCCCTGCAAACCCACTCTGGATCTATTAAGAAAATCCAGAGTGATCTTAAAAATGTAAGTCTGGTCCCATTATGCTCTTATGAGGAGTACTCTTCAGTGCTCCCCATTATTCTCAAGAGCCTGGTCCCCAGAAAGTCTCCTCTCATCCTGAGCTGCCCCTATCACTGCCGTGTACATAGCCTCACTGTATCTGACCATGCAGCCTCCTCCGGCAGTGGAGTCAGCACACAAAATCCTCTCTGCCTGGAACACACCCTCTCCCCTGCCCCACCCAGCCCGTGCCTTTCCAGGCTAATTTGTGAGAATACTTCAAGTCCCATCTAAATGTCCATATCTGAGATTAGACTATAACCTCCATGATAACCTCCATGAATGTCCCACCTTGTGCATGGTTTTGTCCCAAGTGCCTGGAATGTGGCAGGCCCTCACAAAATACTTGCTGAAAGGATGAATGAATCAATCAAAATGGCCTGGAAGACGCAAAACCTAAGAAGTAGGAGAAATAGGGATTCCAAACACTAAAACATGTCAGCACCTCCCAAAGACTTAGGGAAGTGAACATTACTATTGTCAAGGTGCACCGATGAGAATTCTGAGCAGACCGCTCAATGTAGAACACATGCAACAAAGACCATCACTAACTGTTGGGTGTGCTCCCATCTGGGCCACTTGGAACCATGTTTACCTTCGGCCTCCCAAAGACTGTCCCCCATAGAGAAACTGAGACCTCTGAACTCAGGTCCCTCTCTTGAGTCTAGATCCACATTACTGTCTATCAGACATCCGTACCTGGACATAGCGCATGCGCATGCACATCAAATTCAACATATAATTATCTTTCTCCCCAAAGCCTTTCTTCTGTACTCCCCACCTTGGTTAATCCAGGAATCATCTTAGACATCTCACTCCTAGTTACGGGGTTCTCGCTCCAACTCTCTCTCACACACACGTACACACAGTCAGTTGCCAGCCTTTATTCAAGCAAATATTTAATGATTTCCTGAACAAAATGCTTTGTCTCTATTTAGTGTTTATTTTGCTGGTTGACTTAGGGAGAACCTCACAAGTGTTAACCCAGGGAACCCCCACCATCATGTTTATGTCAGATCTTCATCACTTCTTATCTAGATAATTGCAATGGACTGCTCACTGGTTTCTCTGCCCCATAACCCACCTCCCTGCTGCTGCTGTAATGTGTGCAAATCCTTTCTCGAAACTATCAGGCCTATGTTCAAAATTCTTCAGTGTTAAAGGAAATGGTGCCAAACAATATGACAGAAGAATTACAAGGTATTTCATTATCTTCTTAAAATGGAAGGCTGTTAAAACAAAACAGCTTATGAATATTTATTAAGTTATTTATTCACTCATTTATCCAGCCACAAGCAAGGCCATATGTACCCAGTCCTGGATACCTATTTGAAAGAATAAAACCCAGTCCACCAGCCTGGCTCTTTCAAAGGGATCTACTGCCTTTTGGACCAATCTTCACAGCCCTTCCCCTTCAGAAACCCCACCCCCTACCCCCCACCATCACCACCGTATTGATTACTTGAATTCCACTGAGTGCAACCTGGGGTTTCCATACCCAGGAAACCCCAGGAAAAACTTCGTTTTTCCTCATCTCCTGTTCCTTTAACCCGAAATGCTTTCTCTTCATCCTCCCACCTGACAAACCCTCCTCTATGTCCCAGCAGAGTAGGCATTGCTTCCTCTGGAAAATCTAAACTCTCTAGGAAGGTGTCAGCCTCTCCTCACTGCTCCTGGAACACATCCCTTTCACAGCACGTCCCACCACACATTGTGGCTACAGATTTACAGGACTGTGCCTGTCCTAGACGGTGGCCTCTCAGAGATGTTGGACTGGGTCCCATTTGCCTTTAGATATCCAGTCTACCTCCATAATATCTATTACCATGGTTGGAAGGTCACAGCGAGTTAATAAATATGTACGGGATAAACGGATGAATAGTTGGATGAATAAAATGATGATCATACAAATGGGCAAACAAATCAACCAAAAAACTGGTTTCCGGCAGGACCAGGTCAACAGAACAGATGGACACCAACTGGCCAGAGAAACATATTTTTACTACACCTGGAATCAGATGATTATGAACCACCAGCTTCATCAGGAAAAAATAAAGTAAGATAAAGTAAGTTAAACTACTTTAAAAAATAGCTTTCTGCTCTGGCTGGCGTGGCTCAGTGGATTGAGCACCGGACTGCGGAGCAAAGGGTCGCCGATTCGATTCCCAATCAGGGCGCATGCCTGGGTTGTGGGCCAGGCCCCCAGTAGGGGACATGTAGGAGGCAACCACACACTGATGTTTCTCTCCCTCTCTTTCTCCCTCCCTTCCCCTCTCTCTAAAAATAAATAAATAAAATCTTAAAAATAAAATAAAAATAACTTACTAATGGAAGTTGTCTTGTTTTTCTGCCATGCCCAAAATTCACCAAAAGGTCACAGTTGACTTTAGAGCCCCTATTGGCAAGTAGCTGGAACTGGATGAAAAACTGGGCCAGTATTTGAGCCCTTAAATTATGAAAGATTCTAGTAATTTCGTTATTTTTATAACAGATACCATCTAAGTAGCTTCAAGTATGTATTTCAAAAATTTGAATGCATTTTCAAATGGGTTAAAAAAAGGAATTTTTTTAATGGTGAACAGTGTTACTGACTGAATTGCGTGCCCCCAAAGTTCAAAGGTGAAGCCCTACCCCCAATGTGACTGTATTTGGAAAATGGAACTTTAAGGAAGTAATTAAAGTTAAATAAAACCAGGAGAGAGGGGCCCTAATCCAGTAGGGCTGATGCCTTTAAAAGAAAAGGAAAAGCATCAGGAGTACACACGCAGAGAGGAAAGGCCATGTCAGGACACAGCAAAAAGGTGGCCAGCTGCAAGCAAGAAAGAAAGCGAAACCAACCCTACCAGCACTGTGACCTCAGACTTCCAGCCTCCAGAATTCTGAGAGAAAAAAAAATCTGTTGTGTAAGCTACGCAGCCCATGGCAATCTGTTATGGCAGCCTGAGCAGGTAACACAGTGCAATGCAACAGACAGGATTGACCTTGAACCTTGAGTATACCCCACTTAGTTGCCTGAACTATAAAATATAAAACATGATGATGGGCTTCACTGCTGTGATCCTATGGTGACAGTTTTCAGATGTAGGTGAAAAGACTTGGACTTCTCCAAGGAAACACCAAACAGCAATGACACAGGTGCTGCGGGAGGGCCTGGAGGCCCCAAGGGCCCTGGAATGGGAGGCCACAGTGGCTTTGGTGGAGGGTTTGGCAGTGGCATCCAAGGCAAGGTCGAAGTCATTTTCGGGACAAGGTCATGGCGGTGTTCGGGTCCAAGCCGGTGCTGTGGAGCTCATGGAGGCAAGGCCAGGACAAGGAGTGGATGTCCATCACCAAGCTGGGCTGCCTGATCAAGCGCATGAAGATCAAGTTCCTGGAGGAGAGCTTCTCTTCTCCCTGCCCATCAAGGAATCTGAGATCATGGACTACTTCCCGGGGGCATCCCTCTAAGACAAGGACTCGAAGATTACACCAGTGCAGAAGCCGAACCATGCTGGCCAAAAGACCAGTTCAAGGCATTTGTCAACATTGGGGACTACAATGGACATGTCTTGGTGTTAAATGCTTCAAGGAAGTAGCCACTGTCATCTATGGAGCCATTATCTTGGCCAAGCTCTCAATTGTCCCTGTGCAATGAGGCTGCTGGGGAAACAAGACAGGCAAGACCCACAGTGGCTCTTAAAAGGTGACCAGCACTGGGGTTCTGCGCTGGTTACCTCATCTGCCCCCAAAGGAACTGGCCTCCTCTCAGCTCTGTGCCCAAGAAGCTGCTGTTGATAGGTGGAACTTCTCAAAGGCCAGCTCTAAGAGCTACAACTATCCAACCCCCAAGCTCTGGAAAGAGACTGTGTTCACCAAGTCTCCCTATCAGGAATTCACTGTCCATCTTGTAAAGACTCTGACTCAGAGTTTCCAGTGCAAGGACGCAGGCTCCAGTTGTGACCACTGCATAACTTTATATAAAATAATAGTAATAATAATAATAATAAAGTGAATGAAGTATGCTTGAAAAAAGACTTCAAAATGTATAAAGTATTAAACGACAATATGCCTTTACCAGCCTCTAAGGACAAGGGCCAGCATTTCTAGAGTGCCTGCTGTGTGTCACAATCTTCTCTGACCACACCCACCACCACCCCCCCCAACAGGGGATAATGTGGTCCAGCCTTAGGAGTAAGGAAAAATGGTAATTATTACAAAAAGAATCAAATAGTGTTCCAAAGGTGTATTAAAAGTCTATCGAATTTAAATAATAATGTGGTGAGAATTGTTACAATGACTTCCCAAAGTTTATCTTCAAAAAATAGATTCACTTTTCATTAACATTTTACTTTACTACAGAAAAAGGTCTATCCTCAATGTAGATTTAACTTTGTTATAAACATACAAAGGGCTGACTAAGGCCTGAAAATGATCATTTGGACACAGAGTTTTTGGAAACAAAACTAATTCTTTAACGTTTAAAATGTTTCAAGCAAAAATATAGTAAAGCTTGTATGAAATAAAAGAAGCCATGTAACTATACTAATCTAAGAAAATACTAGGTCTTAGGAAATATTTTATTTAAATATTTTATACCATAAATTAATCCCGGAAAATAGTAATTCAACAGAAAGAGTTACAGACTTGGCTAAATTGAGTCTTATGTGAAGTTCCCACTTTGCATCTTAAAATATTTACAGAAAACAATATTTCAACACCTTTAAATATTAAAAATATATAAGAGAAGAGGTAATCCAGGTGCTGTATTTACTAATATTTAATTATTCTCGGGAAATAAAATACATTGCTTTAATAAATAACTAATGATTTTTGCTGTTATATACATTTGTCTTTTTCATTAAAACATAAGAATTGCCATCTAATATACATATATATGAAATTATGTCTGCTTTAAAATATATTTTAAAAGTAGAATAATGTATTTCTTCAAAATATATCTTAAAATATTTCCTAAGCCTTATAAAACTATTAACATATTATTTTAATATAGTTATAAAAGTTACAAAAAGAAGTTGTAATGACCCAAGTGATTAAATCAGGGTCACTGATGATATGTTTACTAAATATTAAAAATTGATGAAACTATTAAGTTTTAACTATTTTTATTTTAAAGGAAAACTAGGATTTCCTTTTAAGGATGAGGCCATTTCTGAACATTACGTATTATCACAAACATCCCATAACCTGAACCTCCCAGAGATGACTTAGTACAGGAGGCAGTCAAACTGAAGAGTTCTGTGTTTCTGTACCATCCTCGATAAATTTTGAAATTTTCACTCCAAAACATGTAGAATTCATCCTTGTATTTTTCAACTGAGCTCCTCAGTGTAAAAAGAATTAGAAGTATAAAATAACCAGAGACAAAGACAAGGAGGAGAAAGAAAAGCCTACCATGAAACCATCTTTGTTTTTCAGGCTCCTTTTTTTTTCAGGTGTTACCTGTTTGCTGGATGAAGCTGCCTTACTTACACGAAATACAGTTTAGGTCCTAACACATTCTTTATGAAGAGACCAAGTCCCCATAAGTTAAAATCCCTTCTTGCTGTCAGGAGTCACGCTGGGAGTTTTACACCTTCCCAAGAGGGCTGTCAGAATCTGCCAACTCCACCCCCTTGGTAAGGGGAAAAATCAGCAGAGACTAGTAAGGGCACCGTGGAATATCCTGCATATATTTCTCTAGCACTTGCCGATACAGAAGATGCATTTATTTGAATTAATAATATCTTCATTTAATATACCCTAGGTGGTCTGACCTGTCTGTTACTCATGCCTTGTTTTCCATCTTAGATAAGGCCAGCTTGGATTGGCTTTCATTCACCTCCCTACAGAGGGAGCCCTCCTGGGTGTTTTGATGGGAAACATGGGAAGAAGCTGGAAGGTCAATGAGTAATTGCAGGGAACTTTGGTGGAAGAGTAGTCCTGGGGGTAGTCCCAGGGTTGGTGGAATGGGAGATCATTGGAGAGCATGAAAATTCTGGTTTAAAACAGAAACAGGGAAAAACACAACTTGCAAAAGTGGAGACTACTGAAAGGAAATAGGAAGTAGTAAGAAGGAAGGAAATAGGAAGTAGTAAGAAGGAAGGAAATAGGAATTAGTAAGCAGGAAGGAAACAGGAAAACAAGACTGAAACTTACTAAAGAGAAATTGTTCCTTTACATGATTTTCTCATGATAGAGGGAGAGGGGGATGTGGGGAATCAGTTCTTTTTCTAAAATAAAATTTCACTGTGCCCAATCAGCAAAATAAACACTACCCTTCTCACCTTTGAGCCAATTCCCAGCATTAGCCAATGGTGTTTACCATCAAAGCAGGCAATAAATCTCCTCATTCAGTAAATACTTGTTGGTTTTTACACTTCACCAATTCTAAGAAAGCAGGTCATACCACATAGTCCTTTCTAGTTGAGACAGACCATTGTCTGTTGCTTGATTTCTTGAAATACTCCTATTTTGAAGGTGCTGTAGGGCAGGTATTTTTGTAATATAAATGTATTGCATTTATTTTGTTTAAGGGCTTTTCAAAATATTTAGTGCCCATCAAAACAAATGGAGACAGTTAGGATTGTAACAAAATTAGGTTTTGGAATTGCTACAAAAGTCTATCCCAAGAGCATTCCTTATAAAACTGAAAAGTCTAGAAACCCTGAATATTTCTTATAAAGTGGAAATCTAAAGGCAACCTAAATGCCCAACAACGGAGCAATCACTAAATTATGGTATAGCTATGCGGTATAATATTATTTAGTCACTAAAAATAATAATCATAAAGTAAAAGAATTTGCAATATGGCATGAGTAGGAATTATATCTAAATAGCAGACATGTATGTGAACAGAGAAAACAGAAGAAAACCTCCTTTGATGGGTAGGAAGTTGAGCTTCATCCATGGGAAATCGGGGAAGCAATGCGAACAGGAAGAGGCTGGATTCCATGGGAGCAGGGAAACACTATTTGTTCTCTGGCCTGGGATAAAGATTCTGTCCCTTCTTCCCACCACTGAGGGGAGGTCCTGGGAGCAGGGAGAGGAGGGAGGTGGGGCTGCAGGGTCTACCTTGTAATAGTCATACAGCAGGCCAAGGGCGGCAGCACTGTCCTCATCCCCGTTGATGCTCATCATCGCCTTAGTGGCCGCAGTCAGAGGATTCTCCAAATACGACTTCCAGGCTTCATCTTCACTAGTGTAGGCTCTTCGGGTATTGAACGGAGGGTCACTGGGCATGGGCACTAAGGCCACCAGTCGTTTATTACTGTAAAAGCAAGAGAAATGTGAGGTCCATGATCAGACAAACACACCTCTTCCCACTAATAATATACACATTACATGGTTAATTTGTACTTTCCCAGAATGGAGGGGAAGGATGATCAAACCTAAAGTGACTGCCACATGGCATTGTTACAGCTACTGATTTATTTTTTTCACTATGAGAATAATGATCTTTAAAAGATTGTGCAAGTAGTATAAGTTGGTCCCCTTCACACTTGGTTACCCATATGTAATCACTGTAGGAGCCAAATCATTTTATTTGATTACTCTTCATTAATAAACATTACAATGAAATCCTGTGAGGAAGCAGGTTTCATTTAACTCTGAGTTCTAATTAGAAATATGTGTAATAATACATAAATGTAATCACATGTTAATGATTATTAAAAATCATTTCATCTAATTTAATCTACATTTGGAATTGCTAGAGAATTAGAGGCTAACTAAGTCTCTTAATTAAAAAAGGCAACATAAGCTACTTTGCAAACAAGACATATTGCAGATATGCTACGTAATAAGGGTAAGAAGCAAAGAGCTGAGGCTGTATTGTCACAGAATCCTACTATATTTAAATGACACAGAAGCTACAGGTTACAAAAATCATCATGGAGAATGAGGGGTGTGTCTAGAGAATTTTCAGTAGAGAGTGAAGTAGAGATTTGATGGAAAGGAGCTGGAGCAATCATTTATTAACCCTAACCTATCAAAGACCACAACAGTCCTCAGCAGCTCCCCGGCCAGGACCCAGCTGCCAAGCAGAGGGGTCCGGGGAGGCTTTGGCTCTCTTTGGCACTCATCCGCAGGCCCTCTTTCACTTGCTCATGGAAATGGAAACAAAATGGAACAATGGGGCATTGTATTCCAGTAACACCTCTGTCCACTCACAGGAGCATGACAGGGACAAGTGACAGGACTGGCAGAGGCAACTCCTACACTAATCAGTGGAAATTCAGCCACCAAGGGTCTTGATGGTCATTCAGTTCTAAACGAGGTCCCATTTCTGGACATTTCTCCAGGACCTTCCTGTGGCAGCTGGTCTCTCAGCCTACTCTGTGATGGAGAACTGGTATGAACCCACAACGGTGCATTGTGGGTCACCTATGTCCTGGTGTGGTGCCATGCACTAGTATAAGGTCAAAAAATAACACTGCCATTGGTAAGATATGTTTGGGGATGTGGGTTAGGAAATTCACAATTAGCAGGTTGGAATTCTAGGCTAAATGGTCTCCAGGACCCTGATTTGAACTCTTTCTGCCAGTGGTTTGGTAGAACCGATTTGGGATGAAAGAAAAAGGATATTAATCCAGTTGCAAATGTATTGGATTAAAGGGATAAAATCACGTTTCTGGAAGTAAATGAGAAAAGCCTGGTGGAAGGGATTACTAACCATTAGGAAGGATGGCGACACGGGAGTCGCAGAGACCCTAGACACGAGCCTTTGCCTGCCACTTACAGTGGTGGGAAACCACCTGAGCTGCAGTTTCTTTGCACCTCAAGTAAGGATAGCAGTGCCCACCCTACTTACTTCACAATGTGATTGTCAGAATCAAATAAAATAATGAATAAATTGGAGTTGTGTGAACAGTCCGTGCTATGCAAATAGCAGGTATTACTGTCACCGCACACTGCGTTCCTGAGAAGTTTGTGTGTATACCAACTTTTGGTAAAATTGATTATAATTTAAAAGTGCTAGCAACAATCATTAATTAAAGGAAAAAATTAAGTTGTCATTTAGCAATGTTCCATAAGTATTTATTAAGAGCCCAATAGGTACCACACATCACGCTACTTAACACTGGATACAGTGGCAAATGACACAGATGCTGACTTATAGAGCGTGTAGCTTGCCGTCCAGTGCGGGAGTGAGCGTACCACAAGGCGGGTGAGTGTGAGAAAGGAAAATGGATAGAGTCGTGTGGGTAGATGACAGAGGGGACTAACCTAATCAGAGGGTCAAGGAGGAACCGAAGTTTCTACAAAGCCCTACAGGATAGGTAGCACGGCGCTGGTCAATGTGGAAATGGGCAGATGTGGGAAATGCTTCTTAAGGTGAAGGATATTCTGGCAATGCAGAATAATAGAGTTTTCTGACAAAAGGAGCACCTCTCCATTCATTTTGGAAGCTCAGCTAGGGAAATTTGCATGCTTTGATCTAACAGCAAAATTACAGCATTTTTGTGTTTTCAAAGTTATTAATCATGTAAGATAAGGTTGGATTTAGAGACAGAAATGTCAGTGGGCCCCTAAAAGTCTACAGGTGGAAGAAATAAGGCCTCTGGGGAGAACCAGGAATGCAGAGGTGGTGGGCCCATGTTGTGCCAGTGCCACCATCCCCCTTCCACCGCTGTTGAGTTGGGGCCTCCCTGGGCGCCTGGACCGCAGACTCTACATCAAGGGTGAAGTAGAGGACTCTGAACCCCAGTCATTGCCCATGAGGGCAAAGGCACCATGTACACTTCCTAAAAATGTCCAGTCCTAGAGGACGGAATGAAGAGCTTCATGTTATTTGCAGTTACCTCACCATTGAAAAAGATGAGGATTTTATTCTGTTTCATGCCTTAGAGAAGCACATATTGCTGGGGGAGAGGAGTGTTGCTTACAACACTGGCTAATCTCCAAAAGTTTTCCAGGAAGTGCCAGGCTGAAAGGTGAGAGCCAACTCTTGATCTATACTAAGCAGTGTCCTGATTCACGGGTGAGATTTTTCCTTGCGTCCCCCTTCTTAAAGTCCCTGTTCCCTCCTGCTGAGCTTCCTGGATTGCTGATTTCCCCTGTTCCCAGCACAAATGCTCCCTCGTAAATTCAGATTCATTTGCCTTTCCCCTATGAAATGGCTGATGAATCCTTACACGACCAATGGAACGAAAGATTCTGGGAAAGTACGGCTTTACTCATTTCCTTTAATATTTTTGATGACCAAAGGGGCCTTTTGTGCTCTTCCCTTTAATTGTGTAATGACTTTGGTATTTTTTCTTCACAGATTATAATCTCTCTGGTACAAAGCACTGTTGAATAAAGCCTCGTTTTACAACAACAGAATAATCTCTCTGGTACAGTGAGCAAAAACATAGACTGGTTAAAAAAGGAAAGTTCCACAGAGCAGCTTTTACCAAAACTTGGAACAATTTCTGTAGTTGATTTCATCTTTGTTCTAACTCTGCTACCATCAACTTTTTAAATATCTTTTGTGTAGCTTTAGTTATATTAGTTCCGGGTGGCCTCAAACACAGAGCCGTAAAGAGCAACTATAAACTTGATCTCTAGATCTTCTCTGGAGAAAAGTCTAGATTAGCACCTGAGCATTCACAGCAAGGCTAAGGTTGTGTTAGGTCACACATATAACTTTTCTGTTCTCATTTGTTTTCTTTTACCCACTACTTCATTTTGTGGATGTTGGGAGAACAGTTGAGAGATGAGTCATCAGCTTCGGGAGTGAAAGAGGTGGAGTAGTCATGTGACTGAAATCACAACCAACAAGCAAAGAAAAGCTCCAGATCGCTGTCAGAGGCAGCCTACCATCCCCCACCCCCGAGCGTTAATAAGCGTCTAAGGCAGAAATGCTTTTCTGGAGAGAAGCTTATGAAACTTAGCACACAATGTCTTTACCTCCTAAAAATACATGCAGTGATGGTCACAAATCCAGGCATAAATCCACTTCACTTGGGGCCACAAAGCAAAAATGAGGACAGTGAATTGTTTACACAAATTACCATTTTCAATCCATTTTTCATCATCCATTTCTTTCATAACTCCTAGGAGGGCATAGGTTTTCATTTTTTCTTTTGTTCTGTTGTTTATTGTTTTTTGTTTTTTTCTGTAATCTAGGGGAGGATGGTTTGGGAGTTGAATAAATCTCAGTTTAAACCTCAGTTCTGTTCTAGGAGACCCCCAATGATGCTTCTCCTAGAGTTTTCCCTCCCACACTGTTCCAGGATTGCTTTATAGGACAAGCATATAACAAAAGCAATAGTATGGCACTTCCAGGATTAAATAATATAGTCTGCAGCTCTCACCTTGGTAAATCTCAGTCAATCTCTCAATCTCTCTCTCTCTCATCTCTGTCTCTATCTTTCTCCAGGAGGAGCAAACTGGCATATTGTGGGGAGGACTGAAGCCCTGACCAACAGCCAATGAGGAACTTAGGACGACCGACAACCACATGAGTGAGCTCAATAGATTCTCCAGGCCAAGGCTTAAATCAATCATAGCCCCAGATAGGAACTTAACTACAACCTTATGAGAGACCCTGAGCCACAACCCATCAGCTAAACTGCTCTCAGATTCCTGGCTGTCAGAAACTGTGAGGTAATTAATATTTGCTGTTTTGGCTGCTAAGTTTTGAGATATGTTACACAGAAATAGATAATTAATAGTCTCCTAAGAAGTTTCCCTGCTTTAACCATTACCCCTTCCTTCCCTCCAGTCAGTTCTCAACAATACAGCATCTAGAGAAATCCCATTAAAACACAAATCAGCCCTGACCAGTGTGGCTCAGTTGGTTGGGTGTTGTCCCGAAAGCACAATGTCCCCTGTTGGATTCCCCGTCAGGGCACATACCTAGGTTGCAGGCTCGATCCCGGTCGGTCAGGGCGGGTGGTCTGGGTGAGTAGTCGGGGCAAGTACGAGTCACCCTACCGATGTTTCTCTCTCACGTTGATGTTCCTCTCCCCCTCTCCCTCCCTTCCCCTCTCTCTAAAAATAAATAAGTAAAATCTTTAAAAAACAAAACAAAACATAAATCACATCATGTCACATCGTGCTCAGTCCCGTAGTGATTCTCCATTTCCCTCAGAATAAAAGTCAAGGTCCTTTCAAGGATCTCCCAGACCCTACAGGATCTTACCTTCCTTACCTCTCTGACCTCCTCTCCTAATACTTTCCTTGTTACTCATTCCGATCCTGCTACGCTGATTACCATGTGTCTACCTTAGGGCCTTGGCTCCAGCTGCTTCATCTTCTTGGAATGCTCTTCCCCCAAATACCCATGGCTAACGCTTATTTTCTCTAAATCCAATCTCACCACAATGAAACTTACCCCAACGACCCGATTTAATGTAGTGACATGCCTCCAACCACCCTGAAATTCCAAATCCCTGTAGAACTTTCAGTCTCCATTATTCAGCGCTCTAATCCTTCTTTCTTCCCTATCGGCCACCACCTTCTAACCTTCAATGTAGTTTTCTTACCTATTGTGTTTGGTGTTCATGGCTTGTCTACCCTCATGAGAATGTCCTCTCCAGAAGAGCTGGGATTCTTTGTTTTGTTGATGGGTACATCACACTTTGTGCCTGCCTTATATGCGCTACTCAATTAACAATCGTTGAATGAGTGAATGAAAGTTCACTGAGGAATTGAAGTATAAGTTAGAGTTTTAAGTGCAGTGAAGGGAATGGGGAAGCTATATTTTTCATATTTTGATAAAATCAATTTATAACACATTTGTAATGTTGGCTGCGAATTATAAAGTGCTATACAAATGCAAGTCGCCTTAATTTTAGGAAGCACAGTTAGAAATTTACTTTAGCAACCATTCATCCTATTTATAAGTAAACTGTCTTTCCCTCATGTCCTAATTATTGCCTTAGAATTAAACAAATGATATTTCATTCTTCTGTTCTCCTTAAATGTGAGCTACAATACTAGGAAACAAAGCAAATTTACATGCAGACCAAAGGGAAGCAAGGGGAAGACTGAAACCCAACCAGCAAAGGTCTGATATTCATGGCCCTTTCTCCCACCTGCTGCCATTATTCCCAACATTGACTCGAATTAGTAGAAAAGAATTTTTTCCGCCCAGGACAAGCCATTTCTCTCTCTTTAAGAAGAAGCGAAGCTTTTATATAATTCTCAGTCAGGATTTCATTTTATATCCTCTACCTCACTCTCCCCTGTCTCTCTTCTCTTCTCTTCCCTTCTCTCTTCTCTCTCTCTCTCTCTCTCTCTCTCTCTCTCTCTCTCTCTCTCACACACACACACACACACACACACACACACACACACACACAGAGCCTTTCTCTTGATATGGTATAAATTCTGTTCTCCAAATAGAATATCTTATTTTTAATAAGGAAAATAGTCTAATTTATTTCAAACTAATATCTCAGATCAATGGACTATCTTATCAAACATACACTCTTGAGTGTTCAGCACTTGGGGTTTAGTCACCATCCACTTCAATTGCTTGAGGCTGATCCCTTGTGGCTGATTTACTGACAGACGATACCTCAGCTCTCTGCGGGGGTTGGGGGTGGAGGGAGACTATTCAGAAACAAAGCTTAGAGCAAAGTTTCAAGAACTGACAATTATTCTTTCTTTTGGAATCTTGGTATTTTTCTCCATTAACAGAATAAGACTTTTAAATGGAAACTAATGGACCAATCATCCTAGCCAGGGTTAATGTCACAATTCAAATGCCAGTGATGTTAATCATTTCGCTGCTGGCTATCTTTAGTAATATTCCTCCTTTTGGTGCTTGCTAGAGGCAAATCACCAGAGATAACATACACTTTCCATGTTAGAACAAGGGTTGAAATTTATTAGGAACTTTCTACACTGAGCATTGGGCCTTAATGACCCTAACCTTTTGCCATTGAAATAATCCATGTAGGATTCAAGGGAAATGAAATGAATCCACAAACCTGGGATGATATTAATTACTTTAATGTTGAACACTATTATATTTGAGAGAGGATTCAATTGATTCAGTGAAACTATTATGATAACCTCCATCATATAAAAGGTAATTTTTGAAAATTATACACTCTAACAAAATTTTACATGTATAGAAATTAAGATAGTTCCATCTTAAGACACACTAATAACAAAACACGCTGATCCACAGATTGAAGCATATCTATGACACACACACTCTCTTTCTCTCGATGTCACCCCAGCTTTGCTAGTACCCTAACATGATCTTAGTCAACTTATTTAGTAATCCAGAACTGAGTCTGAGAGGATTGGAAATATAATGAAGAAGCTGCAGGAAAGACACACCATCAAGTAGTAAAAGCAACCATAAGAAGAAAGATATCACAATGGAAAGTGAAAGGAGGAGGATAAGAAAGGAATTTTTTAAATGTAGAGAATTTGTACAGATCACAATCTATGTGTGTCAGCATGTGTAGGGATCTCAATTCAAAATGTCTATAGTGATCATATGTGAATTTTTATTTCCTGCTTTCTACTTTTCAAATAGTCTTCAATAATAATAAGTCACACGTACTTACTGAGCACCTAGCATGTGCCAGGTAGTGTTCTAAGCCCCTGGCATGGGTTAAAATAGACTTAGAGCTGGTATGCAAACATGCCCTTTACACAGATGAGGACACTGAGCAGCAAGTGCTAAGTAATTTGCCCGGGGTCATGTAGCACTCAGCTCAGACCAGGATTGCATACCAGAGCCCTTAAGCATCCCTCTCTGTTGCCAATTCTTAACTCTGCTCTATTTTCATACACAGGAAAAAAAAGTTGCCTGAAAAGAGGGATACAAGCAATCAGTGTAACAGGGAATTTCTTAAATGCAAGTAAATGAGAGGGTTTCCAAATTCAGAGTTTTACAGAAAGTGTGCAAAGGGAATTCTATAAACTCTTTGAAGACAAAGACAATGTGTTTAGGTTATTTGTAGAATTAAAGGTGCTGGAACATTCTGCAGGGTATGTATCATACCAGGAAACACAAATAAATAATGCGGGATAGCAACTCCTCATTATTCATCTTTAGTTTGACATAGCTAGAGGTCAACTTTTCCAAATGTCCTGTGGAAAAATTTATATAATTGACATGATAGAAATATAAATTAAATAATTAGAAAATAGGGAAACATTATATTTAGATACTGACCAAAAATCCATTTTTTAAAGAAAAGACTCATTTAAAGCAAATCAGTTTTAAAAATTAAAACGAGAATCTGTCCTTCAGAGGAACTTATTGTGCTCAAATCTCTAGTATAAAAACAAAACACAAAAGTCTCTTACAAGCCACAGGACAGCCATGGCAGGGTGGGTTGTTTGGTTGGAGCATTGTCCTGTGCACCAAAGGGTCTTCATTTAAGCCCAAGTCAGGACACATACCTAGGTTGCAGGTTCAATCCCTAGGCGGCAACCAATCAATGTTTTTCAATGTTTCTTTCTCTCTCCACTCCACCCCCCAAATCAATAAACATACCCTCAGGTGAGGATTATAAAGGGCAAAAAGAAGAGATTGAAAAACAATTTTTAAAAAAAGGACAGGTTTCTATCTCAAGACCATTTCAAATCTGAAAGATTTCCCTGGAGAGAAGTAATAATGTGTACAGTCAATGTGGAAACAGAATTTTGTCCAGTTCTAAAATACAGAAAGCAGAAGAGATTGAGAGAAGAAACCAAAGTCAAGGCTACACAACAGCTCTGGTGCAGGAGGAGTTAATGCATAAGTGAGCATCAGTTTTCCCACTGAGCCTGGAAAACTCTAACTCAGAGTCTTCAGGGTCTATGGCAAAGCCAATCATTCAATGTTCTTTTGGTACAGTACACCCAAAGGAATTAGCTAAGTGTTCACTTCTTAAATACGGTGTCAGTGGACCTTAGGGAGCCCTAGGACTAGAGAGAGAAATAACCTGGGAAAATGCCTAGAGTAAATTAAACTATCAAATGGAAACCAAGAAAAAAATTCAGCTTAAAACAGCAAGAAAACCCTCCCATATGTCCAAGCCCCTTGGATCTCACTTGTACATATGCAAAGGAATCTCCCAGAAACCCTCAGCACCTGTGGCCACTCCTTCATTTAAGAGAACAGCCCACTCTGGAAAGAGTGAGCTCCACTCTGCTAACAAACCCTGCCAGCTCTGAAAGGTGATCAAACTCCACTTTTAATAGAAAAACTAAGAATCACCAGGTATTTAAGGAAACCTAACGAGAATGAAAGAGAAGCTCCAAGAATATCAAAACAGCTTATTGATGAGGAAAATAACGTTGGATAGAGAAAATAATGTTAAAAAGAAGATACTACCTCTACAAAGCAAGGTCAGTTCACTATGAAAAAGAAATAATCATAATAAAAGATACAAAATTTCTGAAATAAAAATAAAATTTTGTATAAGGTTTGAATTGAAAAGACCTAAAAAATTTAATGATCTTGGAGATCTAAAGGAATTTTCCTAGTTTTTAGAGAAAGAAAATAAAAGGTTAAATGCATGCAAAAATACATTCAGATGTATATAGTTCAACTAATGAGAGTTACAGAAGAATGCAATGAAAAGGATAAAAGGAAAAAATAAATAATCAAAGGAATAACAGAAGAAAATGCCCTCCAGCTAAAGAGAAATTTGAGTCTTAAAAATGAAAGTCTCCAAAATTCTGAAAAAAATAAAAGAAATACATCGAGCTATAGCCTGAAAATTTTCAGTTAAAGATTAAATAGAAAATGCTACCCAGAAACAAGTTGAAAAAGAACTAAGTAACTTACAGCAAAACCAGTCAACCAGCAGACTTCTCATCTGCGTCACTAAATGCTGTAAGACAGGAAAAGAGATTTGAATATGGAATTCTGAACACAGCAAAAGATCAACCAGTATGATGGCAAAATAAAGACATGTTTGGTCATGAATGGATTGAAAAACTATTCTACTCATATATCCCATTGGAAAGAATTATTCCTCAAATCAAAATGAAAAAAGACATTCATGGGTATGAAAGAAAAGTGATATATCAATCAGAGTATCAAATAAACTGGTAAAATATTAAACAGACTGTAACTAATTTTTGATCATGAAAATAAAATCTATACTACTAAGAAAGAATTCTTAAGGGCAATACCAAATTAGAATGAAATATCTGAGAAGTTGTTAGAGAGTAGTTTTTTTTTTTAACTTGTACCGAAACATTTCAAGAGTTCCAGCCAAGAAGGAGGCATAGGTAGATATGCTTTGCCTCCTTGCACAACCAAAAGAAGGAAACCACCAATTTTAAAAACAAAAAAAACGAGAGCTGCCAGAAAATTGAACCATATGAAGTCCAACAACCAAAGATTTAAAGAAGAAACATTCATCAAGACTGGTAGGAGGGGCAGAGATGGACAGCCGGAGTGAGAGGATGTATGGCAAGATGGCGACTGGCAGGCCGTATGGTCCCACATTCGCATGCTGATAATCCAGGAGGAACAACCGGGGAGCGAGTCAGACTACGCAACCTAGGGTACCAGCATGGGCAAAATAAAGCCTCAGAACCTCTGCCTATAAAAATCTGTGGGGGTTGTGGTAGTAGGAGAAACTGCCAGCTTCTTGAAAGCGGGCAAGAGCCAAGCAAGTGGTATTGTTCCGTTTCTGATCCCTCCCGCACATACAGCACCACAATGCAGTGAAGTAGGTTGCCCCGCCTTGGTAAATACCTAAGGCTCAACCCCTTGTAGCATAACATGCACATGGAGACAAAGAAATATGGCCCAAATGAAAGAACAAATCAAAACCCCAGAAAAAGAACTAAACAATGAGGAGATAGACAAACTATTAGATGCAGAGTTCAAAACACTGGTAATCAGGATGCTCACGGAAATGATTGAGTAGGGCCGCAAAATAAAGGAAGAAATGAAGGCTATGCAAAATGAAATAAAGAAAAATACAGGGAACCAACAGTGAAGAGAAAGAAACTAGGACTCAAATCAATGATTTGGAACAGAAAGAAGAAGTAAACATTCAACTAGAACAGAATGATGAAACAAGAATTCAAAAAAATGAGGAGAAGCAGAGGAACCTCTCGGACAACTTCAAACATTCCAACACCTGAATCACAGGGGTGCCAGAAGGAGAAGAGCAAGAGCAAGACATTGAAAACTTGTTTGAAAAAATAATGAAGGAGAACTTCCCCAATCTGGAGAAGGAAACAGGCTTCCAGGAAGTCCAGGAAGCTCAGATAGTCCCAAAGAAGTTGGACCCAAGAAAGCACACACCAAGGCACATCATCATTGTATTACCCAAGATTAAAGATATGGAGAGAATCTTAAAAGCAGCAAGAGAAAAGGAGAGAATCACCTACAAAGAAGTTCCCATAAGACTATCAGCTGATTTCTCAAAAGAAGCCTTACAGGCATGAGGGGGCTGGAAAGAAGTATTCAAAGTCATGAAAGGCAAGGACCTCTATCCAAGATTACTCTATCTGGCAAAGCTATCATTTAGCATGGAAGGGCAAATAAAGTGCTTCCCAGATAAGGTAAATTTGAAGGAGTTCATCATCACCAGGCCCTTTTTATATGAAATGTTAAAGGGGCTTATCTAAGAAAAAGAAGATCAAAACTATGAACAGTAAAATGACAATAAACACACAACTATCAACAACTGAACCTTAAAAAAAAACAAACCACTAAGCAAACTACTAGAACAGGAATAGAATCACAGAAATGGAGATCACATGGAGGGTTATCAGTGGTGAGGGGGAGAATGGGGGAAAAAGGTACAGAGAATAAGAAGCATAATTGGTAGAAACAAAATAGATGGGGAGGTTAAGAATAGCATAGTAAATGAAGAAGCCAAAAAACTTGTATGTATGACCCATGGACAAGAACTAAGTTTGGGAATGTTGGATGGGAGAGGGGATACAGGGCAGAGGGGGAGAAAAGGGAGAAAAAAAATGGGACAACTATAATAGCATAATCAATAAAATATACTTTTACAAAAAGTATACTGAAGATTTTGCTTTGCACGTAGAAAGAATAATGGATAATGATTAATTCTTGATAGAAAATAAAAGCTTAAATGTGTTTATTAAAAATTCAGTGATGATAATTGCTAGGATAAAGACAGGATATAGAAATTTCAGAGCAGCAATTCTCACCATATGTCTCTCAGATATTCTCAGAGGTCTGTGAGGTCAAAACTACTTTTATAACGATACTAAGACATCATTTGCCTTATTCACTATGTTAACATTTGCTCTGATGGTACAAAACTAACAGTGGTTAAAAGTTTTGGTTCCTGAAATAAAACAAGCAGTGACATCATATTGTCCTTGAATCATTGTATTCTTATTGACACACACCTTAAAAACAAAAAATGCTAGCTTCACTTGGGAATGTCCTTGATGAAGTAGTATGAAATACTAATTTTAATCTCCAACTTCAGGTACGCAACTTTTCAATATTCTGTGTGACGAAGTGGGCACTACATATAAAGCACTTCTAGCACATACTGAAGTACAATGATTGCCTAGAGGAAAAGGCCTTTTACAATTGTTTCAATTAAAACTGAACTAGCTGCTTTTTTTCTGAAAACTCCATTATTACGTGAAAGAATGACAGACCAACAAACTATGTTTTCAGACTTGGGTGTTTGGCCAACACTTTCACAAATATAAACCAAATGTGAGTTTATCACTTCAAGGAAAACAACTGACAGCATTTGTTGCCAAAAATAATAGGTTTTCAAGAAAAAATTAGAATTTTTAAAAACTGACATTGACTGCTACTGACAACTTTATAATACTTAAAGATTTTATGATGAGATTGATGGAGATATTAGTGGATGTGATTTTTTACTAATGTATCATGAAACATGTTAACGTGTGGAAGATCCAAATAACTCAGTCAACCAATATTTCCAAATACCAATGCAAACATTACAATATCACACAAGGGTAAAAGGTCCATTCAAAGTGCAAGACAGACTTAGGGATGTATTGTAACAGAGAACAGAAAGTTCATTTTATGATTTCAGTTTCTACACCAAAACTAACTTTCATGAAACTATCACTTGTTGAATTTTCAATATCAAAGATTAAAGATAATTATCTGAAAAGGCTATGAAAACAGGTTTTCCTTTTCCAACTATCAATTGAAGCAGAATTTTTTCCATATGTACTTCAACCAAAATAACATTTTGCAACAAACTGAGTGAAGCTCATATAAGCATACAGCAGTTACCTGTTAAGCCAAACAAGAGGATTGAAAAATGTAAAGCAATACCACTGTTCTCTCTAAATTCTTGTTTTAATATTTTAATTATTTTTCAATGTTATGTTAATATGCAATGGGTTTATAATTATTATTTTAATGGAATCATAAATATTTATTTTATTTTAACTTATTTTTTATTGTTATTCTATTACAGTTGTTCCAATTTTTCTCCCTTTGCCCAGCCTGCCCCCCACTCCCACAGCGAATCCCTACACCAATGTCCATGCCCATAGGTCATTTATACATATTCTTTAACTAGTCCCTTCCCCTTCTTTCCACCTTATCTCCCTTCTCCCTCCCCTGAGGCTACTGTCAGTCTGTTCCATGTTTCCATGTCTCTGGTTTTATTTTGCTCATTAGTTTATTTTGTTCATTAGATTCCTCTTACAGGTGAGATCATATGGTATTTGTCTTTCACCAACTGGCTTATTTCACTTAGTATAATATTCTCCAGAATCATAAATATTTTTACTTACTCATCTTTGCTTTCTAATTTGATGTATATTTACATCAAATTGATATCTACATTTGTATTGGATATATGTATCTAAGATTTTCAGGGTCTTTAAAAGGAAAATCCCTAAAAGGAATTCCATGAACAAAAAGTTTGGGAACTACTATTCTAGAAAATCACTAGAGAAAAATAAAAAGAAATATTGCTCAATAAAACAAAAATAAGCAAAAATAAAAATGATGACATAAAATGAGAAAAATAAGACCTTACAGATCAGCAATTAGAGTAAGAGAAAAATGAGGTTCCCCTAATAAAACCCTGAATGCTTAATCCCATCTTGGAGTCTTCATCTCTGAGAACCCAGACCAACACAGATCTGATTTAGACTGAGAAAGTGGGTTGCTGAGGAAGTGACACCTAAGCTGAGACTTGAGGAGGAAAAATTAGTAAAGTGGAAAAAAGATAGAAAAGGTCATGGCAGGAACAGCATGTGCGAGGCCCTGAGGCAAGATGGACCTTCTCCCGATCGAGGAACTAAATCAAGGACACCGTAGCTGGACCATAGTGTTTCAAGAAGAAAGAGAACCAGGTCTGATGAAGCTTAAGAGACAGGCAGAGTCCAGATTATGCAAGGATTCGTAATTCAGTTTAAGTATTTTGAATTTTATTCTAAGTGCATGAGGTAGGTAGGCAAGAGTCTTTAGCAACAGAACAACTTGATTAATAAATTTTTAAAAGATCACGCTGCCTGCAGTGAATGAATTAAAAAGAAAAGAGGTACTAGAAGACCAAAAAAAAGGCTACTGAAATGGTCCAGAAACGAGATAAATTAAGGATTATTTTCTACCTAATGAAAAAAATCATTTTCATAAAGTCACCCTTAAGAGTACACAGGCCTTTTGCATTCAATATTTTATGACGTATTCTTTACTTAGGTACAAGTCTTAACTTTTACAAGTGGGTATTATGTCTTATTCAATTTTTAATTTTACATAGCATGTGAATTAGTCTATATTCTCCAAAATTAACAAAACACTCAATGGTAAAAACATTAGAATCTACCTACATCTTTAACAGATAAGGAAATAGATTAGAGACCCAAAAAGTTTACACAAGAAAGTAATGGGAAAGCCCATACAAAATCCACATAAACATGTTGATTACACAAGATGTCCCTTCTATCAAACAAAATAGGGCAAATAAATGGGCTTTACTACACAATAAATTTAACCTAAAACAAATAATGCTGGAAATAATAAAAAACATTTCACTCTAGTTTGCCATATTAGAATTTAGATGGGCTTCTGAGAATACTATGAGGAAAATAAAAACCAATTACGTGCTTTTTCTCTTCTGAACAATAATCAAATACACTCAAAAGTTACTCCTCTTGCCTTAGATCTGTAATTGAGATTAAAAGTTAATTTTATAATTGCATGTTATATGAATGTATATGAATATTCAGAGGTATATATACATATATCTTTATACTTACACACTTAGGGTTGGGGTGGGATATGTGTGATGTAGATGAAGGGAGTGGTGTAGAGAGAAGAGGCAAAAAAAGGAAAGGGAGGAAGACACAAAAAATACACTGTGGATAACATGATCACATTATGTGTTTACATAAATTACATGCGTGTTTAAAATTGTACGCATGTAAAGAAATTTAGAAGAAGAAAGGAAGAAATAAGGAAGAGAGCGAGGGATGGAGGGAAGGAAGGAAGGGGATTGAAAGAACTTCTCTTTCGAACAGGCCGATGGTTGCCAGATGGGAGGGGGATTGGGGGATGGATGAAAAAGGTGCAGGGATTAAGAAGCACAAACTGGTAGTTCTGTAACTACCAATAGTCACAGGGATGTGAAGTAGAGCATAGGAAACAGAGTCAATAATATTGTAATAACTATGTAGGGTGTCACGTGGGTACTGGAAATAGCAGGGGGGACACTTTGTAAAGTATATGATTGTTTAATCGCTACCCAGAAAAGTATAAAAGTTAACTCAACAAACTATGGAGCATTCTCACTAAAATCTCCCCAATATGGAGAGAAACTCAAAGGCAGGTGAATAACAGCTTGGGAAAACCCTTTGAGATAAGTCATTAACTCCACCATCAGACTTCAGCAGAGATGAAAAGAACTTGGGGTTTTTCTAGTATGAAGAGAAAAACCTATTCTAGGAGAAGAAATGCAGAATGATCTCAATCGTATATAAGAAACTCTTATTGGCTAAGAGTGAATTACTCTGTATTGAAGGGACATTGATTCATGCATAGAAAGATAATACATTGTTATCAGTGACTAGTAGGGAGGCCCTGGCAGAAATTTCTAAGATAAGGACCAGAAGCCTACAGTAGGTCATGTTTTATGACCAAAAACACAAGGGGAGGCCAAAACTCAGGTGGTGCTCCACTAGATGAAGAGGAGATTCTGTGTAGGCACTGCTCCTGGGACCCTTGCAATTGGTACCCCTCCCCATATTAATAGTTTTGTAACGGGGAAGGTCACACGAGTGAAAGTAGGAGTGGGGCAATATGTGATACAGGGGTCTCCACCTTGGGGAGTTCAGAAAAGACATGCTTTTTTGTGGACAAAGTACAAATTCACAGGGGATGAGTCTACGTTATGGATGAAGAGGACCATCTGGAGCCTGGAAGATCTAGAATGTCTAAGACTCTACAGACACATCAACTCTACTGTTGGACCTGTGACAGGATCAGGGGGAATAAGAAAATTGTTGGTGAAGAGGTGTTGCCTTGTCTCTTCTCCCTGTTATCACCATCATATGAAAACGTGCAGTTCTACTTCCCAGCCTCAGTCATATCAAGTGGTTGCTAACCAAAATTGGGCTAGCCCTTTTTGAAAGACAGGTAGGGCTGCAAGAGACATAAAACTTTCCAGGAATTGTGGCTTCTTAATTACAATGCTTGTGGTGCTTATATTAGACTACTTCAAACATACTTGGAAGTCTAAAGAAAAGACAAATGTCAGTGTTGTACTTTTCTACCACGTAGCTCTCTATGTAAATCTCATCTTATCTGAGGAAAGTGAACATTTTTTAAAACTACAGATTACCCAATAAATGTTCGGATATGTTCCAATAAAAGTATCTTGCAGAGCTCAATCAAATACAGTGAGCAGACTGACTTCTTTGACAGAAAAAGGTTAATGAAGTGACAGCATAGTTCTTTGTCCCCATGGCTTTTGCAGCTTGAGGTCATTGGGGCAGCTTTCTGGACACTTTCCTGCCCTCCTTGCTGTCCTGGGGTCCCTGGCCCAGCAGAGGGGTTAGGCTGAGAAAAAGGAGCTAGCATATAATAACCTCAGCGATGAAGAGGGGCTGAGCAGGACTGAAAACAAAATGGTAGATAAATGCAGTGAGGCCCTTTAAAGAAAGGAAAGCTGGGGAAGGAGCAGAAAGAAGACAATCGAAAGCTTCAGGTGAGCTTCATGATGACTTTCCACAGCAAACTGTTAGCAATGGTACCATCACTTTGAAGTGCCCTTTTCTTTTAACCCTAGTGACTAAGAGGGATAAGAATGGAAACGAGAGACGTGAACAACCAAGATGACTGTCTGCAGCAGAAACACAGACCCCAGTACTTGACAGTCAAGTAGGGGCAGACCTAAAACTCAAAGGCACCCTCCACACACACACAAGAAGAGGCTGCCCTCCTACAGACGTGGAGCGAGTGCAACACAGAACGTTCAGCCAGGTCACTCAGACTCCACAAGACCAAGCGGGGCTTTTCCACCCTGTCACATCATCAGATGCCCAGGCTTTAAGCTGACCTGGAAAGGTCAGGCAAACACGTCTCAGATGACAGAAAGACAATAAAGAAGTAATTCATTTTAATTCCATCATAACAAAAGGAGGTTTGAAGAGAACATATCAAGCATGAACAAGTCAAAAAGAAATGGCATGGCGATAGGGCAAAACCTACCACAGGACATCAGACAAATAGTGAAATAAGAAAGGGGCGGGTGTGACTGAGGCATATTATCATGAAATTTCAGACAACCAAATAAATGGAGATGATTTTAAAAGCTTCCCAAGGGGCATTATAGGCATGCCGGGGGTGATGGGGAGCTGGTGTTCCAGGACACTTAAAGTGTCCCCCATGAACACCGAAAATTTTTAACAACTCTTGGTTTTCGACAGTGACTCCAAAGGACCAGAAAAGCACAGAGGGCAGAAGAGATCGAAGCTCCCTGGCTCCATATCACAGCATTATTTTCCTGACTCTACTGGAACCAGGATTAAAACCTTGACCTATGGAAACCATTAGATTCATGAACTTAATGAAGACGTGGGACGCTGGGAGCAGAAGAAGGCAGGAAGGCAGCCTGAGCGAGGAAGGAAGGCTAAATTGTTTAATTTCAATATTAAAAGAGATTTTTACCTATAAACAAAGCTCATGAAGTAGGAAGAGTGATTAACACACCCCCAACCATGCGTGTGTATGAGTATGTACGTAGAGAGAGACAGAAACAAAGAAAGGGAGAAAGAGAAGGGGAAGACAGGGGAAGGAAAGCAAGGAGGAGGATGGGAAGAACGAGCGGGGAAGGAGTGGGGAGCAGAGGAAGGAGAGGATAACCGAAGGACCGGGGCTGGGAGAAGAGGGTAGAAATGGTACCTAAAGGTCAAGACTCCCCCTCAAGTGTAACCCACAGCCCTGCCCCTGCACCTTACAGTCCTTCTGCCTAAACATCTCTAGTGAGAAGTCACTACCATACAAAGGTTTTATTTCCACTGGTAGACAGCTCTCATTGTAAGAAAGCTTTTACTTTATGGCCGTCACTGGAGTGACCCAATGGGAAAGAGAACAGGCAACAGCCCAGCTGCTGACGAAGCCGGGCCTCCCCCAGGCTGCCCCCAGCCAATGACTGAACTCGGCCCAGACGCTAAGGCAGGTGCAGAAGTCTGAACGCAAGAAGTAGAGGGCTCCCAAGGCTCTGAGGAAGTTTCCTTAGACTGTTGGGCATGCAAGAGGCTTTCGCCCAATCTCCCCTTCCTCTCTCCCGTACCCAGGGTCAGACTGGCCTCAGGGCCTGGCCTGGGCCTCCGCACCTTACCTAGCACCCTCCCTCCACCCCCTCACACAGGAATTCCCTTAATAAAATCCTTGCTTGTTTAATCTCATCTAGGTGACTGCTTCTTGGAAGATTTGAATGAGCATATAACCTTAGGTATGTTTTACCTAAACTGAGACAAAAATCTCATTTTTAAATATTGGTTCCAGTTCTATTCACAGGGATCACTGTAAAAGTCTATTCTTCTGTGACCCCCAATTTTCTAGTCAAATACCCATAAAAGCAGAAATGAGCTGTCGTGTGTGTGTGTGTGTGTGTGTGTGTGTAGCTTAAGGGAGTGAAAGTGATGGGAGGAGAGGTTAAATCTTATAAAGAAATGGTGAGAAGACATATCCACTGATACAAAGGAGATCTGAGTACAATGATTTTCTGGAAAATATAAATGCTAAGTAGAAAACCTGAGCAGACAAAGAAAGGGTAGAAGGAGTTGAAAGGTTAATCAAGGAACCCTCACCAGGTCGTGGTAACCTTCAAGGAATAGATCATTCCAACACTGTTTGAATTATTTCAGAGAATAGTAAGACACGGGAAGTTTCCCAACTCATTCTAATCAGCTAGCATAACATGGATATCAAAATACAACAAAGATAGTATTTAGCCAGGTACACTTACAGACACACACATACTCAGGAAACAAAAGACCAGCAATAATGATAATATTTACAATAATAATATAATTATCATGACAATAATGAGGATAGTTAACATGTACTGAGTGTTTACCACATACCATGTACTATGCTGAAGGTTATATTCCTCACCCCAATATTAGGAGAAAAATCTCTTACTATTAATCCTGTTCATAGAGGTGAAATGGGCACAGAAAGATTAAGTAACTTATCCAAGATCAGATTACTAGTAAGCAATGGGACTGAGATGAATACAGATAAAAAATCCTTAAAATATGTTTTTGTATCATGACACACAAGGCTTATCCCAGGAATACAACAGTGCTCTCCCCCCAAATTACAATATTTATTTATGGATACTACTACATTAAAAGAATAACAAAGGATAAAATATGAAAATCATTCTTGATAGCCAAGAACCTGCAGTATCATTCTGCTTAACAGTGAGACATTAAAACCACTTCCTTTATAGAACCTCCCCTGTAATTCCACTGTTCAACATTGTACGTGAAATCCTGAGCAACGTAATAAGAGAGAGAAAATTTAAGAAATCTAAAACCTGGAAAGGAGAAAAAAATAATCATTATTTATAGATACTATAACTACTTAATGGATAATTTGAGATTCAGTAAAAGAGAGGGGGGAGGAAGGGAGATGAATACACAGATGTTAGAATGGAAGAATCCAGTTGGTGGTCAGGTATAAGACCATGTAAAATTAAGACCTTTCAAAGTCCAGATCATATTTAATGCTGAAACCCTTAGGACATTAGACAAGGATTCTGACTCTCACACCTATTAGTAAGTATTTGCCAACATTGTTCTGTAGTGATAGGGTGATACACTCAGAATGAAATAAAACGTATAAAAATTGGAAGCGATGAATTAACATCATCTGCACACAATATGAGAGCATGACTGTTACCCAAGATAATTGGTTGAACTACTACAAATAAAAGACAATAAAGTAAGGTGGCTGGATATAAAGTAATATTTAAAAACCCATAGCTTTCCTATATAAAACAACCAGTTAAAACATATAAAGGAAGAAAAGAACCCACTTAAAACAGTACCAAAAAGATAACACACTTTTGAGTAAAGCTAAACTTTTGAAAAAGTTTATATTTTAAGAAATAGTCCCAAATACAAATAGATATTTGATATATGATAAAGGCTGGATTTCAAGTAAGTGAGGGAAATGTATATTATTCATTAAATGGTATTGGCACAATAGGGTGTCCCTCCAGAAAAACAAGTAAGAATCCTACTTCATTTCTTCAAGTAAATTCCAGGTGGATCAAAGCTTTCAGTGGAAATGCGAAATCATAAGTATAGAGAACATAGTATAAGAACATAGAATGATAGAATAAACTTTGGGAGAAGTTAGTACTGGGGGAGGGGTAGTTTGTTTGTTTGTAACTTTAGAACAGAGAAATGCTTCCTAAGCAAGACATAAAAACTGGAAGCCATTTAAGAAAACAGATGAATTTGGCTACTTAAGAATTAAAAATCTCCACAGAGCAAAACACTCCATAGTCAAGACAAAGGACAATCTGGTAGACAATGGGAGAAACTCTCAGTACAAACATATCTCTTAAAATTCATCAAGAAAAGACCAAGAGCACCCCAGGATCCAGGAATTTCACTTCTGGATATGTATGCAAAACACTTGCAACTAGGATCTTAGAGGGACCTGAGCTGCCAGTTTCATTCTAGTACTATGCACAATAGGCAAGATGTGGAAACAGCCCAAGTATCCACTGACAGGTGAATAAATAAAAAATACATACAACAGAATATTATACAGCCTTTAAAAACAAGGAAATCCTGCTGTTTTTGATAACATGGATGAACCTGGAGGATATTATGCTAAGTGAAATAAGCCAGACACAGAAGAACAAATGCTACACAACTCCACTTACAGGAATTATCTAAAGTAAAGTAGTCAAACTCAGAGAGGGAGAAAATACAATAATGGTTACCAGCAGCTGGAGTGATGGGGAATGGGGAGTTGTTATACAACAGGTTTAAAATTTCAGTTATGGTAGATGAATAAAATCTAGAGATCTGCTGTACAACACAGTGCCTGTAGTTAATGGTAAGGTATTACATCCTTCCAAATTTGTTGAGAAAGTAAATCTCATATTAAGTGTTCTTAACACACACACAGACACACATGCAGGTATACAAGGAAACTCGGTGGGTGTTGGATATGTCTGTTATCTTGACTGTGGTGATATCACAGGTGTTTGCATATGTCCAAACTCATCGAATTGAACACATTAAATATGTGCAAACTGTACCGCAATAAAATTCTTTTAAAAAATTAAAAGATCACAACAAAATAGAAAAACAGGCAAAGAACATTAACAGTTCACAGGAATAAAAATTCAAATGCCTTTTAAATTAATATAAAAAGTTAAAGAAATGTAAATTAAGAGAATAAGATACCATTGTTTATATTAGCAAAAATTGTAAAGGCTGACAAGGTCCACTGCTTGGGGGTAGGCAGAAACGGGCATATGCAAACATTATTGGAGTATAAATCAAAGGAGCGTTTTTGGAGAACGACCTAAGGCTTCAGTATGCATAGCCTGTGCCCCAGAACCTCCACTGCTATGCATTTATCCTTCAGTCATTCACACTGTGGGAACTGTGCGACCAATGGAAAACAAGTATGTTTGTATTACTGACATGGACCAATTAAAATCATAAAACAGTGTGCATAAAATCACCTTATTTACATTAAAAAGTGAAAAAAATTAAAATTCTCAAATACTTAAACATTCATATGTGATTTAATGCCTAGAAACACATCTAGAAGGTTTTCCAACAAACTGTCAAAATTCTGCTGAAAATGATAGAAGAGAAAGAATTATAAAAGGGGCATTTATCTTTTTTCTTCCTGAATTTATAATTGTGGCATAATAACACATTTTTAAAATATTTATAGATTTTAATCCAGTAAACTCCATTTGCAGAAATTTGTTCTAGGAAATGATGTTAAAATCTTGAAAGAATCATAAAAGGGGCATTTATCTTTTTTCCCTCTAAATTTATAATTATTGTATAATAACATATTTTTTAATATTTGTACATTTTAATCCAGTAAACTCCATTTGTAGAAATTCACTGTAGGAGATGATCTAAAAATCCTAAAAGGTTTTATGTGTGAGGCTTTTATAACAGTACGATTTTACGGTAATGAAAACTATGGCAGCAATCTACATGTAACCTAAATATAAGTCAATGACAGTAAATCCACAGCATGCAATGCTCTGCAACCATTAAAATATTTAGGAAAAAACTTATATTAAAGAGTTAGGTTGGAAAAAAGAGAAAAATGTGCAATATGACCAACTATTTAAAGATTGCCCTCCATTGGTACAATGCTTTACAGGTTTCATGGGGGAAGGCCATTATTTGTACCTTGCAAACGGTAGACTTCCTAATCAAACAACCCTTACATTTATAGCTTCAAGAATATTTGAAAAAAAATAGGAGAAAGTACGGCATACATCACATGAAATCATAGATAATCAAGGAACGTGTTTAAAATAACGAGTTCAACCTTCTACTCGAATTAAATATTTTTTCCCTTAATCAGTAGCCAAATTAATTGAGCTGAATTTTCTTTTTCATGCCCTGTCTGTTAACATCTGTAGGGAGAAAAAAATTATATATCCAAAAGGTTAACCTCAAGAGGGAGATTGAAGAAAACAGTCTTGATAATTCACCAACCAGAAAATTGAGTTCCTGATTAATGCAGCTGGCCCTAATGACACCAACACTTTAAAAATAAATTCCTAATTGTCCTAGATGTTTTCATGTTGTGTCTCAGTTTAGAAAAGCTGACAGCTCTGGTGGGGAAGGCAGTTGGAGGGTGGGGGATCGAGCAAAAAAGAAAAAGGACTCATGGACATGACAACAGAGTGGTGATTGCTGGGAGGGTGAGGCAGGTGGAGGTAGAAGATCGTATAAACAAGATAAATGGTAATGGGAAAAATGAAATTAAAATGGTTGAAAATGTTTTAAGATTCTTTTGATGATCAAAAAAAGAAAGAAAAATACCAAATTACTTCCATAAATTATCAGTTTCCACACGTGTTACCATGAACACTATGAGTGACGTGCATGTGAGAGAACACAAACAAATGCTCTAACCCACGGCTCTAGAAAAGTTTTGTAACACATAGTTTAACTACACCTCCGTTGCGGGGGCCATGGAGGTGCAGCAGCGATGGCTCTGGGATCCGCCATGGCCATGGGCCTCAAAAACAGCCACAAGGTGACCAAGAACGGGAGCTAGAACACGCGCAAGCCGAGGCACTGCACCAGCATGGCCGCCTCACCGAGCACATCGACCTCGTATGGGACGTGATCCGAGGGGTGTGTGGCTTTGCCCACTATGAGCGGCGCGCCATGGAGCTGCTCAAGGTTTCTAACAAGGTCTCTAACAAGAGGGCCCTGAAACTCATCAAGAAAAGGTGGGGACGCAAATCCGTGCCCCGAGGAAGAGACAGAAACCGAGCAATGTTCTTGCAGCCATGAGGAAGGCAGCCCCCAAGAAAGACTGAGCCCCATTCACTCCGTGTAATAAAACCTGTTCAGAAACTCAGGCAGTTAAAAAAAAAGGGGGGGGTTAATTACTGAGTTCTAGAGATTTATCTTTGAAAAGTGGCTCCATTTTCTTTCCTTTTTAAAGGTTTTATGTCCTTACTTTTAGAGAGAGGAAGGGAAGAGAAACAACAACGTGTGGTTGCCTGGCACGCCGCCTACTGGGGACCCGCCCGCCAACCTAGGCCTGAGCCCTGGACGGGAATCAAACCGCCAACTCTTTGATTCGTAAGGCGGCACTCAATCCACTGAGCAGGTAGGTTGGCTCCATTTTTAATAATCCTACTACTAAGCTAAACAGCCGACGTGTTTTTTAATTGCTAATAGTAGACCTAAATAAGCAAATAAAGTGAATGGATGAAAACTTGACCAAACCCGCGGAAATTAAATAAATAAATAAATAAATAAATAAATAAATGGCAAAAATAGTGTCAGTTCTTTTCCAATCAAAATAAAGCAGAAAATTCGAAGACTCACACTGTCTTGTCTTATTTTGGACCTAGCTGCCTCCACTTTTCCCACAACAAATTACCTCAAGAATGAAAGGTCAATGTGCATATTTTTTCTGAATTATGTTTTTTCTAGTTATATTGCTTAAGGTTCTCAGACCTGAACCTGGCAGTCTCTCTCATCTTCGTGGTCTCGGAGCCGGGCCTGGAGGCACTCCATCACTCCATAACTCCATAAATCATGAAGTGGAATAGATGTGCATAGTGACCGCTCATTCGTTGGTGTTTCAAGGTGTTCATCCTGACCTCACTGTCATCAGTCACCTCGGGAACATGGAGTTCCTATTCCTTGACTAAGTTCCCTGAACTTGTGGTCTTCGATTAGGGAACCTGAATGCATACCTGGGCTGTCGCTTTAATTGGCAAAAGATGGGGACTGTCAATTAGGGACTGTTCCCAAACCCAGTGACTTGTACTGAGAGTAGAGACATGACTGGGCCTTCTGCTAATAAACTCTTTTTTACTGATGCTGAACATTCTGCAAAACTCCAAAAAGAGCTTATCAGATAACAGAATATGATACACATTAAAAACAAAAGATAAGCTCTTTCGAGATAGAAAATATAATTTGAGTTAATATAAAGAAATGCAATTCAAAACAAGTTCCTATTTTTACCCTATTAAATTGGTAGACTAGAGAAAGGCTAATATGCATTGTTGGTGAAGGATCACGGAATCTTCTCCCACAGATAAAATGCTATTCGGAGTGTTAATGAGAATGTATCTGGATGGCAGTTTGGAAATATGAACCAAATATTTTTCAAAAGAACACACCTTTACATCAGGAATGTCTATTCAATGAATCCTATTTCAAGGAAATAGCTAAAAAGTATGTGAAGATTTAGCCATAAGGATAATCATTCAAATACTGACTCTAACAATAAAAAACAGAAAAATGTCTAAATGTACAGCAGAGACTGATTAAATTAATTTGAACATTTCCATTCAGTGTAAAGCTATAGGGCCATTAAAAATATTTATCACCATAAAAAGATATGTGTGATCAATATTAATTTAACAATGAGTTACAAACAGTATATAAATTACTATCTCATCACAGTATATCTAGTATATTTGTATGTAATTGCATAGAAAAGAGTAAAAATATAGATGTCAAAGTGTTAGCAGTGTTAACATGTGAGTGGTAGCTTTAGAGTAATTGTATTTCCTAATGTTTTTACAATTAAGTATGACTTGAATACCTTTCAAGGGGTTTTCTAAATAACCTTAAAACTAAGGCTAAAATAAAGGAAAAATTTTTAATGAGTTAAGTCCATAAAGGTTGATCTCAAGCTTTCGACATTTGAAAACATTGAAAGTACTTACACACACAAGAGAAATATATTTGACATCAAAAATTTTAAAGCTCTGAATATTTCTTTAATCGTGCAATCAAATGATAAACGAGAAGTTAGAGAAATGATAGCCAGAGTTTCGACAAAAGGATTAATAATCATAGGTGTGTAAAGAACTCTCACAAATAAATTAGGAATATATCAACATCTAGTTTTTAAATCTGAGTGAAGAATAAGAATAGGCCACTGCTATCCTGTATGGTGCATTTGTACAGATGTTGGAAGGTGCCCTTTTCCCTGGGCAGAGGCCAGAGGGAAACATAGCTGGATCGCAGCCCCAAGGTCCCTTTGTCCAGGACACAATAACACAGCCATATATAGTAGCTATGGCAAGAGCAGGACTGTCAATAGAAAAGAAATTTAAGTGACTAATAAATATTAGAGAAAGTATGTAACTTGATTATTTATCAAACTACAGAATAAAACAAAAATACAGATGTTTGCCTTTCAAATTGACAAAAGAAAAAATTGTAAGGCTCATTTACTGGTGCCATGGTATGAGAAAGTCTCGAACATTGTTGGAAGAAAACATAAATTTTTACAATCTTTCTAGAAGTCATTTTCAAACTTTGAATCAAGAACCTAAAAATATTTATCTTTTGTTCTTGTACCTCCAGAAACGTATTCTAAAGTAATAACAAGGGATAGAAAGATTTATGTGTAAGCATGATTTATAATAAAGAAAAAGCAAAAAAAACTCAAGTACAAAAATAGAAGATGGTAGATTTTATCATTAATGCTATGTAGACAGATACTTAAAAGACTAGTGAATAATGTAAAAATGGGTGTGGGAGGAGATGAGGAATCATAATTTGTATACTCTTTTATAACCACTTTGACCTGTATGCACATATTAAAAACTGTAAGAAAAAGTATGTTAGGGTCCTGGAATTACGAGTGATTTGTCTTCTATATATTTTCCTCTAGTTTCCATTTTTTACTCATGAGCATATATTATCTTCACAATCAGGTAAAAACCTCCCCAAGAAATGGTGCTTAAAAAGAAAACATGCAACTGTAAAACTGTATGGTAGTTACAATAAAAGTTAGCCTGTACTATATAGCATTAGAAGCAGTGAGGATTCAGAAATGCTTCAAAACTATGATTTACAAAATAATCCATCAAACATTCAATACGATAAAAATCTCAAAATTGTAAAAACATTTTCAATTTCTTCCATATTCCAGGAATATTTGGTACAATAACAAAATCTGATTGGTCCTAAAAGCTCTGAATAGCATATTCAGTTTGGTTCCCTTGGCCAAGTGTGGGTCTGCTGCAGGAGAAAACTTAGCAACTTGTAATTAAATGTTTCCCAGGTATCAACCACATAGGTATTTCATTGTTTAGGAAGGACCAGGAATACAAAAGCACATGGGTCTTTTAAATGAGGAAAGAGAAGAGAAATACTCTAATGTAATGCCCCAGATCATTGCAACTTCAGAATACTAGAACAGATTAATGAATCGTGTCCCAAAATTTAAGAATCAACTCAAAAAGCAAATGTGTGTTTTTGTGAGGCTGAATAGAATACAACCACACCTTTTATGTTGTTTACTAAAACCGAAGGTGCACACAGGATAAAAAGACAAAATGGAGCCCTCCCCTCATCTCCCTCCACCAGCCACATAAGGATGTGTGCCTTTATTTATACTTTGAACATCCAAAGAAGATAACGATTTTTGAAAACAGAAGATACAGGATTTGAGATCCCGTGAGTTCCTGCACAATGAGAATTAAAATATGGAGGAGGGGATGCCAGATGAGCCTGGGAGAGAAGGGGGCAATGGCAGATGTCACTTTTGAGCCCACAGCCAAAAGGTATACCTATGAGTCCCTGTTTCACAAACTGGGTTGATTCCCACAGCCAAACATTGCTTTGCTTTTGCTCACATTTACAAAGTTCATTTCCTTTTTTTCTTTTTTTTGAAACTTCACTTTTTAGTTTTTTTTCTTCCTGACATAGCTTGGCAACTTCAGGATCCCGTGGGGCCATTTTCTCCCTCAAAGTCACATTGTGTACTTTTTGTTCCCTGTTGTGGATGCTCCTTGGATGCGTTGATAAGCAAATAATTTCACATTTGCGACAAAGCCTCCATTAAACACTGCCTGCAGGAAAGCCAGTGATGCAATCTCACCCAGCTTAGCTAACAGACTCCAGGTCGAGTCTGGCATGATCTGTGTACCAGCTTGTAGAAGCAGGTAGATGAGTCACACATACGCTTGGCCCTCCGGGGAAAAGCAAGTCTATGTTATGGAAAAAATAAATTGTTGTTAAAAAATAATAAAAACTTAACTTTGCCTATAACGACTTCCTGTTTTTACAAGAAGTCATATTCCAGGCCCTCTCTATGCCTCCAAAAGATTAACGGCAACTTGGACCCACCACCGAGTCTCTCCCAAGCTCACTCTGGCGGTGCCTGAGACAGTGTGGAAAGCAGCCTCACCCACAGAGGATTTTCTCCAAGGACACTAGACAGCCACATACCGCCCACTGAGTAGGAGAAACGGAGTTTCTCTCCTTAGTCATTCCCTGCCTTCAAGTTATAAAAAGATTGGAAACTACTACACCTATTTTGTGCTGTTTTGAAAAATAGTTGGACTGGATCACTGGGCAAATCTCAAAAGACAGGGATGTTGAGCTATAAACCCAACTAACCTGCCGGTGAGCGGGGCCGAGTGCAGAAGGCACAGCGAGAGGGAAGTGCAGGGGGCGTTCCCGGACGAGGAGGGAGGGCAGGGACCACTTTGGGAGTCGGAGAAATCCCACCTGAAGCAAGCGAGCAGGCAGGCTTTTCCACCTTATTGAGCATTTGCATGTGTTATTTTAAAGTGTGTCCAGGGCAGAATGAGACTTTAAAAAATAATCTTGAAACTTTTCTCCTTAATTTCAAAAGCAGTGTTACGTTCACTTCAGCAAACTAGAAAAATATAGAGGCACAAATAAGAGACAGAGACACCTATAATTTCTCTAAAGAAAGCAAACTGCTTTTAACTTATTGTGGTTTTATTATTTTTATTCTTTATTTTTATGCCCATAAACATTCTAATACAATACATCATAAACCTTTTCTCTTGTCATTTCTCCATAATGTTTTATAAGTTAGGCACTTGTTTTACTGATTTTTCATTTCCAAAAATAATACTACAATTAATATTCTTGATTATTTCCTTAAGATAAAGTCCTTAAAACTGGAATTCAGGTGTCAACAGGTTGGCCCATTTCAACTGGTTTTGCTGAACTGCTTTCCACAAAGTTTGCAATAGTTTATAATCTTCCTAGAAACATACCTTCTCCAAATCCAATTTTGTTAACCTTGGCCAACTTGACAAGGAAACTTGAGACTTTCCTGCTCTATAATCTGTATTTCTTGGATTATCAATAAAGCTAAATATTATTTCATGTTTATTAACCACTTGCATAGCTTTTATGAATTGTCTACTTATATTATTTAACTGTATTTCCATTGAGGCATTTGTCCTTTTAATATTTTCAAAAATATGTAAGATATGTATATTTTTCAAAGTAGACATCAAGACTCCAAACAGCCAAAAAAAAAAAAAAAAAAAATCATGGTTTGCAAAGGAAGCAATAATGTTCTTTAGGGATCCTATAATCTACCAAAAATCCTTCAACATGAGACCCTGGGCTACAGTCTGTTCCCCACCGCCTCCCTCCATACTGCAGAGAAAATTGAATTCAGAGGTTTTTAAATCCTGTAACACAACAGGACACCAGAGAAGATTTTCTTCCTAAATGGTTACTGTGTGCTCTGACATGAAATAATACATTGCCTTATCACCGAAGTGAAACTGCAGATGTTATTCTGATCCTTGTACTACTGAACACCTTTTCTGAACACTTACTAAACTACTGGCTTGGCACTATTGTCTGACAGTGGGCATCCCTAAATTATGTTTTATGACGAGGAGAAAAAGAAGAAGAAACAGAAAAAAGGAAGAACAGGAGGAGGAGGGGGACAAGGAGGAAGAGGGGAAAGGAGTGGGAAATAGGGTGAGGGCGGTGGGGCAGGCCAACAAGTCGTCCCATTTGCCTAAGTTTTTTGATTTACTAAACTTTATTCAGTGTTCTCTCCATTCTAGTATTGCCTCACTCTCACTCCGAGAGCCCGCCTAGAGGAGACCGCTGCCTGGGTCCCCCCTGGAAGGAGAGTTCTCAGAGCACCTGCCAGGCCTTTTTAGTTGATTTTCTTGTATCTTTTATTTACCAACCCAGTGCGGCTGTGCAGGTATCCTCCAGGTAAACCCTTCGTTTGACCACCTAGCTGCCCTTCTGCATTCCACGTGGCCCTCTGAAACCTTCCCACCTGCCAGAAGTCTGCTTCTTTGTCATCTTAGATCACCTTTTGTTTTGGTAAAGGGGTGGGGTGGAAAGGGGACAGAAGTAGGTCCCACAGTGCCCTGTACTCTCCCTACCTTGCTCTCTGTGATCCCCCATGACCCCACCCTGACCCCTCTGGAGGGAGAACACAAGATCCACAGAATGTTGGAGCAGGTGATTCTATTCAGAGATCATTTAGTTCGACTTCATTTTACAGATGAGAAATAATTAAAGAAGAATCCTCTGATCTTCTGTTTTTTTCCTTTTTATTGAATTTACTGGGTGACACTGGTTAACAAAATTACACAGGTTTCAGGCACACAATTCCACAACACATCATCTGTACACTGTATTGTATGTTCACCACCCCAAGTCAAGTTTCCATCTATTACCATTTATCACTGCTCCGTACCCTCCTTCACATCCTCCCAGCATCCTCCTGTCCCCCCCCCATCACCAGGCTGTTTTCTGTGTCCATGAGTTTTTCTTTTTTGCTTAATCCCTCCATGCCCCACCTCACTCAGCCTCCCAAACCCCACAGCTGCCAGCCTGCTCTCCATCTATGAGTCTGTCTGTATTTTGCTTGTTAGTTCAGTTTGTTCATCAGGTTCTGCATATGAGTGGAATGAACCAGTAGAACATCACGCTAAGTGAAGTAAGCCAGTCAGAGAAAGACTCCTCTGTTTTCAGGTTACTTATGTGATTGGTAATACAGGAAAGAGGCAAAAGCTACCTTTGTTTCTTGGTTCTTTGAAAAGTTAGATCCTAGAAGTACAGAAAGCAGTTATTTTGTGGGGCCCACTGAACTGAGAACTAAAAACAATGATCTGGAGTGAATGTGGGAGGGAAAATCCACACTGACAGTAATGTGATCAGAATCTTAAACAGGTATTTCCTATACTCATGTTCACACAAGGTGAGGAAAAAGTAGGTTTACAGTTGTGAGTCCGCAAAACACAGAGTTTATTTTTGTACTATTATTTATTAATTATTGTATTATTTTCCACGCAAACAACCATAAATATGCTTTTGCCCAACCCTGTATTTTAAGGAGGGAATAGGCAATGCCTCCCCTGTTTTCAATCTCCCTACAAAAAAGAAGACAGCATATTTTTTCAAGTTAATCAAAACTTCAGATTTTCAACTCATTCTTACAACCCCAACATGTAACACAGAAGAAATAATATAAGGCATTTTTCTCAAGGCAAACTTGTAGCTCCAAGTCCTATGCTTGGTCACTCACATGCCCTGTGTGATCTCTAAGCCTTGTGTCCTATATCTAGGGTTCTAGGCTTCAAGTTAGAAGCAATTCCCCAGGAGGACAAATGCCACGTCACCCCACCCTAGAACCCAGCACGAACACAATGACTCTTCTGAGGAAACGCTGGCAACTCGACATTGACTACAGCAGTTTCTTCCTGCTCCCTCTCTTCCTCTCCTTCCCCCATTCTTCCTTTCCCTTCAACCTTCCCCTTGTCTAAAACCCCTGTCTAAATTCAGGGACCTTAAAAAATGAAAGATTCCGGCCGTGGGGAGGTAGTTATACTTGCACATTCAGCGTCCAGTTGAAAGGCGGACACCAAAATAAAAAGAGGCAACCAGAGAACCCTGTTCTCCTTTTCTGCTCAGGAGGGTGCCTGTGTTCACACGTGGAACAGAAACATTTCCTTAGAAGGGAAAGTGAAGTCAGCTTACTTGAGAAGTGCTCCCCATTTGGTCCCCTGCTGTGTGTGCAATGGAATATTATTCAGCTATTAAAAAAATGAAATCTTGCTATTTGTGATAACATCGATGGACCTTGAGGGCATTATGCAAAGTGAAATAAGACAGAGAAAAGAGAAATACATCTACCCTATGACCTCTCTTTTGTGTGGAATATAAAAACAAACAAAAAAACTCAAACAAACAAACAAAACAAGCTCGTGGATATAGAGAATAAATTCGTAGTTGCCAGAGGTGGGGTGGGGGTGAGGGGTACAGGTGAAAGCAGTCAACTAATAAAAAAAATACTAAGTTTCAAAGTACTATATCAATGTTATGTAAAGTCAATGCCTTTTTGTTGAAATGAGACATATACTTAAAATTTTTTTTAAGTGCTCCTCAGAAAGTTCCCTGCCATGTTCATTACCAAGTAAAATAAGGGATGGCTTTCCCCTGGAAGCCCCTCAAATACTCAATTTCTGTAACCCAACTTACTGTCAAAATTACGCTGAAATCTCATGAAATGTAGTAGTTTTTCTAGTATTTTCCGTAGCGCTCTAAAAATGTGTACATGGTTGGTATTGTATATGACAAATCAAAATGCACTGTTTTTAGTAATAATATCACTTTAATCCTGTTAGTCACCAAAACATGTCAAACTAAAACACTTCTTAACCCTCTTACCAATAAAATTGAGGGGGAGGGTGGAGGTAGATCCCCAAAGAGATACTTTCTTGCTTCTATCCCATTTAACCCATTATAGTTCAGTCCTTTTTACCATTTACCTTTAAAAGACTTACATCATAAAATGTAATTTCCCGGTAATGGATGGAGCGATGGATGGACAGATCAATCAACCGATCTGTTTGTCTGAACCAAGGAGCTGGGACATCTCTAAAGCAACAATTTTCACCCTTTTGCATCTCATGGCACACATAAACTCATTACTAAAATTCTGCGGCACACCAAAAAATGTTATATTTTTTGCCAATCTGAAAAACAATAGGCATAATTTTGATTAATACACACCAGACACCTATTGTTGTGTTGGCTGTTGTCATTTTTTTTATTTGACAGTCAAGGCTCCTGACTAAATAGTCAGGTATCGCATGTTTTAAAAATTCTTGTAGCACAAGAAAATCGCTGCTCTACAGGATGGAAACAGGCAGGGCAGGAGGAGAGGAGGGTCAATCTGAATTTTGGGTGCCTAAATCTGAAGACCTGTGAAGCTGTCTGAGGGGTTCCCAGGCCCATGCCGTTATTACTAAGCAACCCGCTAGTCCTCCTGAGCCAAAGCAAAAATTCCTATTCAGCCTGTTGCTGCTCGCTAAGGAATTCTTTCTGGACAAGCTTGCCAAAACTATAGCTGCTCCCTTTCAGCTTAGACCTAGTTTTTAATAATTGAGCAGGAATCCTTGAATACCTTTTGAAAAGGAAGAGAGTATCCACACCCCAAAGTCAGTGCCAAGTATCATGAGTGAGACTATAATTAACTTAGGATGAGGCTATCCTTATATTAAAAAGAACTTGAACATTTTCTGAAGTTAAACTTAGTTGACTTGAATTAGACGGGGGGACATCACCTGCTGCCATCATCTTCATTCTTGGCTCAGATTGCTGATACTGTAAATGCTAAGAAAATGCGACAGTGTTCACTGGCTAAAATAACACCTAAAATCTGATTCACATTGATCTCTATGCATCGAAGTTGTGTACGTGTCCATCCCCACTAACTACAATGTAGGAGGGAAAAAAATCAGTAAAGTGGCAGGAGGCAGACCAAGGGGAGGAAGGAAGGGAGGGAGGAGAAAATGTTAGTTCGCACTAGGGAGGAAATAAGAAAGATTGAAAATACTATTTAACCAAATTGCTAATTTTTTAACCAGATGTACACCTAGTTCTGTGAGAGTCACAAAGAGGAACTAAAACATTTGCTTAAATTATCTAAGACTTTTCAAAAAAACTTAATAACCTGACATCAAAATAGTAATTTTGCTTAAATTATTTATATATTTCAAAAAAATACTTCTTAGGGTTATTGGGTACTGTTGTTGTTTCAATGTTTCTATATATGTTTGATTTACCTGGCTACTTGTTAAAAGTCTCCTTGACTTTGCAGAGTCTAGTAGAAATAACTCTTCATCGGTTGCCCCAGTACTTTCTTTAATCCTCCTTAAAGTAAGGATGGCACAGGGCCCAGTTGAGTGGCTTGGCCTCCACAGTCCGTTTAAAAGAGGACCTAATTACAGGCCAACAGAAGGCCTAGTACCATCTTCTCAGGGCACTACCTAAAGCTACCATTAGCCATAAAAATGAAATTGCAACCAGCATCTCATTAAATCATTTCACCAGGGCCAACATCAGATTGGACCTTGTTATCTTTGACTTTGTGCTACAAGGTAGAATCTAAATTCAGTGAAACGACTGTCCCCAGAAAAAGGAACATTAGTTTTGGGTTCTAATGTGAAACTATAGAAAAACACTGGCCTTCTCACTCTAACCCAGCTCCCTGGCGAGTGGGATCCAGCCTAAAACCTGAGCCTGACCCTGAGCTACGTGCCTGGCAGAGGCCCACAGAGGTGACATCACCGCAAGTCAAGTCTTTCGTGGCTCTGGAAATAATGACCTGTCAAAATGACACCATTCTTCCAGTAGGGGCAGTTCAGCAAGTAAGCAAAGCAAATGACATTGAGAGAAGGCCTAATTCTTAAACCAAGTTATTGTATCAGAAGCCACACATCCAGAAGCATTGGAATAAACATAAAATAAACCCACAGGTTTCATTTCACTGACATACTGATAAACACCTGAGAAGTTGCATATAAATTGAATTTATTATATAAGTAATGTTAAGTACTCACTTAAAGCATTACTTGGCTAGCTAACCCAGTTATAAAAGGGACCAGGACATTGTTTAAATGCAGATGCCCTGGCCCTTCTCTGGAGAATCTGATTCCACAGTTCTGGGGTGGCGTGTCAGTATCTGTAGTTTCACCAGGTGTCTTGGGTGATATTTTTGTAGTCAGATGAATTTGGGAAGCAGTTATTTAAAGCATTTGTATGGAGAGTTCTACTATAAAGTACATACATAATTATCTTCAACTTTTTAAAATTAATCCAGCTTTTCCTGTTGTTCTCTAGCATTTTCTTGCTTTTCAGATAGGTTAACTGCCTGTGTATTAGTTTATTGTACTTCCTAACCAAAGCACAGTTTGCAATGTCTCACTTTCAAACAGTGAACAAGCCTGTGTTTTTTAATGGATACAAGTCTGCAGAAATTGAAGGAGGTCAAGGGCAAAGCAGGAAAGGCAAGCCTTATTTGCTGATGTTAAAGACCTGAGATAGTCCAGGTCTTTATGTATCAGGTCTATAAAGACTGATACATTAAAAGTTTTGGGGAAGCAGGACTGTCAAAGCAAACACCATCTGTAGGTGGTCCCTCCTTTTCAGTTCTCATTCCCAAGGTCTTCTAGAGTGTATTAATGTATGCATCTCTAAATTAAGGAGCATATAGAATTCAATCTATTGTAGGGAAGGGAATACTAGAACTTAACTATTAAACTGGTGATACTCCAGGGAAAGAAAAAACTGATGGCATTATCTGATTCTTTATTTACTCACCTCTTGACTGGCAGGACCATTTATGAGTATAATTTTGTCAGTTTTTTAGTATAGTAGTAAATAGAGAATTGATGATATTAATTTACTTAATGGGACCATTAACTCTGTACCCCTCTGCTTCACCCACGCCGGGCTCCTTTCTGATTGTAGCACACGCTAAGCATTCTCCCAGCTCAGGGCCTTTGCACTTGCTCTCCCATCTGCCTGTAAGAAACACTGTTATCCCAAGTATCTTCAGTGCTTTGTCCCTCACTTCCTTTAGGTCTCTACTCAAAAGTCTTCTCATCAGAGAGGCCATCCCCGACCACTTTATATAAAATAGCTCCCCATTATTCTCAATCCCGCTAACCTGTTTTGCTTTCTTTCATAGCACATAGCACCGCCTAATTTATTATGTATTTACTTCTCGATTAATTTACTGCTTGTTTTCCACAACCAGAATGTAAGCAGCACGAGGGCAGGGGCTTTGTTCTACTCCTTAGTGAATCTCAATGTCAGGATCAGTGCCTGGTCTACAGTGCCACTCATGACCTATTTGTTGAGTAAATTACTGCATATTTTTAGTGGATTAAGAAAGACATGATTAATTCTTAATATTTGTGACCTTAGAAGATATTATATATACCCAAATGGAAACAAACATATGCCTTCATAAAACTAAAAAGTTGGATTAAAATGTTTCATTAAAAGGTTATCCACATGAGATACCTATAACTTTGGGCATTTTCTGTTTCCTTTCTAGAATAATGGCCAGACTTCTTAAGATAAAGTACACAGAATGACTAAAAGTAATTGTCCTAAGCAAGAGTAGGGTGGGTAAGGGGAAAGGGGATTTATATTATGTCCTGATAAAAATACTATTGTATTTTCTTTTAGTAACTTACTAGGCATTGCTTTAATTAAAATTATGTCTTTATTTCAACATCACTAATCAGGGAAATGCAAATTCAAACCACAATGAGATATTACCTCATACATGTCAGAATGTCCATCATCAATAAATCAACAAATAACAAGTGCTTTCCAGGATGTGCAGAAAAGGGAGCTCTTGTGCACTGTTGGTGGGATTGTAAATTGGTGCATCCACTATGGAAAAGAGTATGGAGGTTCCTCAAATAATTAAAAATAGAACTATCATATGATCCAGCAATTCCACTTCTGGTCATTTATCCAAAGAAATCCAAAACGCTAATTTGAAAAGACACATATGCCCCTTTGTTTACTGTAGTATTATTTACAATAGCCAAGATACAGAAGCAGCCTAAGTGTCCATCAATAGATGAATGAATAAAAAAGATGTGGTACATTATATGATGAAATATTAGCCATATAAAAGAATGAAATCTTGCCATTTCCTACAACATTGATGGACCTAGAGGGTATTATGCTAAGTGAAATAAGTCAGAGAAAGACAAATACCACACTATTTCACTTACATGTGAAATCTAAAAATCAAAATACATAAACAAAACAAACAGACTCAGATACAAAGAACAACTTAATGGTTGCCAGGTGGGAGATGGTTTAGGGGTTGGGTAAAAAAGTGTACGGGATTAAAATGTACAGATTGCCAGTTACTAAAAATAGTAAAAGTACAGCACAGGGAAGATAGTCAACAATACTGTAATAACTATGTATGATGTCAGATGGGTGCTAGAGTTACTGGGGTGATTATTTTGTAAGTTATAGAAATATCTGATCACTATGTTGCATACCTGAAACTAATGTAATATTGTATGTCAACTATAATTTTTTTAATTTTTAATTTTTTAAAAAAATTATGTCTGTTCACATCTCTTCTTCCACTAGAGTATAAGCTGCCTGTGGACATAGCCCATCTCACACATTTTTTATTCTCCGATAATGCCTATCTGAACCTGTTGCAACTAGTAGGTAGTCAGACAACACAATTTTGTAATGAAAAATACCTATGGGTACCAAATAAAATTATACTATCTGAATATATATTGCACATAGCAGTAAAATAATAGTTTCTAAATCTATCACTGTCTTGCTTGAATACACTTGCTTGTTGACAAGTCATAAATCTTCATAATATTTAAGAAAGGGGAACAGGGAATTTTAAAATATGTACAAACTGTCCTAAAAACATTTTGCTTTAATTAGCAATAATATCAACATTGCAGAACATAAAAAGCAGGACATTTCAATCTAAAAAGTCCACAACAGTAAAAAAAGATGATGGTATTACTTCCGTCTGGACTTGCTAACTGAAATTATCTTCCTATCCTATCCAAAAAATTACCTACACTTTGATAGATTTATAGAAAAATATTCTGTGTGTATTCCTTTAGGTTACTTTCGAAATTACAGGCAGGCCTTCTAGGCGGATTTACTGGGAAGCTGATAAACCTCAGGCTTCAGGACCTCTCGCTGGCCCTGGCAAGAATTCCCAGCAACTGCTCAAGTATTCTTTTTCTTAAGAGCCTACACCCCAACCCACCTAACATACACGATTGCAAAAACTTCAGGTACATAAAAACTTGGTCCCATGCCTGCCAATCCCCCGTTAGAATATTAAGAAAACATGGCTAGCATTCGTAAAAATGATTCAAAAATCAGTTATTACTTTCTAGTATTTCTCAGTAGTCCAAGCAGAGTGAGGTACGTGGGGTCCAAAAGTGCTTTTCTTTGCAGCATTTGTTTGTATGGTCTTTCCCAGGATACAAAATTAAATCTTGGAAATCATGAGTAGATAAAAGCTACTTTCATTAAATGTATGTATATGTAATCCTAGATCGTTATTGTCCATAAAAAGTAGGTAATGCCTTGTAGTGAAACCAGATTGCTAGTGTTGAGAACTTAATTTCAATACTAAATAAATTGTCCTTCTTGGTGCTAAGTGTAACAGGTGAAAATAAAAACCCACCCGTTTTCATTCTTAATTCTTTCGAGTCGTGTTGTATCACAAAACTAAACAGTGCGACCAAATGTTAATTGTGTGATTTAATTAAGGAATTACAATGTCTTATCCTATATTCCCTAGATTAGCAACCATTTTTGACACGAAGAACAACACAAACCGAAATACCCTGCTGTCATCTAGGCTTCTGGCTACCGAAGTTTTCAAAATCGAGTAGCGATTTCTTACAAGCCACAGAGAGAATTCGGGGCGAGCGTGGGGAGTAGTCATAGAATCATACACCTTCCTATTCCTTCCCCTATTCTTACCCTCTTCCTGTGTTTGTAACCTTAGTTCTTCCCCTCCGGTGTGTAGTACGCAGTTAACTTTTCGTTGGAAGGTAAAGTGGTACAAATATCTGGCAGATTTTTAAAAGTATGACAGTATGTGTTGTTACATATGCCTACTTTACCAGTGGTTTGTTTTGAGGACGGTCTCTCCCCTCAACCCCAGGACAGGTCCGCAGTGCACTCCCTCTGCCCCCCGAGTCCCTCATTTTGGGAATGGTGCCGGGCCACTTCTCCAAGGGGAGGGGCTGGCGGCCCGCGGCCTGCAGGCACCCTGCCCTTGCCCTGGAGGAGACACCCTTAAGCAAGGTTTCCTTGAGGATAACCACACCACCAGGGTAAAGTTACCAGGGAAAGCAAAAAGGTGGCCACTACGCACTTCGACTAAGACACAGCCAGTTCCCAGCTCAGGACGCGCCTCAAAGGAGGGGGAAGGGAGTGTCGCCATCGAATCCCAGGAAAGGCCGCGGGACCCACCTCCGACTCCCTCCAGCTCCCGCCCTCGGCCCCACCTCCCCTTGCCAGCACAAAGCCGTCCCAAAGGCAGGGACCAGGCCTGCCGGGAGGCTACCTGGACGCGACTGGACCCGGCAACCCGTGGCTCAGGCCGCTCAGGCAGCCGATCGCCCGGGAGTCCCGAGTTCCCGTCCCAGACGGGAAGGACGCGCTTCCCGGTTCGCCCTTCAAAGCGAGGGAAGTCGACCTGGCGGCCCAGGCCTTCAGCTTCTCCATCTGAGAGGTCCTAAGAAGACCCGGCGCAACCCATGCAGTCCCGCTAGCCACGCCCGAGGTGGCGGCCTCCAGCGTGGAGCGCCCGGGCCAGCCGGGTCGCGGCTGGGCCGCGGGCGCGCAGGGGCGCACGGAAAGCGTCCAGACGTGGGGAGAACCGACAGGCTGCAGGCGACCCTTTGCGTCCCGCCAAGGCGCAAACTCGATGCCTCAAATCAGTTCCCCTCTTTTTCCAAAGGCCCTGTCCCCGAGCACCTGCGTAAAGTCGCCAAACAATGCGGGGCGAGGGGGTGGGGTAGGAGTGGGAGTCGGCAGGGGTCGATGGGCGGTACCGGACTGCTCCAGATACCCTGGTCGCCCCCGCGCCTCGCCTCCCGTCGGGGGCGCGCACACGCACACCCTCCTGCCCAAGTGCGGGAAGATGGCCGTTTCTGCTTCAGTATAAAGGCTCTTTGTTGCGCTCACACAAAGGCCGCCAAGAGCCGCTTTTCCAGCAGGCCCTTTGGGCAAATCGAAGGAACTCAGTTGAATTTCCAAATGGCCCTAGAAACCTGAAGTGGTGGGAGCGACAAAAAGAGAGGGGAATAACAGGCCTCCCGCCCTCATCTACCCAAACTCTGTCAATATCCAAGTACTCGTCCTGGGAGACGGGAGTCGAGATCCTTCGTGAGGGAGGAAGGAAAAGAGGAAAACCTACTTTTACTACCAAGGCCCAAAGGGGGTATTAAACATTCACAATATTGTAGGGTTTCTCCCCTTAACCAGGGTAGAAACATAATCTGAAAAAAGTCCGGATACACCAAAAAGAAAAAGAAAAAAATAGCAACAATAGCAACTTAAAAAAAAAATAAAGCAAAAACATAACAAACCAGTTGCCATCAGCCCAAAGTGGTAGTAGCAGCAGCCGGCGCGTGTGATCCACTTACTTGTCCGACTCTTGTGACATGTTTGATCCAATGAACTCGCTCCCCTTTTCCTGGAGCCTCAGCCTCTGGTGAAACTGGACTTTCAAGTCTGTGCAGGTGAAGGTGTGTGAGAGCGCCCGAGATGGCAGAACAAGAGCTACAGGTAATTCTGCTTTTCCGTCCCCCCTCACCACTCTCGCTCGCTCGCCCGCTCGCGCCCTCACCTAGCCGGAAAGGTGGGATAAGGAGGGGCCCCTCACATGGGGCCCGAGCTCGGAGGCGGCCGGGCGGCGCGGAGTCCTCCTGGATCGTGGCAATGGGCAGTCACAGAGCAGAAAGTGGCGGACTTGGTCGGCCACAGGTAACTTTCTCGCAAGGAGCTGAATTCTTTCACTAAAGGGTACAAGCCCGAGGGACGAGCTGCGCGGTGATTGGCTGTGGGGCTCCCTCAGGTGAGCTGCCATTGGCAGAGGCGCGCTCAGGTAAGGCCCTTCTCCAAGTGCAGGTAACTCACTCCGAAGTTTACCTGAGTGAAGCAGCGGCACGTTTGCTGCGCTGCGGCAGCCCGTGGGAGCTGAGGGTCAGTGCTTCGAGTAGACTTCACGCCGTTTTCCTTCTTCCAGTTGGCCGGCCGGGGGTGTGGCGGGAGCAGGGGGTTGGGGGGCTTGGAGGAGACAAGGAACCAGGGGGAAAAAAAAAAAAAAGCAACACCTGCAACCTCTAGGGATTGTGGGTCGAACGGAAGGACTAAGGAGAGCTGAACTCAGGTATCCCAAACCAACCGGAATCAAATGCGCAGCACAACCACAAGGTTTTTAATATCCACCTTAAAAGGACTGTTTGACAGTGTCACAAGAGTACGGGGCTGAAGTTTACTTTGTGCTCAGAAGAGGGGAAAACACGACGATTGCCGGGTTTGTTGCGTAATTTCATTTTTAACATTCTTATACACAAGAAACACCTTTCGTGTCCCGATGTGTAAAAAATACCGAGTAGATTACAGGTTTTCAAAGAGATGAGCATCCTTTCACAAAGGTAGTGGCCTAGTTTTGGTGGGGTGAGATTTGGTCGAAAAGACACTAAAATGGCCCAGGAGCACCTCTTCCATCTCGACTCCGAAGCCTGGGATTCCAGAGCTGCAAACAACCACTAAATCCGTTCGTGTTGTCTTTTGACGTTTCCAGGCAGACATCAACATTTACATTGTAATTCAATAGAAGCAGTCAGCTACTACAAAGGTGTTTTTTCTTTCCAGCTTAATATGGTTGCTACGGAAACAGTTCAGGATGAAATTGACTTTCTTTGTGGTTCTGTCACCTGGTTGGAAACAATGGGAATTAGCAAAGGTATAATCAATTTACGATAACTGCTCCCAAAGAGTAGTTGTGGAAGTTTTGATAGGGATCTAGCCCATACATGTGAATTGTAGAGTGAAGAAGGACATAAAAAGCTTACCATATTTATTTCATACAACTTCTATTTTAATCTTTATGGATCAGTTATTTCCTAAAAATTACATTATGAAGCAAGGTGTCACTCTCAGCAAATGAATTTCGAAATTTTATTCTTACTTTTTAAAGAGAGTATAAGTACATATATTTTTAAAGACTATTTTAAGATTATACATTGCTTATCTCTCTTCTACCTTCTTAATTTCCTTTTTAGAGGGAACCCCATTCCACTTTTAACTGTCTCTTTTGTCATATACCTCCTGATTTCTAAATAATTTATACTGATATCTCTTGATGTATCCATTTAGTTGTCATGCTTTGACTACCTGTTGTCTCAGATAAGGATTTAGCTTTCACACCCCACCAAGCTTCCCCTTCTGCCATTCTTCCAAAATAGCTCTTTCACAGTTTAGGGGTTGTAAGTAGTTGGTAACTGTGGATATACCAGTCAGCAAAGCCTACTGGTGTACTATGGTTGTTTTCTTTCTTATAAAATCTTTTATCTATTTACTTTGTTATGCATCCATCCTGATATTTTTTCTGCAACATAGCTATCAAATAACTACCAATTTTATTTTCCAAATGCTCAAACAATCAATTCCATTTTTCCCCTTGGCCACATCCCTCCACGTCTTTCATCCTTCTGTCCCAATGGAGATGAGGATAAGTTGAAATTTTCCATAAGTTTATAAAATTTGCTCTATTAACTTCTAGCATCTGGTGTTGCTGTTGAAAATTTCAATGTCTCCCTTATTTCATCTTTTTATGACCTGGAATTTTTCTTTCTGAAAAGTTTTAAAATAATTCCTTTACCTCTAATATTCTGAAATTTCATAATTATGTGCTGGATACTCAATAGCAAAGACTTGCCTCAGTTCAAATTATACCTCTACTGCATGACCTTGGGCAAGTCACTTATTCTTGCCGTACTTTAGTTTCCTTATCTATAATAATATAATATGTATATATATATTTATATATATTATAAGGGAAAAATAATGATAATTTCCTCACCGATATATCTCAGCCACTTGGAATAGTGCCCAGACACAAAGTAAGGCCTCAATTATTGTCCACGCTTATTTCTTTTTTAAAACTCTTAGTTGGCTATTGAATCCTCTGGATTAATCTTAGATATTTTTTTTCTTTCCTTTGGACATCTCTTCATCTTTTGTTCTGAATGGGGGTATAGTTCCTTATTTTACTTTCTGCTGAAGTTTTTTTTTTGTTTTTTGTTTGTTTGTTTTTGTTTTTGATATCTCAGCTATTCTAAGAGCTCTTTTCATGTTTTATGTTATTTTTAAAATAGAATTCTATGATTATGTCATGGTTGCAATAATTTCTTCTATCTTTTGAGAACAGTTACTAGAGGGTGTTCTTCTGCTTTCTGCCTTCCCTCGGCTTCCTTTTTTCCCATGTATTTATTTTAGTTCCTATTTCTTAGGAAAAGCTTCTAACCTTGACTCTTCATTCAAAATTAAGAAGAAAGTCAGCCCTGGCCAGGTAGCTCAATTAGTTATCGTGTCATCCTGATAA
>PVJD01000591.1:325695-399042 GCA_004026545.1 Mormoops blainvillei
TCTCTCTCTCTCTCTCTCTCTCTCTCTCTCTCTCTCTCTCTCTCTCTCTCTCTCTCTCTCTCTCTCTCTCTCTCTCTCTCTCTCTCTCAAAAATAAGCCAAAAAAGAGGAAGAAAGTCCCACCAGAGGCTCTATGTATAGGGAGTGAGAGGGAGTGTGCTTGCTCACTGGTGGGTTTGATGTATGATGATCTGGTGAAAACTGGCCCTTTCATAGGAGGAACCCCCAAATATCAGAAATGAGAGGCCTTTTCTTTTGGTCTCTTCAGTTTTTCAGAAGAAATATCTTCATTCTTTTGCCTGAGGGGACATTCACCTGGCTGCCAATATTCTGGAAACAGTTAAGAGAAAGGGGTTCTGGGTGAGTCACTGCTTAGTATGCAATCTTTCACGACATCATTTTCATTCTTGTAGGCACAGTACTCCTGCCCTTATTTCTCCATGGTGTACAAACCTCTCTCCTGCTTCTCCTGCGGGAGCAGCAATCACCTGGGCGCCAGGAGTAGGATGGGGGACCTGAGGATCCAGCAACTAAATGCCAAGTGTTTTGATTCTTTTGGCAGAAGAATTACAAGTGAATGTGAAGGTTCCTGCCGCACCCATCATGAAAGAGTTCTTCTCTCTCTCCAAACACCTTTATCCATAAATACTCAAGTACAAAAGTGGTTCCCAAATTGTGGTCTCTGGATGGGCCAACAACATTCAGTCACCTGGGAACTTGTTAGAAATGCATGTTCATCAACTCACTCCAGACCTACTGAAGCAAAAACTCAAAGAGATAGACAGCAGTCTGTATGTCTAACAAGTCCTCCAGGTGGTTCTGATACAGATTAGAGTTTGATACACACCAGTACAGTTATCCTGACAGGAGGAAGTAGTACATCCTTAGCCATTGAAGGCAATCATCCTAAATTATGCTGGATGCAGAGTTTTCCAACAACTTTCAATAACCACGAGGTAAGTGTGGATTTTACCTGTCTTGATTATTCCATTGCCAAACTAGTGATTTTTTTAATATAATGGTTAACCATTGTCCTTAATTGGAGCAGTTAGCACATTAAAAGAAAAAAAAAAATGAACCTGGTATCTGCCACAGTACTCATCACAGACTTTGGGGTTTCAGCACAGTTTAGTTTGGTGGTCATTTTAGGGGGCAGCAACAAAGTAAATGTTCATATAAAAAAACTAGTGATAAGAGAGTACTGTTTTTAGACTAAATTATTGCATTAATGAAATTAAAGTTTTGGTTAAATTCCCAGGGAAGAAAAAATAGTATTGTTTAATTCTGGTTTTATTTTAGTAGTGGTCTAGAGCATCTATTACGATGGCTGATCCCATTTTTTTATAGTAAAAAATACAGTATTTGATGCTAAAGTGTCATAATGGCAAGTCTCTTATAGTGAGACTTGGGAAGAAGGATGACACTTCTGCAGCATCTGGGCAGAAATATCAAGTTTTAAAGGGTTACAGATCTAGTCAAACGAGTCTGCCTGCTGCCTGTTCGCCCACTACATATTGCCATACGCACGGCCATTATAATAGATCTGTCATTGAATTTACTGCAGAGCCAATGGTAAGTTGTATCTGCTAGGTTGTTTTACACTTTAAAAAAAAAAAAAAGCTAAGTTGTTTGATCAGCTATTATCCATAAGAAGAAATTTTGCGAAGAATGAAATGTACTTGGATGCCCAATTTTGAAATCAAACAGATTTATAATTTAACCAACTGAGTATTAAAAGGCAGTTTTCTTACAGGTTGAAGCCACTGCTGTTTTTTGTGGTTGCATGGATATGCATATTTACATGAACACTTACAGTTTTTATGAAGGCTCTTGAGCTAGCAGTGTGAAATTCAGCCAGCAGCTAGCTGAAGTTTGCATATTTCCTTCAGGATAGCACATGTTTCAACTGTTTGGGCTGGCCATTGGTGACTCTTCAATAGAAAGCATGATCCTATAAAAACGTGGTGCATTGAATTTGAGAAAGCCTACAAAATGAAGTACAAAGACCAGAACAAAAGTGTAACTAGGAGTGATTTTGAGGAAAACAGATAGTGCAGACATGGGATAAAGACTATATAATTAATATATGAGAAGATATTTCATCCATGAAACAAGAACAGCATACTATTTAAAAGCAATAAAACAACCATGAGAGAATAAAAAACAGCTTGTAGACATTAAAATATAAAAACCAAAATAGAACCTTGTATAGTATATTTGAAGATAGAATCAAGGAAATCTCCCAGAAAGTAAAACAAAAAAGACAGCAAAATACGCAATAAAAAAGAAAAGGTAAGGAAATTGCAGGATCAGTCAAGAACATCTAATATGTGACTAGTAGGTGTTTCGGAAAGAATGAAAAAAATTTTCTGAGTGAATCATTAGAGAATAAAATATGATTTTTAAGAACTGAAGTGTTACAAGTCTAATTGATATATCCACCTACAGCTTAGCACAGGTGAGTCATTATTAAATGGTATAAATTGAAGCAATTATCATTAAATTTCTGGTCTGACCATTTCTGAGAGTAAAAATAAAATCAAGTGAACAAAATTAAACAGTTAAGGCACAAAAGATCAAGAATCAGAATGTATTTGCTTTCTCAACAACACTGCAAGCTTGAAGATGTAAGAAAGCAAAGCCTAAAATACTGAATAGTATGCCTAAACAGGCTATCAATTAAGTATATCAATGAAGAGAAAGTTCAAGGGAAGTCAGAATGATGGCTTTGTAGCAAGCAGGCTTAGAGAGTAACTAAACTTTCTTTCAAAAGAGGTCTCTGGGTGGGGGTTGAGAAGTAGAATCCAACTATTAAATTTAACATTTTGAAAAGTTATATTGAGAAATCATTTGAGGGTGTGGAAAGTATTAGCAACAGGTACAGAGAAAACTTAGCAAATATTTAGCATTCAGTAGCTCCAGAGGGGAAATATTGTACAAGAATGGCAATATAAGCATATTAATTTTAGTACATACTTGGCTCAACAGTGAAGAATAGTCATATGATAATAATAATGGAATTACTGAATAGTAATTTACTAAATGGTAATAAAACTCAGCTGGGAAGGTGGAAAGAGGAAGATGGCAGTGTGTGAACATTGAGGAAGTAAAAGGCTGTGAAAGAGTTAAATCATCAGCAGAAAGTCAATAGTTGTAAATCAAGATTTAGCAACATAAACATCAGCTAGGAATGCTTTGGGCTGCTAGTAACATTAAGGCTGATTAGTGGCACCTCTTGGCCTTTTGCCTGTGGACACAAGATGATCCCTCAAGCTTTTGCCATCACATCTATATTTAAAGCAGCAAGATTGGGAAAGGGTGGTGCTACCCTCAGCTATGCCATTTATCAACAAAGCAATGCCAGCTGAAATTAGAAGCCTTCGATGTGCCTTCATTTCATTGGCCAGAACTGGGTTACAGAGGCAGCGCTTTATGCAGGGATGGCTAAAAATGTGGATATCTAGCTTTTCCAAATCCTGAGGTGGAGACAAGCAAGAAAAAAAAAAAAGGACACGTATTCTGGGTTAATCAATCAGTATATTTTCTAGAAATTTGGAAGTAAATGCTAGAATTTTTTTTGACCTCCAGTAACAACAATAATTTTTTTAAAGCGTTGCCTCTTAGGAGTGAGATTGGAAGAGGGAAGGAATAAAGCACAGACTGCTGTTTTTCGATAATATCGATATTGTTGTCAACATTATTACTCAGTGTAATTTGACTTTTAAAACTATATAGTTTTATACATGTACATAGTTTATATGTATACATATATATAATTTTGATCAAAATGAAATTCATAAAAGCACAAATTACAAACATATCATGTTCCCTCTTGTCCAAGGTCTTTGCATTTACTCTCCTGTCTCCCTAAAACTCTTGCTCTTTTTTCTCCTTCTCTAACTAGCTTCTTGCCTGCCCTCAGAGCAACCTGCTCAATCATTTCATCCTCAGGGAAGCCTCTTGGACTCTCCTAGGTCAGGGATAGGTATATCGGGAAGATACATTTCTCCATTACTTATTTATGTAATATCATGCACCTCTTCTTGAAACTTAGTACAGTTGTAGTTTTACCTTTATTTGTGTGGTGTTTGATCATCGACCATTCCTTCCACTAGGCTCTAAGCTCCGTGGGAACAGAGATGAGTGGCTTATTGTTGTTTTCCTAGTGCTTAATACTATATCTGGCATTTGGTAAATATTTAATGAATAAATGGCAAATGATCATGAGCATTCTTTCCATTCTACAACATGAGGAACTTTGAGAGAGATATCATCAAATTGAGCAACTTCATCAACAATGTTGAGTAAATAAATGAATTCTGTATGCATTAATGGAGCACCTTCTATATTCCAAGTGTCCATCCGGGTTCCTTATTTAAGGGTTTTTGTTTTGTTTTTTGGTGTTTTTTTTAGAGAGAAAGGGGAAGAGACGGAGAGAAACATTGATCGCCTGCCTCTCGCATGCCCCCAACCCAGGATCTGGCCTGCAACCCAAGCATGTGTCCTGACGGGGAATCAGACCAGCAACCTTTCAGTTTGCGGGCCAGCGTTACTCCACTGAGCCACACCAGCCAAGACAGTTTCCTTATTTAAGTTTTAATAGTTTTCTGTGAGACAGATAATTAAAACAGTTAAGAATGCTTTCAGCAGCCAGCCAAAGAACAGCTGTCTAGTAGGGGCTTTACCCAAGACTGATTAATTTCTCCTGCCTTATAAGAAGTCTGGGGACTAGAACAAAGGGAGGCAATTGCTGGCATTAGATTGGCAGCCCCATAACTCAAAGCTCTGGATCATTGTCTTTGCACTAGTCTGCCTCTCACAGCAAAGAATATCATGTCCTTACACAACCAAGTTTAAGAGCAGAAAGAAGGTAGACAATGCACTTATTTGCCTCAGGGATGAAAAACCTTTCACAGAAGCCCCCATCAGACTTCGCCTTATATCTCATTGGCCAGAACTAGGTCACATGACCAGTATGAATCAGGTGTTGGATCCACTTCTCATGATATTAGGACTCTCCACTCAATATTTGAACAAATCAGGATTATAACAAGAAAGTAGTGGGAGACCGGTGTTTGGTTAAAAAACAACAACAACAACAGTGATACCACAGTATTGAATGCTTCATAATACAGCTGATGAATTTGACCCTTATTTTGGATAATGTAAATAGCAGATCTGAGATTCAAATCTTGATCTCTCTTATTTCAAAGTCCATATTATAATGTCATCTCCTAGTCTTGAATGTAAAGAAGTAATAACTTCTTGTATCAAAATGGGGTAGATTTAGTCAGGAATGGCTTTGCAGAAGAAAAGTACTTTAGACAAAGTCTGGAAGGAGAAAAACATACATATTGGGTTGGTGGAGAAAATGAGGGTTGTGGTGGAATGTTATATTAATACCACCCTCTTTATTTTTAATTCTTGTATAAAAATGCTTTTCATGTATCCCACTGATCATCAGAGCATTTCTTCCTATTTTGGGAATTTATTGTTACTTTGGTGATCTAAATGAACTATAAATAAAATGAAGAGATGACTCTTACCCAAAGGAAAATGCCAAAGTGAGAACTCAGAGACCATGGCTGGGGCTACAGCAGAACAGAATGTTCTCTCTGAGATTTTTAATGAGGCATGCTCATTGTTGATGCCTCAACATACTCTTGAAAATATCTCAACCTGGAAAAACATATTCAAATAACCTAATATCACGTAACCGCTCCATCCCTGTTTGAAAACCTTCAGCAATTCCTCAGTACACATAGTGTAACCTAATCTACCAACTGAGATGTTCTTCAGTCTAACTCCAGCTACCTGAATCCATCCCCACTGATCTGCTTAAGGAGACCCTGAGTTGGGTGTGACCTGATGTAGGGTCTGCAGGGCTACAGACTGAAGTGAACTGTTCTTGTTCAAGGCTTGAGACCTGCCCCGCCCTCCCCAATCACAAGTAGAAGTAGAGCCTTAAACCATGCATGAAAATTGGGAGGTGGATCAAAAATGCCAGAAAGGGTATTTGAAGGGACCTTAAAGCTTAAGTGGGCCAAAAGCAGATGTTAAAACTGGGCCATGAATCTAGGATATCAAGTCAAGAGATATGAGTAAGTATAAGCGAGTTGGGAGCATTGAGATTCAGACAGCAAAATATCTAGGGCAATTAGCTGTGGCATTCACTGATGAGGAGTATTTTATTGTATTTTCTACCGTGGTCCTGGTATAGCCCCCTCCCTCCCCTGTACCACGTGTTCCTGGCAGAACTTTTCCAGGGTACTCTGGGGATACGAGGCAGGTCTCTGTGGCACATACTGGTCCACGTCCTTATCAGTATACTAGGTTTTGGACACAAGAGCCTGGAATTTTTTTTACTGTACTTTTTCTGCCTCCAGTTGCAGAGCTTCAGGCAGAGGTGTACATGAGGCTGGGAAGAGGATATGGAGGTCCAGCCCATCAGGAAGGGGCTTGTCATGGGCTTGGGCTGTGGAGGCAGAAGCCATAAAAAGGAACACTTCTGAGGTCCCCAAGTAGTAGTTTTCCATGTTAGAAGAAGAGCACCATAGTGTTGCCCAATTCACATATCATCCCTGATTCTTAGGACCAGGTGGCATAAGTCATCAGTTTCTTGAAAACTCTCTGAGTAGCCCATAGCGCCTTCTGGTTCCTGTGGGATGTTAGATGTTAGAAGTGCACTAGGGCCTTCACGTCAAGTATAGCCCCAGACCAGTAACAATGGAATAACGTGGGAGCTTACTAGAAATATGGAACCTCAGTCCTCCTGAGGACTATATAAATATCTAATATTTAGATATTGAATCTAAATATTAACAAGATTTATATGCACTTTAAGATTTGAGAAGCACTTGTGTAGGGCTTGGACATATAGCCATGAGTGGAAGTCATGTCTCCTGGGGGTTCAGGACAAAGAAATGTAATGGATCGTTGCAGGGAAATTGTGGACCAGGCCTGTTGCTGTACCAGGGTTTGCTCTTCAGAACTCAGTAGGGATTACAATGGATAAAACTAATATGATGAACAGTTAATGAGAAACTTTAGAATGCTCTCAGCTGGTCACCACCTAGACCCATTGATCAACCTTAGCATCACTAAAGGTAAAACAGCCAGGACCTCCTGAGGCAAAGCCTATGGCATCACCTTTGAGGCGCTACTGTTTAAAAAAGTAAGGCTAAATATAATCAAGCCCCTGGAAATAAAGAAGAGAGGGAAACAAGTTGAATGGCCCTCTAAGCAACCAAACAGACAAATCTAGAATGTTGGGAAGCCTCCAGGAAACAGACTTTTACTGCAAGAAGTCAATGACATGAAAAAGAAAAGTGCTGTGGGGAGAGAAGAAATTACACTGAAATAGGTTTGAAAGACAAACGACCAAATGTAATTGTGACTGGGATTTAGACCTTGAATTAGATAACTAACTGTCAAAAGCCATTTTTGAGACAATTGAGGAAATTTGTTTACGGACTGGGTATTACGTGGTGCCAAAATTCTATTCTTGATTTTGTTGGATATGACAATAGCATGGTGGTTATATATGAAAATGTCCATATTTTAAAGAAATGTATATGGAAATTGGTAGAGGTGCAATGATATGATATCTGAAATCTGCTTTAAAATAATTCAACAAAAGTGGGAAAAGGTAAAGCAAATGTAACAAAATCTTTCATAATTACTGAATATACGCAAATGGGTATTGAGGATTCATTGTACTGTTTTCTCTACTTGCTGTGTTTAAATTTTTTATGAGCAAAATTTTCTTTAAAAGCATCAAAATCCAGAACTCAATTTTTATATTTGCTTAGCTATTAGACTTCAGGGAAGGGAGTAGACAGGTGGAGGTGGGTATAGAGGCCTTTATACAATACTTTAAGAACCAGAATGAGGAATGTGGGCCTCCACCCTCCTATGGCCCATGGGTAGGTGACAGCTTGGGGAGTGAGTGTGTGTGTGTGTGTGTGTGTGTGTGTGTGTGCGCGCACGCGCGTGCATGTTGTCAGGGACTCAAATGAAAATATGATATTTAAACAAAATGATTCCACTCTTCCTTGGGAACTAGTGAGCTGTGAAGCTCAGGGTAAAGTTCCTAAGGACGACGTTTGCAAGAGAGAATTCCTTTCCCAAAATATCAGGTGATGCCCAAACCAAGAAAGCAAAGAAAATAGAAACTGGATGAGAAAACAGGTGTCTCAATGCTTGGTAGGTCCCCAGAAACAACGGAAAATCAGGAATTATCAGGGGAGGTTCATGGTCAGGTCCTGGAGACAGACATGAAGAGAACGAACACGCAAAACTTGGGGGCGGTGAGGCCAGCCTGCGGAGAATAATGTATTGCTAACCCCAGCTCCGTGGGCCAGGACTGAAAGGGTGCCAACTTACTTTTCTCAGTCTTACCTCCTACCACTACCCTTTATCAGCTCTGTGCACTGGGCGAGCTCCTCTGGACATAGTTGTTTCATATACACTCAATGCATTTTCTGCCTAGTATTTAAAGCAGTTTGACTTAAATAACTGAAGACTGACATAAGAAAGAGGAAGAAGGAAGAAGAAAGGTGATTGCTCTTTATACTTAGGTTTCGAGAGAACTAGGCTTTCTTAGACTTCTACCAGAATCACAAACTGCCCAGAAGGAAGGACTCACAGAAATAACCCTGGAATCCCAGATTTAATCTTGCTTTTTTCTCATTCTGTCAGTTGCTGCACATATTTTCTATAGCAACGGTGTGTTCAAAGCCAGAGATGCTGTGATTTTAGGACATGTAAAGTGTCGATTACTAGGCAATCCTCCGCCTTAAAAGTGCCTTTGACACTTCAATAGAAGCGACTCATAAAAAGTAAGAATTTTAGTTTTGTTTGTATTTTTGAATATGCAAGCATTTTAAAAATAAAACAATGGTACATTATTATCTTACACAGTTTCTGAGAATCAGGAATCTGGGAGCAGCTCTGCTGGGTGGTTCTGGCTCAAGGTCTCTCATGAGGTTGTGATCAGGCCATCAGCCGAGTCAGTCATCTGAGGGCCAGAGGATGTCTTTCCAAGTTCACCCACGTGGTTGTTCCACAGACTGTTGGATGGGGGACTCAGTTACTTACCATGTGAATCTCTCCATTGGGATATCTGAATATCCCCAAGAAATGACAGTTGGAACCCCCTAGAAGGAATGACATAGAGAGAGAGAAGAGGGGAAGGAGAGGGAGAGAGAGAGAATGCAAAACAGAAGCCTTTTATAACCTACTTTTGAAAGCGAGATACCATCCCCTCTGCTGTAGTCTATTGGTCACACAAACCAATCATGGTGCAGCAGGGGAGGGCACTACAGCAGGATGTGAATATCGGGAGGTGAGATCATTGGAGCCATCCCAGAGGCTATCTATCATATATGGGGAGTTTTCAAAGCTTAAAAGCAAAACAAAAAACCTGAAAAACTGATGGACATCTTTATGACAAAGCTATATGCAATATAGTGGGGACAGGACCGTCTTTTTAATAAATGACTCTGAACCAATAGGCTATCCAAATTAAGGAAGGAAAAAAGGAAGGAACTTACCTCTACCTCACACAAAACAAGTCAATTCCAGGTGGACTGTAATAATAAGTGTTAAAAGTAAAACGATAAACCTTCCAGAAGATAATGTAGAAAAATAACTTCATGACCTTGGAATAGACAAAAATATCTTAAACAGGAAAAAAAGCACTATCCATAAACTGGACTACATTAAAACTTAATACTTCTACATCGTTAAAAGAGTAAAAAGAAATCCACACAGCAGAGAAAACATTTTTTTACACATATAAATGGTAAAGAATTTATACCCAGAGTATATTTTTAAAACAAGAAGAAACAAGGGAGAATGAGAGAAAAGAAAAGAAAGAAGGGAAGGAGAAATAGAAAGAAAAGGAGAGAGACAGAGACAGAAAGAAATTCTACAAATCACTAAGAAAGAGACTATCCGAAAACAGACCACTAAACTTGAACACACATTTCCAAAAACTGGACATCCAAATAATCAATAAAGATAAAAGTGTACTCAAAAGCAAACAAAAATTTGTTTTTAATGTATCTTAAGACAAAAAGGCTTGCGAGAGTAAAACAAATGCCTCAGGATACAGTATAACCTGTATATGTGCTCTCTCACAATGGCAAATCGTTATACAGGAGAGCTGCAAGTGTTCTGTATGTCTCTTATAAAAAGTTGTCTTCGGTTTGGATTCTTTAATGATTCTATTTTCTCCACAATAAATGAAATCCCTTTTTGTTTTCCCTGTCTGCTCTAGTTCATTTCAGACATTTTGCCTTTCTAGTTGAATTAACTGGGTCCTCACTCCAGTTGTTGAGCTGTGTCTCTGGGTAGAGATTTACCAAGTACCCACTAATCCACAGAACCTGAACTGAAGCTAAATGTCTGTGGTTTCAAAAATAGAAGCAATAAGAATGGGCAGATTAGGAGGGAAAGAAAAGTCCAGGGGAAAGAAAGAAAAAGTCTGAGAGTGGAATTCGCCTACTTGGAATCCGGGAGAAAGTTCCAGTGAGTCACAAGCTGGCTGGGTTGCCCCAGGCAAAATGCAAAATGGATCCTTAGCCAGGATCAACCCACTGTCCCCACCCCCACTGTGAGGGAAAACTGCTCTTTGAAAGGAAGACGTCCTGTCCCTAAAGAGGGGCCTTAACACGCCCGCACACAGATTTTCTTGATATAGGTAGACATCTATTCCCAATCACTTTACAAAGCTCCCCTGTTGTCTCTGATAACAGGTAAACTGGCAGTCCTTAGGAAGAATTCTGCCAAAGAACAAATTTCGTTGATATGTTCAGTGATTATTTTTTAATTGAAAAAAATTTTTAAGTGAAATTGCACATAAAAATCTGATTTCAACTTCTTGTTTGATAAAATCAGATGACTGGCAACCCTAGGCTCACGTGACGATAGCTGGCCCCAACTGATGCTTCCTGTCTGCTCAGCCTCTACCACACCCTGCAATCCTTGGGCTGTCAGTTGCCACTTCAATCACTCTTCTATTTCTCTAACATTTTTCTGCTCTTATGCCTTTATCATAAATGGAGGGAAAAAACATGTAGACTGAGGATGACCTATTTTAAGAAAATTGTAAAAGTCTACTTCTCTTTGGAAATAAATACTATTGCTATGCTTATTATGTAAAGAATGACTGTTTATTATCTGAAGAACATAAATTAACCCTGACCAGTGTGGTTCAGCTGACTGGGTGTTGTTCCTCAAAGTGAAAGATCACTGGTTCGATTCCCAGGCAGGGTACATGCCTGGACTGTGGATTTGCATTATTGTTTTTCTCCCTCCTTTCCCCTCTCTCTAAAAAGAAATAAATAAACCTCTATAAAAAAATTTTAATAAAATAAGAATACAAATTAATAATTGTCATACAAAACCAAACTGAAAACAATATAGACATTTCAAGGTTTTGTTTATACATGTAATAAAAGTAAATGAAGTCAATGAAGTTACTGAAAAATGCAGTTATGAATGTGACGTTAGGGCATTTAAACCTCTTACAGATGGTAAGTTTATAAAAGTGTCTATTGGACATCTCAAAATTTATCTTCTCTAACCATCAATTGGGAAATGCTGGTACTTAGCATATACAAGGTAAAACTGGAAAAATTAGAGGAACAGTTTGTTGAAGTCTCTGAAGAGGCCTTCATTAAATTGCACTCCCTGTTTCCACCTTGGTTCTAAACAAAATGGGACACAAAATAAAAATTCAAGAGGGAGGCCAAAATGTTATCTTTCCAATTGAGAGAGGCACACTTGAAGGTCATGACTTAATGGGAGAACCGAATTGGATCTGCAACCTGAACTCTAGAGTCCTAGTGCCCACCCCAGTCCTAGTCTTATCAACTGGCACAATGGAAGAGCAAAGGAAAGCTTCACGCTTCCTGCAGGCAGGATTCATTCAAGAGAATGAAAGACGGCAAAAAGCCAAACATGTCCAGTTTTATCTTCCCAAATTTTCAAATCAGATAAGCCACTCTAGTTAACTTTATTCATGAATGTTCATGAATAATGTTAATGAGAATTTAGGTGGGACCAAAGAATTCTGAGACATGGGAACTGTGACAAGAAATGATTTGGTTGTATGTCTTATGCAGTGTGAGCCTACACTGGTAAAATACACTAAGTGTGGTTCTGATGGTGTCCTTGTGGACAACAGTGTAATATCAGGCTTGCTTCAAATCTTAACCCATAGCAATAGCTTCTATGTGGCAACAAAACGTAATATGTCAGTATTGGAATAACTAATTCCGTAAGTCTCTTGGCAGCAGTGATCTTAATATCAAAACTGGTGTCTACATTTGTAAATACAGGTGACCCTTAAACAATGCAGAGTTAGGGGCACTGACCACCCCCCACCCCATACACTTGAAAATCCACATAAAACTTTTTTAAAGATTTTATTTATTTACTTTTAGAGAGAGGGAAAGGGAGGGAGAAAGAGAAGGAGAGAAACATCAACGTGAGAGAGATACATCAGATCAGTTGCTTCTTGTCTACCCCCCACTAGGGACCTGGCCCAAAACTCAGGCATGTACCCTGACTGGGAATCAAACCAACAACCCCTCAGTTCACAGGCTGGCACCCAATCCACTGAGCCACACCAGCCGGGGCCACATACAGCTTTTGACTCTCCCAAAACTTAACTGCTAACAGCCTACTGTTGACTGGAAGTCTTACCAATAAGTCAACTCTCACTAACTAGACTTTTCTATGCAAGTTACTAAGGGCCACAAAGAAAGGTCAAGCTCACTTATTTAGATGATTTTTGCTTCTTTGTGCCCGTGTGTTTTGAAATCCCTGGTATTTGTTGTATCTCATCTTTCCCTCAGAAATTTTATAATGATTAAGTTTTTGTGTCAGGATTTGATGTAATCATGTGAAATATTTAACCTACCAATTGGTATCCTGTTTTTAATGGCCTGAATACCCATTTAGCTAAAATTTAACATGAATTTTAAAATTGTTTACCTTTCTGTGGAAATGCAAAGCAATTGGAAAGAGACCAAATATTGCCCCCACCCATCTCACTAATTATAAATATCTCTGGATCTTTTTGTTCTATAACATTTTCTGAAGCTATTATATCATACCCCAGGATGATTATCTTCACCAGGCTAACTTTCTGGCACTTTTAGTCCAGAGAAACTGAAGGGTAGAATCCAAACAAGACCTTGTTTACTTTTTCCACACTTCAGGAACCAGAGTAAACTTAGTCAAAAGAACCCTAGGAGGGAAAGGGGAAAAGGGAAAAGAAAAAGGCTTTTCATTGTACATAATTTAAATGAGCCAAGAAGACTTTATTTACTTGGGACATTACCATCCTAACTAAAAGGGCAAGACAATACCTCAATAATGATAAATCGTCCTTGAGAGCAGTTATGGATGAGATATCATAATCAAATGGTTGTTTAGAGGCATTTAGAGGTTAATAACGTCAAATTCTTGCAGCTGCCCGATTTTTGTAGAAGCAATAGTACAGTTGGGCTCCATTTCTAGGCATCCCCCTTGGCAGTGCTTTGCCTGGGTGCAAAATAATACTATTTTTTCTCTTGGGTGCTTATCTCTTGGTCGGATTGGCTTCAGGAAAAGGGAGAGGCCAGCAGCATTCCCTGCTCCAGGCTGAGGCTGGTGGCTGCTGTCCGTCTGTCCAGGCAGGCACCGTGCCAGCCAGCCTTGCCCTGTTTGCGCTCGCCCTGACAGTCCCTGTCTCCACCTGTGGCTCCCAATGCACACACTGTTGTTGGGCCCTGGTTTTCTACCTCAGCGAGCACTCAACAGGCTGTACTGAAGCCTTGCTTTTAGAGCTGGGTTTAACAGAGCAAGGGATGGAATTGCCTTCCTCGGGAGTCAGAAAAACGGTCTCGCTGCAGCTCCCACCGGGAAGTTGTTGCTACCAGTACTGCTTCAAATCAAGGCGGGTCTTCCCCTTTCCGGTTATGTCGGACCGCATACAATTGTTGCTCTTTAACCATTTTTGACAATTTTTATTTTGACAATAAAAATGTCAATTTTATGAGATTCAACTGAATAGTTGAACTCTGTGGAGCACAATGGGGTGAATTAGGGCAAAGGAGGAGGAAAGGGGTATTTATTGAAGACAAACTATGTGCTAGCAAGGCCTGATAATCTTCTCCCACCTTGAATTCCCCCCAGAATACAAGCCACATGAGGGCAAGGAACACGCTTTCCTTGCTCACAATCCTATCTCTATTCCCAGCACAGGTTGTGGGTTCAATCCCCAGTCTGGGTGCATGTGATCCCAGTTCTCGGTGCCTAAAGGAAGCAACCAATCAGTGCTTCTCTCCAGCATTGATATTTCTCTCTCTCCCTTCCTCTCTCTCTAAACAAAGCAATGGAAAATGTCCTCGGGTGAGGATAAAAAAAAAGAGCAGGAGGAATTCCGTAAGGATGAGGAAAATGTCTCCCAAGGCACTTTCTGTGCACCAGTGCCCCCACTAAGCTCCTTGCTTGCATTGGCCTGTGTGCTGCTCACAACAGTCCCTGACTACCCCATTTTACAAACTGAAGTCACGGACACAAGGTCACAATGTGCATTTCAAGTCGGCTCTTTCTTATCCGGAGCTCAGGCTTTGAACACTTACAATTTCAGATGGAACAGAAATGTCCTCCTGTTATCCAGAAGGAACCTAAGAATAGCTAGGGAAATGCAAGATTGAAATGCCAAAAGATAGGCTATCGTGTATCTGTCTGGTCATTAAATGTCACGGGGTTGCAATTGTCCAGACATTCCCACGTCTTAGTAAAAAACCCAGTCAGGGGCAATTGCCCTGTCACTGGTAATAAGGATAGTGGGGGGAAGCGGGGGAAGATGCTGTCCTTGGTAAAACCTCCCGTGAGGACAGGAGGTAAGAAAAGTGGAGGAAGATAATGATGAACCACGAGGAAAAAATGGCAGGGAAGGAGGCTGCCTCCGGTAGAGAACAAGAGCGAGGACCCCAGAGCCCACCACTGGTTCACTGTGTGACCTTGGAAGTTACCTCCCCTCTCTCAGCCTTAGTTTCCTTCCCGGTTTAAAAGGGAACTAATAAGGTAACTCTACTGGGTAATTACAGAATTTAAAATGAAGGTGCTTGTAAGGGACCTGGCACGCATTAGGAATTTAATAAATAAAGATTCTTCTCCCTCCTCCTAGGGATTAGAGAAAGCAAATTCACTTTGCTTAAATGCATATAAAAAGGCTTCAGACCGCTTCCCGAACAATGAGGACCTTTGTCGGTGAATATGCAAACCAAAAATAAAGAGAGGTTAAGAAACCTTGGCTAGTGGTGTTCCTATCTCTCCTAATGATCAGTCTCATCACGTGGGCTTTGCACGTTAGAAACAAGCTGAGGTTCCTGTTCCAGACGCTCTGTCTCAGATGGGGGTGGACCCCCTCCTTCCTTGACTCCAGCCCATGCTGGGCACCAAAGGATCTTGAAGTGGGAAGCCCTGCCTCCTGGTGCTTTCTTTGTCATTAGCCCATGGGCCAAAACTTAAAAGGAAAGACAAGGGGGGTGGGAGGTGGCGGGGAATGGCTGTGTTGCAGTTCAGTCTTCCCGCACGCTACGAAATTGTGCAAAAAAAAAAAAGACAATTCATAGAAATGCACAGGTTTCAGAATCCAAAGGCGCTCCCTTCAGAGCTCAAGATCACTAGCGTGTTAGTGATCATTTTATTGACATCCTCTCTCACCATGATCAAGCTGCTCACAAAAACGATTCACGGAGACATTTTACATTCTTAGTACACACTGGCTTTTCCTTTGCAAGCAGAAGAAACAATGTCAGCTATTTTTCCATTTGTAATCGTTTTCTTTGGCCCCTGATGCTTTTATCACTGTTCACCCCTGCTCATTAAAGGGCTTTCAGGGACTAACGTCTTCGGTCTAACTCTGCCATAGAAGACTCGCAGGATTTCGACAGGCTTCCACGAGTTGTTCAGGGATTGGCATTAAGACCTACGCCGCTCCAGACTACGGTCCACTTTCCCTCTCCTCTTACCCAAGGCAAACATCTCAAATGGGCCATTTAACCCCGCCCCCCCGACTTTCCTTCACTTCTGTTTGATCTCAGACTCAAAAAAAATTTTTGACTCATTTAAATTGCCTTATTTAAACTAACGAAATGCAGTATGTATAACTTTAGCTCTGAAAACACCATGGGAATGGTCTTCACCATTGTGCAGCATAAAAAAAAAGAAGCAAAGTGATTCAAATGGCTGTTTGTTTATTTAGTGCACAAGGGTGTGGGGGGCAGGGCAGGAATGGGATACAGCATTCTATTTCCTCCCCACTTCATTCCTCTGCTCCTGAATGTTAGCACTTGCCCTCTGGGCAAGCGGGCTGATTATTTCTGTTGGGAGACTGCCTGCCTGTTCATTTGGCCAATGCTTGACTTTTAAAAAAATTTATAACTAAATATCTTTAGGTTTCAGCCTTACTTTAACTCTGAGGCCAGCCGGTTGGCCTGGGACTCACAGGCCTTTGCGTGACACAGGAAGGAAAGGCCAAGCTTGAGATACAGGCAGATATCAGGTAGGTCTGCTTGTGCCTTTCTGGATTAAACCCACACAAGCCAACTTACTTCCTAATGCTTTTGTTTTCTCCAGCACACTCGTCTTCTTAAACTTAATGTCATGCTTGCGGGTTGCCTGGAAGTGGTTGTATGCTATGAAAGCGGTTCTTAATTCACAGAAAGAATTCAAGACACCAGCAACCATATTGACTTTGCTTTTCTAAGGTGTCCAAACCCAGTTTGGGAAAAACAGCCTATGGAATGATCAGTCATTTCACCATCGCCAGTTGAGTCCTTGACTAAATAAAGTGTTGATTTGGCCAAGCAGCAAGAATCTATCAAATATTGGCTAAGCAAAAGGCTTTCAACCTTCACTGTGCATGTGATTCACCTGGAGGTGGTTGAAAAACATGCAGTTGTCCAAGTTTTGCCCCAGACATTCTGACTCAACGGACCCAGGAGTAAGTATTTTTTTTCACAAATTCTTCAGGTGATTTGAATGAGCAGCCAGGATCTAAAACTCTTGGGGAAGGTTCTCTTCTTTCTCAGAAAGATCCAGAATTAGTTTCTGGACCTATGAAATAGATTCGTTGTTTGGTGCTCTCTGATGGCTGTAACTAAAGCTATGTGATTGTGCCTTATGTAAAGAATTCTCTCATGTGTGAACCTCAGTCTCCTCAACTATAAAATAGAGGCTTAATTTATATGATTTTGAAGTTCCCTCAGAATGTCAAGGTCTGACATTCTAACATATGATGATTCTTAATTTGTTCATTACTCAAATTCCCCAAGAGAATTATAGCTGGAGGAAGTAATAAGAATTTGAAAAATGCTGAATAGATAGGTGGATAAATGTACAGATAGATAGATAGATAGACAGATAAAGAAAGGAAGGAAGGAAGGAAGGGGAGGGCGGGGAGAGACAGAGAGAGAGAGAGAGAGGACAGGACTCATAGAACCAAATCTTAAAGCCGATTGCCTCAAGGGGCTGGTTGCATGGTGGTCTTAAGGACACAGACTTAATGGAGGTCAGCTTCTGGTGACACTGAGCCAATTACTTAACTTCTCTGCCTCAATTTTTTTTTGGTGAAGATTTCATCTCTTTATTTTTAGGGGGAGTTAGAAATAGAGAGAGAAAAACATCAATGTTAAAGAGAAACATCAATCAGCTGCCACATGTATGCACCCTGACCAGGGACGGAATCGCAGCCCAGGCATGTGCCCTGACTGGGAATTGAACCAGCGACCCCTTGCCTTGCAAGATGACACCCAACCAACTGAGCCACTCTGGTCAGGGCTCTGCCTCAGTTTTTTAATCTATAAAATGGAGTCAATATTAGTACATGCATCATAGAACTATTGAGCAAATTAAATGAGTTAATTCATGTAAAGTACTTTGAACATTACTTGGCTATAGCAAGTGCCCAACAAATATTATCTGTTATTATGACTCTTAGACTTTTTCATCTGACCAAGCTCATTGAACTACAATGGAAAACCCCTCCCTATATTCAGGTTCTATTGTCTCATTCGCTGACTAAAATTCATATCAAGGAGAAAAAGCTCAACTGGATTGTGAAGGTATATCTGTTGCTGGAACCCTATGAGAAAATACTACTTAAAAAAGGGCAGAATCTAGATGTTTGAGAGTGGTCATGCCCCCTCATAGGATAAGAGGGGTTTCCATACACTGCTTGCTCAGGAGGGAGAAAGGACTTAAGGTCTCCTATAAGAACACTGCTCTGAGATTCTGATTTTGTTCTTAGAAATAATACCAGGCTCACCTTTCCTCGAAAGAGGATCAAGCATTGTCTCTGAAATTACTTATATGAGGGTCATCCCAGTTCAGCCACAAGCCCAGGGCTCCCAGAGCACTGTGAGAGGCACAGCCAATAATCTGGGGTTGGAGTCTCTACGCTAGACCACATTCTCTAATGCAGTGCATACCCAGCTCTGCCACTGCCCAACTTTTTCCTGACCAGGATTATAATCCTAAAAGAGTCCTTGACCCTGAAAGAGAATAGTTGTTTATAGAAGCATGATTTTTCTCTATGGTTTTTCTGGTCTCTATTTCATTAAATTTCCTCTCTGATCTTTATTATATCCTTTTTTCTGTTTGCCTGAGGTTTGGTATGTTCTTTTTCCAGTGCCTTAAAATGGGAGATCAGGTTATGACTTTGAGATCGTTCTCCTTAATATAAGAAATTGCAGCTATAAATTTCCCTGTAAGCACTGCTTTAGCTGAATTCCATACGTTTCAATATATTGTGTGTCCATTTTCATTCACGTCAAAGTAGTTTTTGATATCCATTTTGATTTCCTCTTTAACCTATTGGTTATTTGGGAGTGTGTTGTTTAATTCTACGTATTTCTGAGTTTCCCAAAATTTTTCCTGCTACCAGTTTCTAATTTCACTTCTGTTGTGGTCAGATAACACACTTTGTATTATTTTTATCCTTTTAAATTTATTGAGGTTTGCTTTGTGTCTATATTAGGGTTTTGTTTTTGTTTTGTTTCTTTTTTTTGGTTGTCATAACAAAATATCACAGACTAGGTGGCTGAAACAACAGGAACTTATTTTCTCACAGTTCTAGAGATTGTGAAGTGAAGTATTTAGGAGCCAGCCCATTCAGTTTTGATGAAAGCCTTTTTCCTGGTTTACAGAAGGCTGCCTTCTCACTTAAAAAAAAAAAATTTATTGATTATGCTATTACAGTTGTCCCAATTTTCCCCCTTTGCCCTCCACCCAGCACCCCCCACTCCCTTAGGCAATCCCCACACCATTGTTCATGTCCATGGGTCATGCTTATAGGTTCTTTGGCTACTCCATTTCCTATGCTGTACTTTACATCCCCATGGCTTTTCTGTAACTACCTATTTGTACTTCTTAATCCCCTGACCTCTTTACCTCTTCACCCATTCCCCCACACCCCCTCCCATCTGGCAACCATCAAATGCTCTCTGTAGCCATGACTCTGTCTCTGTCTCTTGTTTGCTTAGTTTGATCTTTAGATTCAATTGTTGACAGGTATGTATTTATTTTCCATAGTTTTGATCTTCTTTTTCTTAAATAAGTCCCTTTAACATCTCATATAATAACAGTTTGGTGATGATGAACTCCCTTAGCTTTCTCTTGTCTGGGAAACTCTTTATCTGCCCTTCGATTCTAAATGATAGCTTTGCTGGGTAGAGCAATCTTGGCTGTAGTTCCCTGCTTTCCACGGCCTTGACTGTTTCTTGCCAATCCCTTCTAGCTTGCAAAGTTTCTTTTCCACACTTGGCAGAGAGAGAGAGAGTGAGCTCAGGTGCTCCCACTTATAAGGACACTAATCCTATCAGATCAGGGCCTCACCCTATGTCCTCATTTAACCTTAATGATGTCCTTACTCTAGAGTCACATTGGGGGTTAGGGCTTTCATGTATGAATGGGGGCAGGGCACAATTTAGTCTATGCATTAAATTGTAGCCTAGCACACGGTTTATCCTGGAAAATATTCCATGTACACTAGAGATAATATATTTCTCTTATTGTTAGATGGAGTGCCTTATAGATATCTATTAGGTCTAGTTGGTTTATAGTGTCGTTCGGGTCTTCTTTTTCCTTGTAATATTCTGTTGCGTATTTACTTCTATTGTCAGCTTTTGAAGAATACTTCAACAGGGTAAAACATACAATAGTTTAACTTCTAAGGATTGTTTCTATCTATGAAGCATAATTGTAGTGACAACATTCCTGTAAAGTAGATAAACAATATTAGTATTACACTTTTTAAAAATGGGCACGTAGAGCAATTAACTTACCTACCTAGGATCACAGTGAATGAGTAGCTGAGCAGGGACAATGTTCAAGTCTTTTAACTGCGCTCAGTATTGCCTTTCTTACAGACTAGTTACAAGGTAGTAGATGTGCATATTGTGTTGTGTATGGTCTGTGTGTTTGTGTGAGAGAGAGAGAGAGAGAGAGGCAGGGACACACAGAGAGCCAGGCGGAGAGGAGAAACAGAGGGAAAAGTGCACTGGGCGATTGTGATTTTACATTTCTTTATCCTGGAACCACGGTCAGGTTTAATCATTCTTGGAATTCTCGCACATGAACAGGCTGTAGTTTCAGACTCATTATTTACTCAACATTCTCCTTTCCCTCTTGCCTAAGGGAGAAAGGTGCTTTCTCTGGAACCAGTAGAGACCCCCCTTCCTTATCTTTCCTAGATGAAAGTCCACAGGCATGCGTGCACCTTCTCCAGACTGTGTCATGAACGTGAACCGGGGCATCAGACTGACCGCTAATAAGGCAGGTAAGCTGCACACGGCTTCTCTCCCCTGTGCGTGCTGCCTTCCCTCATTCTCACCTGGCTGTCGACATAGTAGGCACTCAATCAATATTCACTGACTTGGTTCCATTAGGAGGCCAAGAAAGTTGGACCCTAGTTAACGAGCTAGTGACTTCAGTGACAGGTGGGGCTGACAGTGACACAGATGGGCTCCTGGAGTCTCTCTCTGAGAAGAACGATAGATGAAGACTAAGAGAGGGAACAAGAAGCAGCACGGGGCCACAGCAAAAGTGCAACATCTGGACTCTGGTCCTGCCACCGAGGCTGATCACCCGTTAGGGGAGCCACAGCCTCTGTCTTCTTGGCTGTTACGCATGGGTGCTCAATCTAACAGCCTTTAGCGGTTATAGCTGCCTATACATTTTTCCCTGTGACATACTTCATTCTTTTGCTTACTTACTTTTATACTCATGCTCTGATTCAACAAATATTTGTAGAGTACCTACTGAGTGCCAGGCACCAAAGTAGACCTGGGTGAGAGGTGCGGATGGGGTTGCAGAGATAAATACTGAACCGTGAACCCTTGAACCTATCTTACCGGGTGGAGAAAGAGAAGGGGAGACGTCCACATGGAAAACAAATACTGGGCGGGGTTAGGTTGCTAGCTCTTGGAGTAACTCCGACATACCACATACATCCTGTGTGGGAAACTGAGGCAAGGCCAAGGGGAAGCTGGGAGGCGGAAGGCTCAGTGGGAATCTCCTGAACGTTCAGTTATATTTGAGGAGATCATAGGTCATGTCTCACTGACCACTGAAGACAGGGGCAAAGAATGGACATGGTGACTGTGTGTGTAGGTATTTGGGGTGAGCAAAGAACCCACATGGAGGTGTTTGTGCTATAGGCTATGCCCACTAAATAAGTGTTCTCTGAAAATGGTTGCTCCAAAGAACAGTTCTTTCTAAGACGGCAACAGAACTCAAGCTGGCCTTGGAGGATGGCCCGTGGGTCTTCCAAGACCAGGCCCCTGGAGTAGTCTCGCTGCGGCCTGACCGCACCTGAGCACGTGGCATCACCTTGGCTCAGCTCAGCTCCACGGCTGGTGATCACAGAGCCCACAGGCCAAACCAGTTCATGCAAATGTCTAACAGACCTTGCAGCCAAAATTAAAAAAGAATATTTTTTTAAAATCTCAATTTCATGCATCTCTTGTGTGGCCAGGACAGTCTTACTGCCATGCACAAGAGCAGGCCACAGTGCCTGGTAATATGTTCACTTTGCTTCTCTTTACGTTAGGCCAGGTCAGGGGAAATCCCACCCAGATCTGTGTACACAACCAAAAAGAGATGCAATATGGGTGTAATTGAAATCCCACTGTGGCAGTGAACATGACAACAGCAACACAATCAAGCTGATCACTCACTGTGTGCAAGGCACTGGGTTAGGCACTTTGTGTACATTATCTTACTTTGCTCTGGATTCTATGAGGTAGTTATTATCGTTCCCATTTTTAGTGACAGGGAAGGTCGGGTGTGAAGAATTTAAACAAATAGCACAATAATTAAAATCCAAACAGGGTAGCTCCTAGAGACACATTTTTAACTATTACCCAATATTGCACTTCTAATGTTTGCCCTGTTTTACCATGAGAGAAAATTAAGCAAAAGAACACATTCACTGCAACATCTTTCTCTTCCTACGGCTAGAGTTTTGATTTGAGTCCTTGTGTTTCTAAAGCATTGCCATTGGGTGTGTGTTTTTAATACTGTAAATCGCCGCAAATCTTTGATGAAGTAGGCACATCATAAAGCACAATTAAATAAAAAGGCAACAGAACACACACAGAGATCCTGGAAATCGACTCCATCCTCCATCTGCCTTTGGGGTGGGGGCTGGAGGTGTTGTCTTCATGGCTGCCAGACAGAAGGTTGTTTGAACTTGGCTGGTTAGAGAGCCAGAAGAGTGAACTTGAAGAGAAAGATAAACATACAACAACTGTTCAAAGCTTCAGGTGTTATGATTGCTAATTGAGAAAGGCTCTAAATGATACCTGCTGGTGTGTAGGAATTTCACTCCCGGGGATTTGTGGCTCGGGTAACTCTGGGACTGTGTTTCTTCAGATTCCCCCTTAAAGAAAATTAAAAGCAATTGTAGTGTCCCAGTCAATCAGGACTGGGTGTGCCTCAGAGTAACCCAGGGTGGCCAGAGCACCTTTATCTCTGAACATCGCCAGGTGGACTCTTCATACATGCATGGTCTCTCTCACACACAAACATCACACACGCACTCTCAAGACATATCACATACAACCCACATTTCACATCCACAGTCACATATACATGCTCTCAGACACACACACATATGCTGTCTTATACACACCAACAAATCCACACACTAGCTCGCATAACACTTAACATGCTCATTTGCACATATGTTCTCACATACACACATTCCTATACACACACACACACATACACACACACGCTCTCCTCATAGCTCTTTCTCTCCCTCTTTCTCTCTCTCACCTGAGCAACATACTTCTGGCAAAACTGCTGTAGCTGTACTAACCTGCCCTAATTTTTTCCTGGGCCCAGGCCCAATTAGCATTTTCCCAGGCCCAGGCTCATTCAGCTGCTCTGCTGCCTTCACCTTTCCCTCAGGGTCCGTTCCCACTGCCCCTGACTCCAAATTACATGTATGTGTGAGACAAGAGGTTGCTAAAGGTAGGAGTCAGTGCGCTGAGTGAGTGGTGGTCGCTGAGTGAGTGGTGGTCGGGGCGAAAGGCAGGAGCCCCTAGCTGACCCCTGACGGGTACCACCCAGCATCTTTGCCTCTTTCTGGCTTCTTCCCCTTCTGGAGAGAGCTTGGTGTGGTGAGCAGGACTTTGAGAAACACGAAGCCTGGACCAAGTCACAGTTTTGGGACCTTGGGTGAGCAGCGTACGCTTCTCTGAGTCTCGATTTCCTCTGCTGTGAAGTGGAGTTACTATGTCTTGCAGTTGTTGAGAGCATCAGCTCCCATGCTTGATAGGAACATGGCATCTCAATGGGGGTTATTATCAGTGATTTTTGAAATGATAAGTTGTAAAATGCCTCTCCTACTCACTCCCAACTCACATTGGCAAACGTTCCTGCCAAATGAGTCAGCTTTGCTTCAATGTTGCTCCAAAAATTTTTTTTAAAGAGAGGCGCCAATATACTACCCAGATTACCGTCGCAAGAAAGCACCTTTGTGCTGTTTCTATTAAATGAATGCATGAGGAGAAAGTGTTTTTAAAACCTTTATTTTATGGATAAGAAGTTCAAGAGTGAGTGTGCACTGTGAGTGACAGGGGCAGCCTTCTCCATGAGTGATTTTGAAAGCCCAGAAACCATGCCCTCTTTCCCCACGAGTCTGTTCACTTTTTCCTGGAAGTATTTAACGACCCTGATTACGTACTGATTTTGATAAGAAAAACATGAAATACCACAGTTCCTCAGGAGAGGAAACAGCAGAGAGAGGGGTTCTGTGTATACTGAGTATAAAATTTCTCTTCTCACAATTTTGCTGAACACAGTCCCATTAAATGGTGGAGATGGCTAGAAATACCATGTCTGGAACCCCTACTATGTTTCAGGCACCATTTGGTATCTAATGTACTGTCTTTCTTCTCCCTTATAGCACTTATCACAATAGTAGTGATGCCATTGTTATTATAATCTATTTAATGTGTCTCTTACTAGAGGTCAAGGTCTTACTATGGGCCCAATCTGTGCTGTTGGTTGTTGCATCACCTACGTCTCGCGCAGTGTCTAGAACATGGCCTTGCATTGTAAATGCTCATTGAGTGGATGAATGAGCTACAGTCCTTGCAGCAAAGTTGCAAGTCAAGCAGCATTACCTCCAATTTTCAGATAAGGAAATGGATGCTTAGAAAAGGTAAATGGTCTTCCAAGCAGATACAGCTTCATAGTGCTGGGAACCACAGACAAATCTGTTGATTCCAAATACATTTGTTCTCTCAACTACTAAAGTGAGTGACTATTCCAGCGAGAGCCTCCATCGGTTGCCTTGCTTGGGTTGTGTAAACCCTGAAGGTACTTAATACACATTTTTCTGGGCTTCACTCCATTAGCTTGTCCTTAGTCTCCCCAAGAGGTTTCTTCTTTTGCTTTTAGTATCTCATTTACTTTCTCCCATCTTACTTTGTGTTGCCTTTGCTTAGCCAGTCCCTTTATTTTTGCTCTGAGCAGAGGACCCATCTCAAGACAACCCCCACCTAGTCCTCCCTCGTTGCTCTAGTCCCTTCCTCTTCTCCAGGAATCCAAGCCAAGACACCAGGATAAATATCATCAGGGCTGTGCCATGTTATTAACAGCCACCCCGACTGCCCTAGCTAGAGCCAACAATAACCTCCGTGATGCCAAGCCAAGTCCAGTGGGCTCTTCAGTGTTCTCACCCTGCTTGGACTCAGTCTGCATTCACTACTAGAGTCAACTCCTGCTGAAAAGCACCTGTGTTCCCACTTCTACCCTGTCTCCTGTGCAGCCTCTTCTTCCCAAATGGCGGTGTTCCAGGTTCTCTTTCCATCCTATGTAGTTTCCTGCATCTACTCCCCTGTGGCTTCAATATTATCTTTATCCAGGGATTCTCAATGTTAGAGGGCAGAAGAATGATCTAAGGGAGCCCGAGTGCTGATTGTCAGGTTGAGGAAGAGGGCTGCATTCACATGATTCAAGGCAGGTTGTTCTTTGTTCTCAGCCCACAGGATGAAGCATCCAGAGCTATAGGCTAATATTTCCCAATACTCAGCCCTTCCAAGCTCCAGACTGTGTAGTTGGCTTGACGTTTCTCTGGTTGTAGCACTCACAGCAATGTGCCACCAGATCACCTTTCTGTCCCAGCTACAGGGAGTGCTGTCCAAATCCAGCCTTCAGCTCTCAGCCTCTTCCAGAATTGTCTCGGCTGTAGAGAAACTCCTCCTCCAGGGTCATGTCACTTCTCAGGGTAGCCCATGTCCAATCACTGATCAGCGTGGGAGTATAAAGGTTCCACCATCTCAGCCCGGCTTGGATCAACTCTGAAAGGCCTTTCTAGTTCTGGGCCTCCCCAAGTGGTAAGCCGATTTTCTGGTTATCTAATGCTGTCTAGCTACCCACCCCAAAATGTAATGGCTTAAAACAATGACAGAATTTATTTTGCTCAAGAACCTGCAGTCTGGGCCGGGCTCCAGGTGGGAGAAGGGGCAAGGAGATAGCTCATCTCTGCTCCACCCAGTGTCTGCTGGGGTTTTCTTGGGAGTTCGGGGCTGGATGTGTTTACAAGCGTGTGCACTCACTCACATGTCTGGCACCTGGGCTGGGCACACCCACGGTGCTGGGGGCTGGAGCTGCTGGGCTCCTTGGACATCTCTCTGTATCTCTGTGTGGTCTCTCCGTGTGCCCTCTCCAGCATGGAAGCTTCAGGACAGCCAGACTTCTTTCTTGTGGGATCAGGGCTCCTAAAATGCATATTCCCAGAGAGAAAAGCGGGCAGAAGCCATGTTACCTTTTATGACCTAGCCTCATAAGTCATGCAGCGTCACTCTGGTCAAGCAGTTATAAAAGTCCACCCAAGTTCAAGAGCATGGAGCATAGGCCTTATCTCTCCATGGAAGAGTACCAATGTCACACTGAAGAAAACGTGATGAAACACAAGTTGGTGTGGCCATCTTTGCAAAATATGATCTGCCACAACCGAGCCCATCATTAGGCCTGTCCTGCAGCTAGATCTCTCCCTCTGCCCACTCCTGTCTCCTTCCTCCTCCTTTCCTGCAGGCGTCACCCTCAAGGGTACACCTTAAGACAGACCCTGTTCCCCTACACTGTGCCTCAGACCCTAGTTCCCAGCAACTCAACCTGTGAGACTATCGCCCCAAAAATAACACATTCAAAGAAAGTCATCATCTTCACCTCTGCCCTCCCCATCCCACCCCATCTTCTCCTGCTCTTCGTGCCTTATCTCACCGAGTGGCGTCACCTATGTTTAGCTGTCACCCTGTCCCTCCGGCACTCTCCACATCCTGCCTCTCCCAGACATCTTTCACATGTGTCCACTTCTCTTCTTCCCTCATCCAGGCCGCCACCATCTTTCACCCTAACCTGCTCAGTAGCCCTGTAACCCGTCTTCCGTGCCCACGCCTGGCTCCCTGCAGCCCCGGCCCCACTTGTTGCCAGATGGTCTTTCTGAGTCTCTTATTGGATTTTTTTTCCTTCCCCCTTGCCCATGTGATAAAGTCCAGACTCTTAACATGGTCCACAGACCCTTTGTAACCAGACCTTGCATTCTTTGAAATCCTTATATCTTACCCCTGCCCATCACACTCACTCACTCTGAGTGTCTTTCAGCTCTTTCATTAAGACCATGGTAAAATCTCTCTGCCTTTTCAGGGATGTTCCTGCTGGGTGGACAGCACTATTTTTCTCCCACGACAGAACTACTTATCATTTGGTTTTGGTTCCAATTTCAATTCCTTCCGCAAGCCTCTCCCTGATGCCTAGACTAGGCGAGGGGCTCTGACCTGAGCTCCTACAGTGCCCCTCCCACCACAGCACAGCCACACTGCACGGAAATTACAAGTGCGACAGCCTTCCCTGGAGGCTGGAAGTTCCACCAGGGCAGTGACCATGACATTATGTTCACCAATGTAGCCAAGGCACTGGGCCCAGAGGCTGGCACACAGTGGACACTCAAACAGACTGCTGTGCACAGCAGGGCAGGTGTGCACTGATCAGTTCCAAGGGGCCTCAGTTGCATGGACCGCACTGTGAGCACATCCCCTAGAACAGTGACTTTCAATTCGTGCGCTGCAAGAATTCTTAGAACATGCAATACCTGACCATTTAGTCAGGGCCACTGCCCTCTTTCCCCTTAGACTGTCAAATAAAAAAAATGACAACAGTCAACACAACAGTAGCCATCCAGTATGAATGAATCAGAATTATACCTATTTTTTGCCTGATTGACAAATATACATATTTTTTGGTGTGCTGTAGAATTTTTGTAATTAGTAATTAGTTTATGTGTGCCATGAGATGAAAAGGGTTGAAAATTACTGCCCTAGAATTATGCAGTGCCCACCATAAACACACAAAATGTCCCGGCCAGAAGCTCTGATTGCAAGCTTATTATTGATGCTCTCTGTTAATAATGAAATTAATGTTTGGCAATATGAAAATAACCTGATTTCAGTAGTCTCTTTTGAAATGCCAAAGAATACAACATTTGCAACTAGAAAAAGAATGCAAACACCAAAGCAACGGTTCTCGTCCTAGACACACATTTAGCATCTGGGGAGCTCTGCAAAAATACCGATGCCTGGGCCTCCCCACGGGCTGCTTAAACAGAATCTCGGGGGGTGGGGCCCAGCAGTGAGATTCGTCACATCTCCTCAGGTGTCTCTAATGTGCAGCTAAGGTTGAGAACCTCTGTCCTAAAGACCGTCCAAGCACATCCGAGGAGTTTAAGAAACCCACCCGGCAATCATTAACCTCACCCTCAAACACCTCTTTCAAGAGCCATGGGGCTGAGCACCCAAGATTAAAACCATCCTCTCACAGTACCCGCTCCTCTGCTCTTAGGCTCCTTGTGCTCCTGGGCAACCAAACCACACTAACTTCCTTCACTGGCGCTGCTGACCCACTTAGTGTGCATTTGTTTTGTCTATCCGAATGGATTAAAACTGGAGGGAAGAGACAGTGTCTTCTATTTCCTTTGTATTTCAGAAAGCCCTTGGCATATTCACAATAGGCTGATAGAATGTTTCTTTTTGTACGAATTTTCAAAGTTCCTTTGAAATTTTGCTACCATAAGGATTGTATTTTCTTAATATATTCTCTACGTGTGTTAACAAAACCTGAACAGTGTAACTTTTCCTTCCCTCTTCCCCAGAGAAGTTACATTAGTATTTTCCTGTAGACAGTTTTGGCCAATTAGTCCACCGTGTGGCTCCTTTATCTCCAAAGCTCCAGTCCAAGTCCAGTCCGTGTTGATTTGTTTTGAACACAGGTGGATCTTTGGTCCTATTACTTTTTCCACCAAGGGGCTTCCTGTTGAAGTAATTGAGCAGCACACAGCCTTTTGTGTGTATGTGTCTGTGTGTGTTTGAATATGCGTGTGTGTGTGTGTGTATGTTTTAAAAAAACAACACTTTCCTCTTACATTAATTTTTCAGCCTCCCAGTGTTCACATACCATCGCAGATTATCATCATAAATTATTATGAAACACTATTACCTTTTATAGGTAGGAAGTTGGATGCATTTCAATTGCTTCATTCAGCCACTAATTGATTCACGTAGTTCTCTGACATTCAAGTTTCAACGTATTGCTTCCATAAACAGGAGAAATACTTTCCACTTGGGGATAAGGTCTGCACAGTCTTACATGATGTTCACTCTTAAAGCACAAACTGATTTCTGCAGTTTACCATTGTTCTTTCTATACAGAATGTTTCCCTTTCCACAGGATTTCTTTCTTTAGCTTACCCAGTGGACGCCACCGATGATTTGGAGGATTTTAGTTCTGTATTTCCATATTTTATTGTATTTCTTTTTATTATTTTGTACTTTAACTTGTCTCAGGACTCATGATGGCTGGTTTAGAAAAATGTTCCTTTCTCATATCATTTGTTTAATAAATCCCACTTCGTTCCATAAGTTTCTAATCAGTGATCTTATTCATTGTCTCGGGACCTTACATCCTGTCCTCCCTTCGGCAGAAGCCGGAGTCCGCAGGTGATGGCTGTGGGGCGAAGTGGACGCAGGAGGGCAAGGAGCAAAGGCCACCAGATGTGTCGCCCTTTCCGCTTAGGGTCTTGTCCGCTCCTGTTTATACTTACTTCTGACCAAAGCCCTTGGCTAAATACTGTTGACTCTTTCTCTTCAAGGGCAGGAGGGCAGATCAGCTGATGTCCTTATGTCCTTCTCAGCACCAACTTGACATTTAATCCTGAAGTCCTCCCAGGAATAGCTAGGTGAGACCTTAGAAAGCCTTCGGCACATACCCTTCCTCCTGTCCTTTCCAAGCTGGTTAAAACACCCCAAATTTCCACTCTCTCTTCCATGTGGCTAACCACCGCCAGTCCCAGGACAGTCATATTTCTTCTGCATCAGACCACATTTCTCTCCTCTGAGCTCAGGAGATCCGTGGTCCCTGGGAGGGTAGAGTATCGGCATTCTCGTAGTCCCCATTCACCACCCAGAACTCTTCGCTTGGTCATTCTTCCTTGGGCTTTATCTCCCATTCTCAGGGTAGTCTCCTCTCTAAGGCCACTCTGGCCACTCCATACGTTTCTGAATTTGGAGAACCATTCCCTCAGACCTCATTGTCACATAAAACGTTCTGACTGCTGGTGTTCAAACTAAAAGCAAAATGTGCACCTGCTTCCAAACTATTTTTTAAAATCATTATAAAAAGTGTCTTTTAAATACTTGTGAGGGTAAAAATGGCTAATCTAGTGTTGCTCCATCAGAAACTGCTCCCCAGGAGCCTGCGTATCTTCCTCTGAAAGGTAACGTGTTTGCTTGAGTTTGAACTTGAGGAGTGAATTGAGTATTCTTGTGGAAACATCTTGCTTCGATCCTATAGGCCCGGATTAAACTATAGACTCTGCTCCCATCCTAACAGGGTGACCTGGAGCGAGTTATTTCATGTTTCTAAACTTCAGTTTCTTCATCTGTCATGTGGGTTTGATCACACCTGTGCTAGGGCGCTTGTACAGATTAAATGAGAAAATGCATGCCGAACAGCTGTGATAGGTCAGGCGCTGCCCTCCTAAATCAAGGCACAGACTTGTCTAAGTTGGAAGCTGCTCCTGACATCATGCTGCTTAGAGCCTGGGAAGGGGTTTCAGACCAGCTTTGGTAGAGATTTGTCCAAGCAAATTGTCCAAGCAGAAATGAAGCCTGAGCAGGGTTTAGTGGGCAAGGGGGGCTTTCCCTGCAGAGGGAGCAGCCTACGCAGTATGCCCCGGGGCAGAGAAGGGGAGTCCGGGAGACAGGTGGGAGAGGCAAACATCAGTGAGACCCTCCAATGTCACATATACCATTCTTAGAAGACTGGTTAGGAGGCTTTTTTATTAATTCAAATAAAAAATAACCTTGGCGCTCTAAATGGGAGACAAAGCAATGAGCACTTAATGGATTTGAGTAGAATTGACGGGGTTTTATGATTCATTGGATGCAGTGGATTCAGTCAGTATGGATTCAACAACTATTTCCTTGCAGGGCCTCATCTCACTTACTTCCTTATCAACCCCTGGGTCAGATGTCCTGTAAACTTCACTGGACCTATCCATCCTCACCCACTGGAGACCAGGTTGCTTGGGGTAGCCCCGGGCCATTCTTGTTTCAGAAAAGCCAGAAATTTAAAGAGAGCTGTCGGCACTTGAGGATTTGGGAGGTGATTACCTGGTGAGTGGATTCTCTTAGTGTTTAGACTTCTTTCTCTGAAAGCCTGCTTTGTAATCAGTGTGATGGCCTAAAGAAAGCGTTGGAGAGAGACAATCACCCAACATAGCTACTGCCCTGTGGTCGGTCATTCGAGCTGAGCCAACAGAGGAGGAAGCCGGCCATAGTGGGAAAGACCCCAAGCCATAACCTGAAAATACCCTCCCCTTCAGAGTACCTTTTCTAATTATGTGTTGGTTTCTTTGATACTAAAATCTTTTTAAAATCCCTGATCCCTTACCAACACATGGCAGTAGGAAGTGTGATAGGCTGGGGGACAAGGCTAGAATTGAAGACAGTGAACACAGAGAATGGCTGTGGTTTGTGAGGAAACCCGAGCCCCCACACAGTGTTGGAGAACGAGTACAGAACTCCGGGTTATTCTGAAGTTATGCTTTGACCATCACACACACCATTTTGAAAGTGGGCCACATGGGTCACTACTTTAATAAGTTTTATATCAACAACGGTAACAAAAATAGCTGACATGAAATGTGTACTCCGTACAAGGTCCCATACCAGGCAGGGAACTTTATCTTTTATTCCACACAGTAAGGCAATTAGGGAAGTGGGGCAATTGTTCCCATTGCGCAGATAAGGAAGCTGGGGCTCGGAAGGCTGACCTAACTTGCTCAGTGGCTCACAGTCGATGTGAGGTAGGACGAACCGGGGAAAAACATGAAAAGTAGGGCATTTGGGGGTTGATAGAAGCTAATAGCTAACAACGTATTATTTGTGGGAAGTTTTAGTGTTTGGCAATGAGAAAGTAATGCTAATCAGAGATGTTCTGTAAATATTGTTTAATATTTATTTTAAAGCAATTATCTAGTAGTTCCATGTTCCCAGAGGTCTTCACAAGAGGATAAAGTACCCATTCATTTGTTCAGTGTGACTGCCGAAGGCCCCTTCCGTACATGTAGTCCCTTTCTGGGGGGTCGTGGCACTCATAGCATGGCCCCCGGGGGACAGCCAGGTGGGCTTCTGGTTGGTGCGCCCCTCCTCGAGCCCACGCACACCACACTTTGCTCCCTCTCAAGCGAGCTGCTGGTGAGAAGGATGCTAGGCAGACCCACAGACGGCCCAGCTCCGCCACCCCAGAGCCCCGAGGAAGTTTTTCTGGGGAGCCAGCTCTGCCTGTTTGGCGCGGGAGGACAAGTCTGAGCTGGATGAACGAGCAGGAAGTGCCAGTTCCTGCTCTGCACACAGTGATCCTGGGCTCTTTGTAGAATAACCTGCCCAGCCCAAGAGGAGAAACCGGCCCCTGCCCCGAGCAAACTGGCCTGACAGCACCACCCCTCTCTGAACCCCGCTGGAGAGCGCCTGTTCTCTGCCTGCAGCTTTGAAATTCTGTCATTGGAGCAGTCTTGGGAGCCCCTTCTCGTGTCACTTTTCTGGCAATGATTTTGCTGGCCCTCGGCGTTCACCGGCTCCCACAGTCCTCTGAGTGAGGAGCCCGGTGAGTGGAGTGGCATTCGGCAACTCCCCCTCTTTCTCTCGGCCTCGGGCTCTTTATCTGTAGCATGAAGTACTCAGATTTAGTGAGCCTATGGTTTTGATTCTGAATCCATTATCAGTAGAGTAAAAACGACAGCCAGGGCAACCCAAACAATCGAAATAATCACTTCTCGCAGTTAAAAGAAGGAATGCAGTACACGAGACACGGAGGGGAAACTGCGGTGAATGTGAATATCCTGTATTCTATCAGCTGTCCCAGCAGGGGACGCCCAGGGCTTTCCACACTTCAGGAAGTCCCTAGACTGGCGACTGAATCAGAGCAGGCCCTCAGCTGATCCGGGGTGCCCCCGGCAACTCCCATGGCCCCCTCCCAGCCCCAGATAACAGAGTGAAGGAGCAGCAGCCTTCCTGTGACATGATCCCCCTACTCTGAGTGGCATCAGTGAGAGGAAAGACACAGAAGTGGCTCTGAAAGAGACCCTTATGATCCGTGCCACCCCCTTTCTTCTCGCTCTCTCTCTCTCTCTCTCTCTCGCTCTCGCTCTCTCTCTCTCGCTCTCGCTCTCGCTCTCACTCTCTCTTTCCACCAGGTGAGGCTCACTGTGAAACCTTGAGGGTGAGTCTGGGATGGGCAGGCCAGGGCAGGGAGAGGGGCGCTTTAGTATACAGAGTCCCTAGGAGGCCCAGTCAGAGGCCCCTGAGCTGTCCTTGACGGTGCTCTCTGTGGTCTCGCTGACCTCGCTGAAGTCCTGGCTGTCGCCACCGCTGTTCTCGGCAGCCAGGTCCTTCTCCTTCCGACAGGGCTCTCCTGCACTTGGAAGGGATTTGCCCTTGCTCTCCACCTTGTTCTCGATGGAGCCCAGCGCTGTGTGCCTGCTGTTCTCCTTCAGCTCTAGGTGCTGCCTCAGCTCAGCGGTCATCCAGGTGAGATCCTGCTTCATTGCTTATGCATCTTTGCATCTGCATAGCATTCGGGCTCTCCTTTGCTGGTCTGGAAGCTGAGGGTGTTGGAATAGAGGTTCAGGGCAGCCCGGTTTCTTTTCCTGATGTGCAGGGAGACAGATTTGGCACCGAAGTTCTCGATCGTGGCTCGGAGGCCTGGTCCGTCAGCTTCTGAGCCAGGCCAAGGCATAGGTGGGAATGCTTCATGGCCGGTGAGGTGATACGTCCATGGGGCGCGTCATCTGGGTCCCCTTCCATTTGGGCCAGGACATACCTCACGGCGTTCCCATTCTCATCCTCAGCGATGCCCGAGAGCTGGGGTCAGGGAAGCCAAGGGGGAAGTAGTATTCCACGTGGGAATTCTCAGACAGGCACCTGAGGTCGCAGTGCTGCGCGCTGACCAGGCTGTCTGGCTGCGGGGAGGCGCCCCCTTTCTTCTCTTTACTAGAGGGGGGAAGCCGAGGCCCGTGACTTGCTCAAGGTCTTACCTGTCATAGGTTTGGGGCTGAGTCCACAGGCTGCCTTCTCCATGGCCAGCTCAGGACCTGCAAGGAGAAGAGGGACTTTTCACCTGTGAGTCACCTCCATTTCTACACCCCCTGGAGAATTCATTTCCCAGTTGGTCAGGGTGGATAGCCTGAGATTTCCACGAGTGACTTAGGGCTCGCGGACTTCATTTCAGGCGCTCTGGCTGCCGGGACCTATGCCTTCCGGTTATCTTGAATTACCGCCATGTGCTAGTTCAGAAACCTCAAACAGTGCACGGTCAGCTTTACCATTCATGATAAGAGAGAAAAAGAACCTGTGTGCCCGTTAAAAAGTCATCATTCGGATTTAAATCAGCCTTGGTTAAAATAATCAAGGGATCTCAGGAACTATGGAAAGGTCAAAGGTTTGCAGGTTTAGGGTTTCGTGGGAACATGCGCGTGTTTGGACCAGAGCCAAGTGCCTGGTTGACCTGTCTGACAGGTAACAATTAGAGAGCAGGAGCTTGCCTGGCTGGAATGCGGCTGCAGAGGCCGGTGCGGAGGATCTGGTTTACCTGCTGGGCAGGTGGGGCCTGCTGAGTCCGACAGGTATGTGCACGCACAGCATTCCAGAGAATCGGTTTTCTTTTAAAGACACAGCGATGACTGCAGGGCACAAAGGGTTGGGTTGAGCCCTGGCTGGAAGCCATTAGCTATTTGCAAGGTAAAGAAGAAAAATAAATAGTTCCCTCTAGACAGCTCAAGGAAGAAACTGAAAAGGTATTCAGAAAAAAAATTTTTTTTTCTTTTAATGTCTAAAATGAACATATGCTTCATGTCTCGAGACTTGAGAAACCCCAGGCTGGTACAAAATGCCAAAGATAATAGAATTGAAAAGTCACTTCCCCCTCCCCCAACTCCTTTTTCTATTTAAAAAGGTCATAATATTGAGAGCGAAAGACAGACTCTTTAAAGGATGGTGTCTGACTTGAGACAGTCTAGAAATGTTTTTGCTTTTTTTCTTGGCATAGCTGCAGAAGATACCCAGAAAAGCAAATTTCTAATGTTTTATTTCCCTCAATAAATTGTATATAATTTGTATATTTTTAAAGTTAAAAATGCTGTTTCTGTAAAACATAATTAAAGTAATTTGCTATTTAAATTGATAGAAGGATGTTAAGAAAATATTAGATATAATGTGCAGTATAGTAGAAAATCTACACAGACACCAGCCTGCATACATACCACGACTTCTTTTTCAGTCAAAGGGGGTTTTGTTAGTATCACTTCAATTTCCCTGTGCCATATTCATCATTGATGGGCAAGGGGAAAATCAAGCCAGGGGGATTGGGACCTGAAAATTGCAATGAGATAAGGAACATTGCTAAAACAAACCCAAAACTCTTTGAAAATTATCAAATAATTAATTTAAAAAAATTGACCAAGTTAGCTTTCTAAAAAATAAAATCTCCCTCCCCTTCCCAGGGTCTCTCTTCATCGCAGAAATTAGGTAAATCACTTCCAAATAAAAGATAGGTGCTTCCTGTTATTGCGTGTGTCTTGAAGCTCTGAGGTCCTGAGAGACAGTCCCAGGACGCAAGTCACTGAGGTCATGGCAGTGATGTGGGAGAGGCAGGGAAGAGCTGGCAGCTGATGATCACACTGAAAGCGACTTGCCAGTTCAAAGAGTTAATTATAGTGAAGCAGAGGATCTTAAAATTCAATTGGCAGAAGCAAACAAGCAAACAAAAACTTAGCTGTCCCATTGTTGACTGTAGCTGGTGGTAAAACAGCTGCTAATGTGTTGACAGATTATTTACCAGAATTGATCAAAAGTCAGTAATAATGAAAAGTCAGGACACTAACAACTTACAGTGACTGAGCACTTACTGTGTACTAGGTGCTGTGCCAAATGGTCTACATTTTCTCATTTAATCTCCACAGCAATCCTGAGACAAGTACTATCACGATCTCCAGTTCACAGACAAGGTGACTGAGGCACAGAGGAGTTGCAGAACTTGCCCAAGATCAGACCGTCGCTAGGTGGAAAAGCTAGGCTCTGAACCGGGCAGTTCGTTCATTCATTCACTCACAGTTTGGAACTCCTGATCTGAGATAGGCACAATGCCCAGGGTTCACAAGACCATGATGAACCTTAGAGTTGGCCCTTCATGGACAAATGAGACTTTGCAGAGTCTAATTAGTGTTTCTGACTCCTATAACAGCTCTCTCAACTACCCTCTAGATCGGCGATTGCCAACCGGTGTGCCGCAAGAATTTTTAAAACATGGAATACCTGACTGTTTAGTCAGGGGCACTGACCTCTTTCTCCTTAGATTTTCAAATAAAAAAAATGACAACAGCCAACACAGCAATGACCATCCGGTATGAATGAATCAAAATTATACCTATTTTTTTGACAAAAAATATAGTATATTTTTTTGTTGTGCTGTAGAATTTTAGTAATTAGTTTATGAATGCTGTGAGATGAAAAAGGTTGACAACCGCTGCTGTAGGTGGTTTCTTGGCGGTGCACACACTTTAAAGTCTGCTGTTGTCTCTGACGCCATGGGTTACCAGAGGTTTACCTTTGCCATTCCCTAACCATGCTCAGGCAGCCTCGGTAGCGGTGTCTTAGTGCAGCAAAGGACAATGGCCATTTTCTAGGATATACACCACCTGTCTACTCCAGGCCCACTTTATTCTGTGTGCTAAATTAGTGTGGGAGCAGTAAATTCAGGTTTGTAAGTCCTGAGAGCAGAGCTTACTATGGGTGTAAGAAGTCACTTTAATGACTAGGTATCTTATTAATAACAAATATTTGCATGTTTGTTTTTACCTCTTCATAATTAGAAATTGATCTTTACAGATTCTGACATAATGACTACTGCTTGAGAATCCTGAAAAACACACAGCAAAATTAGCTTGCACCTCGAAGTGGTGTCCTTACCCTGTAACATTGCACATATTCCCACAAGGTCGTCTTTCTTTCCCAGCTGATAATATTTCCTTCTGTTAGTGTATATAAATCCTGAACTCTGTGTTATTTGACCAATCTGTCCCTCATGTGCCTTTGAGCAAACTCCGAAGGACAGACATGGCTTCTCCGGCGATGACCCACATTTAGTAGCCACAGAAAGGCAGAATGGCCACTTGGGGCAGAGTAATTAAAATAAATGGTAATAGCAATAAGTATACAGAGGGCCTGCTAGGTCCTGTGCCAGACATACTGCATGCATTGTCCCATTTATAATTACAGCGGCGCCCTGGCTGGCATGGCTGAGTTGGTTAAAGTGTCATTGCATAACCGAAAGATTGCCAGTTTGATTCCCAGTCAGTGCACGTGCCCAGGTTGCGAGCTTGATCCCCCATTTGGGTGCACAAAGGAGGCAGCCAATTGGTGTTTCTCTCTCACAGTGATGTTTCTCTCTCTTTCCCTCCCCCTGTCTCTCGAATGAGAATAAAATAAACCTTTAAAAAATAATAATGATTACAGTGGCTTTAGGTGTGTATTATGACTGTAACAGGGAAGGAAGCCCACTCACAGAGAATAAATAACTTACCTGAGGTCACGCAGCTAACAAACAGCAATGCTAAGATGCAGAACTAGACCTGTCAGGCCCTCGAGCCTGCATCAGACAGATGTGGAAACGAGTGACCACTTGGTGTTTAAGGTTTTGTGAGATATTCTGCTCTGCTTTGCTTTGAACAAGGCACACCAGAAGTGTTGCCTTGTGGTCCTCTGGTCACCATGCTGTAAGTGGGAAAATAAACAATCTGAAGCAGGTTTTAAGGAGAAAAACCAAAATACAGAAGATATTCAAACCATGTCATGTAAGGAAGAGTTTAAGGAGCCAGCAATATTTATGTTCCTATTCAAGAAAGAATGAGCTGTCGTTGTGTGGTTCCATGCTGGAAAGCCAGGCCAAATGAGAGGAAACCGGAGGGAAACAGACTTTGATTGCACATAAAGACAAGTTTGTTATTCCTCAGACTGGAGAGTGATGGAAAGAACTTGCGAGGGCCAGTTCCCTCGCTGTGGTCAACACCTGTTAATTTTGCTTTCCAGAGTGCATCCTGAAGGCAATGGCCTGATTTCCTTTGAGGGAAATAACGTTTCCCCATTGAGATCAGTCTTGGTGGGACAGTCAGTCGAGTTGTGCTAATCAACCCTGGCCAAGAGTTGAGTATGTGACCCGCTCAGACCCTTTTTGTTAGGATAATCTTTTCTGAGCTGAGAAACATGAGGGTGGACAAATGGCTGGAGTTAATTTGTCCCTGCGCAGCGCCCTGACCTACCTGAGCATTGGCTTCTATTCCTGGATCTTAAACTTCCCAAATCAGAAGCTATGCACTGGTTAGGAAACATTAAAGCCCTGGCCAGTGTGGCTCGGCTGGTGGGAGCATCGTCCCATAACCGAAAGGTCTCCTGTTTGATTCCCAGGCAAGGCTGCAAGTTTGCCCTGGTCTGGGTGCATGCAGGAGGCAACCAATCCATGTTTCTCTCTCATGTCAACGTCTCTCTCCCTCTCTCTCCCCTTTCCCCTCCCTCAAATGAGGTTAAAACAAACCTTTAAAAAAAATAAAGAATGAGAGAAATTTAAAAAAATATTATAGATATCTAGTAGGAGGCTTCTCACTCATGAGGATGCCAAAACACTAGAATTGTTCTTATATATTAAACATGTACTGCAAGCTACATTTTTCATCATTGCATTCCAGTCTTTAAAGAGAATCCTCAAGAACCTAAGTTCTTTGTAATGTGGTTTGACCTTGAAGAAGTATTACTGTCCTTTGTCCTGTTCTTAAACTTTCTCTCAATTCCATGAGTCACCTGTGTCTTTCCAATATATTCTATGTTTGCTTAAGTTAATAGGAATGTTTTTCTAAGGTGAGCAAAAAGTCTAACTGACACAACCATTAACTCAGTGTATGACTGTGATCATGGGAAACAGCTTGACCTCTCTGAGCCCTGCCTCTCTCATGTGAAAATAATCCCAGGAGGCTTTAGAATATAATATAAGGTAGTATCTATGAAGAGAAAGACACATAGTAGGTGCTCAGGAAGTACTGGTTCTCTTCTCTTTCTCCCCTAAACCATAAATTTTCTGTTTTCAGAAAAATTAAGAAAGGTAATACATGCAAAGTAGCTAGCTTAGTACCTAGCACCATAGTAGGTGCTTAATATGTAGTTGCTATGATTTTATTATAATTTTTTGATACTGGAAGTATTCAAGTCAGGATTGGAAAATCATTGGCCAGGGATTTATAGAAGTAATTCAACAATGGGATGAGTGGTTGGATGTAATGGCCTCATTATTTTCCTGCACTGAGGGTCTGTAGTTCTGTGTTAGAGAGATTTAGCATTGCCTGTAAGGATGTGTTAGCTCCTTTAAAGCAAAATGTCAGAGGCCAGAGTCTTAGGGTGAGGACTGACCCTGACTGGGTGCATCCTCTGGGCTGATGTCCAAGCCAACACTGACAGGGGGGATCACTACCCAACCTGCCCTTGGAGAGAGCTCTGATGGTCACCCAGGTTAGTGTTCATAAGGTCCATCTAGCTCAGAGCTTCCACCATGGTTTTGCCTTAATCAGGAACAGAGACTCACTCATGTTGTTCCAGAACTAATGGGGTTTATTGAAAGGACACTTATTCCAGGCGACCCTGCAAGAGCCAAGGATCCCGGCCTCCAAAAAGGCAGGAAGCACAGCTATGCTCTCTTCCCATTTCCAGCTCTCCTCCTCACAGCAAAGTCTGTCTCTGTAGGTGGCCTCCTTTATCTTCTTTGTCAGCTGGATATTTCTGCTGATTTGTCTAGACCTGGCCCACAACGGCCATTCAGTCCCCAAATCTGCGTGATCACCCCAGTCCAGCCACCAGAACTAATTTCCCCCTGGGCATCTTTTCCTAAAATTCTAGAAAAAGATTTGACTGGCTTAGCTATTGAACCAGGCTATGTCACATGCTATGTATGGATGAATTATTTCTTTAAATTAATTTTATTATTTTTAGAGAGGGGGAAGGGAGGGAGAAAGAGAAGGGGAAGGGAGGGAGAAAGAGAAGGAAAGAACCATTGATGTGAGAGAGAAACGTTAATTAGTTGCCTCTCATATGCACCCTGACGGGACTGAACCCACAACCCAGGCATGTACCCTGACTGGGAATCAAACTGGTGACCTTTCACTTTGCAGGATGCCACCTGACCAACTGAACCCCACCAGACCAACTGAGCCACACTGGTCAGGGCTGGATGAACCATTCTTGAGCTACATGTCCTCACCGGGTACAATCGGATAGGTTCACCTGGTCTTCTGCATGCTCAGTGGGAAATGTGAACTGGTCAGAAAACACTAGTGATATCTGGTAAAAAGCATGTAAACTGTGATGATACAAAATATAAAATACGCTTTTATATATTAAACATCCCTTTCAAGATATATTTTCCAACCATTTTCTTCTAGTTTTTAAAGAGGCTCTCCAAGGATTGTAACTTGAACTCAAATTTCTGAGGACGTGGTTTGCCCTTGAAGAAGATCTCCTGTGAGAACACAGAGATTTCCCTTCTGTGGTGGGTGTTGACTTGAAGCAACTGTGTCTTCACACGGATTATGTAGGATTCTCAAGCTAGGACCGAAGGTTTTCAGCTGACAGGCTCTGGTTTTCAGTTGAACGAGAGGTGGAAGGAGGACCTTGGGCCATGAGAATGGAAAGAAGATAACAATAAGGAGCGAAGGGAGGCAAATGGGAGAGCTGGGTAGGACCGAGAGATCAGCTGGGACCTGCAGAGTGGGAGGAAGGCCAGCCAAGACCAGAAGCCAGACAGGAACAGTGGGCTCCACTTTGGGGCTGTGATTTGTATTGAAACTAGGAAAAAAGTACAGAGAATCAGGAAGAATGGGAGAGCTGGGCTGGGTGAGGGCTCAGTCCGAGGGATTGCGTTGAGCGCCAGCTATGAACAAGGCAGGTAAGATCTCTCCCAGGCTCCGAGTCATGTTTACCTTCTGAGACTGTAATTGTCAGCATGTATTCAGTTTAAGCACTTACAAGTTCTTAACTACTCATGGCCTCTGACTAAAGGGAGATTTGGGGAGTAAGAAGGAGAATATAGTTCTATCACCACATAAGTGTCTTAAACCATATTTAACACAAGGGAGGGTGGGACATTCTGGAAGGGCCCTTGGACATAATGTTCTCTGGGAAAACTTGAAAGCCAGCCCAGGGATTGCCCTATAATTTGTTGTAAACTTGAGTACCACTCACATGCCTGTGAGACCCAACCCCAGGGCTGGACTTGTATCTTTCCAGTTTGCTTTGAGATACTTCTCTGACAAAGCATCTCTAAGAAAACATTACCACAGTCTCTCCGTAGGAGAGGGAGGTTTAATGGATTAATCATGGGTCTCTGGGGACTGGGCTAAGCAGAGGATTCTGGGCCCAGAGTTTTGGGCCCACACACTTCAAATATGAGGATTAGTGCTTGATCCTCCTCTAAGGGCAAGAAGGGGCTGTGGGTGGGGTTAAGCCTCCGCTGGTTGATTACAAATGTTTCAGATACAAATCTCTAAGGCGGGAACTTCGCAAACAACAAGAACGACCATGGGAAAGCCCTACAGAAAGTCTTACCTCAACTCATTACTCAACTTTGCAAATTTGGAGGACTTAATGAGACATTTTAAATACAGAAAGGAGTTACTTAAATGCAAAGGATCTCTGGGACCTGCTTAAACTGGGCAATGAGAAACCCAAGTTGCCCTTTCAGGATATTATTCACCCTATAAAAACGAAGTGTATTTGTTCGCAGCAAACATGTCAGAACAGCGGCTGTACAGGACAAGTGTAGGCTGGTTGCTCTCCGATCTGCCAATTTTCAGATAAAAGACCAGGGTCTGATAAGTGACAGATTACCATTAGAACATTTGAGGCAGGATCTTTTCTGGTTCATCATTTCACTGTCAAACATGTAAGTGTATCAATAAAACTTCAGAATAACTTCTATTCTCATGATATATTTACGATATTTATCGAAAGGGGAAAGAAAGCTCTGCTTAATGGCAACCCTCAAACCACTGAAATTCCATGACCTGTCAGACATAGATGAAATCCCATGACTTGTCCTGGTACTTGCCTGTAAGACAGGGCAAGGCCAGGTCCCTGAGCGATAAATAAAAATATTTTTGCCCTATTTGTCAGCAGATTTCATCTTTACCCTATGACCCTAATGCATCTATTAAAAGGAGAGAATTATCCTAGCTCAGCATGTCCCACACTTTGACAGTTTGCAGGTTACCTCAGGATTTTTGCCATGTTATCCTAAGGTCTATAATATTACTGACTCTTTCCATTAAATCAAATCACCTTTGTTTAAAAACCTAAGTGTAGTATTTCTGAATAAAATTTGTCTTTCCCAAATCAGTTTTACCTGTGAATTTATAGCTTTTACGAGTTAATTGTTTTTTCTAATATCAATTTAAATAAATATATAGTATTAAAAGAAAAGAAAATGTTGACTAAAAAAGATAGCTAAAAACATTTTGTGTAGCCCTGACCAGTGTGGTTCAGTTGGTTGGCCATCATCCTACAAAGTGAAAGGTCTCCAGTTTGATTACTGGTCAGGGTACATGCCTGGGTTGCAGGTTCAGTCCCTGGTCAGGACACATACAAGAAGCAATTGATTGATGTTTCTCTCCCACTCTTTCTCCCTCCCTTTCCCCCCCTCCAAAAAAATTGTGTAACCTTGAGTGGCGTGCAGACCAGTTTGGAAAATACTGCCTACTAAGGAGAACGCTAGGTGTGAGTGAACCTTTATGCAGTCGGCCCAATTCATCCATGGAAGAGGGTGATTGGTTTTAACACTCTATTAATTGGCTGATCTATCCTGGGTTAATTACTTCACTCTCTACAACTTCACTTCCTCATCTGAGGAAGTTGAACTAAATAGGCCCTGAATTCCTTTCTGTCTCTAAGGATCTGCAATTTTCCAAGACTCTGTTGTAGGGCCCACCACCTGGCAGGAGACGTGGTCAAGAGTTGGTTCTCTGACACCACTCCATCCATGTGCTTAATCTTGGGAATTTTGCAGAACAAAGCCCCCTTTCTCTAGTTTGAATGAATTTCAGTAGGAAAAAAAGCAAGGGGGAAAAGGCAGTTGCAAGGGGGCTTTGAGGGATGGCTGACTTATCTCTTCTGACGCCCCACCTACTCTGAAATGACCTTTAGGAAAAGGAAAAGCTAATTTGATTACTCCACACCCAAGAGCTCAGTGATGATAATTAATAGGAACAATAAGGCATAATTAATAACGGGTTATCAGTCTAACAAAGTAATGGCAAGTCAGCAAGCCTCAGTGAGCTTTTATTTTCTCATTTGTAAAAGGATTTTGAACTGGATGATTTGTAAAACTTCTCCCAGCTCTGAAGTTCTTTGATTGTATGACTTCAACTTTTATTTTTCAAACAGAAAAGTATTTTAAATTTGATAGAGTAATGTTAAAATCCGGCATTGGAAGATTAGAAAAATGTCACTTTTTAGGATAATCATCTATCAAACTTTTACATGGGCAATTTTTAAGTTTTTGGAATCATGTTTTAATCTATGGTATAACTGAATCTAAATGTTGCATGTCCACGTTATTCATTATTTTATTCATTTACTTGGTCACTTTTTTTTCAAACATGCGCTGTGCACCTCTTATGCACAAAGTTGTGGAGCATGGTGATTAAGAGTATAATTCTAGAGGCAAAATAACTTGGAATTGAATCCCATTTCCACTGCACATTAGCCCTAAGCCTTGGTTCCTTTATCTATAAACCAGGAATGCTAATATAGTGATCCTAATTATAGGGTTATCGAAGGTTAAAAGAGATATCTGGTAAAGCCAAGTGCCCCAAATATTACAAACACTCAATGAAAGGTAGCTGTTGCCATCCTCTTCATCACCACTGTTAGGGGCCGAACTGTGTCCCCTCCTCCAAAGTCATATGTTGAAGTCCTAACCCCCAGTGTTTCAGAATGAGACTTTTTGGAGACTGGGCCTTTAAAGAGGTAATTAAAATAGAATGAGGTTGTATCCGTGAGTCCTGATCCCATAGTGGTGTCTTTATGAGAAGAGGTTAAGACACAGAGGGAAGACCATGAGGAGACATAGAGAGAAGGGCGCCATCTGCAAGCCAAGGAGCGAGGCCGCAGAAGAAACCAACCCTGCCGGCACCTTCATCTTGGATTTCTAGCCTCCAGAACTGGGAGAACATAAATTTCTGTAGTTTAAGCCATGCAGTCTGTGGTAGTTGTTGCGGCAGCCCTTGAAGACTATTTAACAGTCATCATCACCATGTGCTGGGATTCAAAGGTGATTGTGCCATTCACTTTTCTTTCAGTGAATTCATCATCTAACAGCAGGAGACAAGCACATGGGCAAATATACTTTATGATACAGGCTGATAAGAACGAATATAGAAGCCTGTACCCATGAGAGCACAGGAGAGGGAATGCTCTACAATATGGAGTGGGGAGGTGCTTACAGAGAAGTAAAGGAGAAAAACAGAAAAGGTTATAAAGGGTTCTAGTCCTAAAGAGGTCAAGGAAGGTTACTTGGTTAATAAGGTGGGACAGGACATTTCAGGCAAGGGGACAGCACATAAAGTAGAACATGTATAATAAGGACATTCTTTAGGATTTGTTATTTAGGAATCATTTGTCCGCTAAGATGGGACCTCACCTATTTGTGATGGAGAGAAAGTCAGTCTTAACCAAAACCCAGTGAGAGAGACGCTGTATAAATCAGCTGGGTAAGCCGGTGCCTGGACAGTCCTTCTAACTGTCCAGATCCCTTAAGCACAGAGACGTTCCCGCTTTGGCCCATCAGAAGCATTTAGCAGGCCTGTGTATCTTGTTTGGAAGCTAAAGCAACGTGACACCCCAGCTTTAGCTCAGAATGGATAAGAGGACAATGGGAAAGGGGGAGAAATAACCTAATTCTGAGAAGGTGGCTAAAATGTAATTCATTTATTCTGGTGTGTTCATATATGGGGATTGAGAATATATGAAAATATGATTATAATAAGCTTCACATAAAGACCTCATAAATTTTTTTTAAAATTATGTCTTTAAATGAACTCAAATAAGCGAAGTGGAGGAGGTAGTATTATTATCTGCCTGTTTCATGGATTGTCGGGGATTAATGACCTAATTAATATCTATAAAGCTCTCTAGCAGTACAGAAAAAAAGAACTGGAAAACTAGGTGTTACTCTCTCTTCCCTCAGACCCCAGCAAAGCTAAAAGGCCAAACACAGAACAGTCTGTCTCAGCTTTCTATCTTTTTTATGTAAGAAAAAAATAATTAAAGAACATTTTGTTAAAATACAAAAAAGAACCCTCCATTTTACTAGTATGGTAACTGTTATTGTTCCGCAGGCCCTTTGTCTTTATTCCGATTTATCTGTGGTTGTAATAATTTATGTACTTTGTATTTTAAATACTTAATGTGTTTTGCAGTAGCTTTGCTTAAATTTTATTTTTATTCTTTTATCTTCGCCAGAGGACATTTTTCATTGTTTTTACAGAGAAAGGAAGTAGGGAAAGAGAGAGAGAGAGAAACATCCACTGGTTACCTCTCTTATGCACCTTGACCAGGGACCAAACCCTCGACCCAGGCATGTGCCCTGACTGGGAATTGCACCCAGGACCTTTTGGTTCAAATGAGGTTGGAACAGCACTCCAACCAGCCAAACCATACTGGTCAGGGTGCATTAGCTTATTGTGTTTTTACTTAACATGTCATACCATTGGTTCATGTTGCTTACAGAATTTTAATAACAATTTTTAAACTGTTTTGTTGATGCATAATTGATGTGCCATAAAATCCACCCACTTTAGTGTATAATTCTAGGATTTTTAGTAAATTTATAGAGTTGTGCAAACATAGCTAAAATCCAGTTTTAGAACATCTCCATCCTCACAAAATTCCCTTGTGCTCATTTGTAGTTCACCTGCCCCAGGAATCCACGGATCTGCTCTGTTTTAGATTTGAATTTCCTATAATTTTAATGTAAAGTTGTGCCTGGTTTATTTCAATTAGCAACATGTTTTTGAGGTCCACTCACATTGTTATATGTATTAGTAGCTTGCTTGTTTGTATTGCAAAATGATATCCTATTGTATGGGTATATTGTAGCACATTTTGTTTATCTACTTACCAGGTGACGGACACTTGGATTGCTTCTAATTTTTGGGTGTTTTGAGTACTGCTGCTATGAACATATGTCTTTGCATGGACATACGTTTTCCCTTTTCTTGCAGATTACTAAGAGTAAAATTGCTAAATCATATGGCAACTCAGTGTTTAACTTTTTAAAGAAACTACCAAACTGTTCCAAAGTGGCTGTACCGTTTTATGTTCTGCTTTCTACATACGGCAGTGCAAAAAGGTTCCAATATCCTCACATGTTTGTCGACACACTGCTGTCTTTCTTTTCAATTGTCGTATTTAAAGTGAGTGGGAAGTGGTGTTTTATTGCTTTCATTGTGCATTTCCCTAATAACTAATGATGTGGAACATCTTTCCACATGTGTTATTAGCCTTTTATGTATCTTCTTTGGTGAAATGATTATTCAAATCCTTTTTCCTGTTTTTAAATTAGGTTGTTTGACTTCTTGTTACTGAGTTGTGAGAGGTTTTTTAATATTCTGGATTTATGTCCTTTGCTAGATAGATAATTTGCAAATATTTTCTCCTAGTCTGTGGCTTTTTATTTTCTTAATGGTATTTTTTGGGGGAGGAAAAGTTTTTCATTTTGATGTTTTTCTTTTCCGATCATGCTCTTGGCATCATACCTAAGAAATCTTTGCATAATCCAAAGTCACAAAGGTTTTCTCCTCTCTGTATCCTAAAGTTTTCTAGTTTTAGTTCTCATGTTTAGGCCTGTGATCTACTTCGAGTTAATTTTTGTGTCTGGTATAATGTAAGCTCTAAGTTGTTTTTATTTTAATGTGGATATCCAATTGTCCAACCACCATTTGTTGAAAAGACTATCCTTTCCCTATTAAATTGCCTTGAAATCTTTGTCAAAAATCAATTGACCATGAATATAACAATTTAATTCGGGGCTCTCAACTTTAATTCATTCATGTCTCCCTTTGTGCCAATACCATACTGTTTTGATTCTGTAGCTTAATTATAAGTCTTAAAATCAGGTTGTGTAAAATCCTCTAACTTTGTTTTTCTTTTTCAAAATTCTTTTGGCTATTCACTGTAACAATTTTTTAATAGTGCAAGGTAGTCGTTAAAATGGATGTGTAATAGTAAATACACTTTATCACTTTTGATACTACAAAAGACAGTTCCAGTCTTTTTTTTTTTTCCCTATCGTTATAAACTTTTCAAAGAACACCCTTATGCCTATATCTCTTGTTTCTCCTAGTTGTATAATTTCCTAAGGTGAATTCCTGGAAGGGAATGACTGGATCCAAGGCTATGGATGTGTGTACTCCCCAGTGTGGTACAAAAGGGGACAACCATGGCAGGTGTTTCACACTGAGGGGCTAACATGTTTTAAAGCACTTAACAGGGCACTAGGCATTATGCTAAATGCTTTATACCCACTATTTCAATGACGCTTCACAACTCTTAAAGTAGATGTGACTATCTCCATTGAACAGAAGAGGAGACTGAGTTAAGTACTTTGACTGAGGTTAGGCACGCGTTCCAATCTGACCAGCAGATAGACGGTAGAGCCAAGACTGCAACCCAGAAAGTCTCCCTGACTTGCTCCTTCTGTTTTATGTTACATTTTGAATGTGAAGATTCATCTGACGTCTTTGCGAATGGCTCATTGCTGGGCATTGGCACTCTCTGTAGACGTTCTCAGTCTGTCCTTCTTTTTCCACGCTTCCTTCCACCCAGGAGCTTTCAAGCCCTTTAAACCAAGGACACAGCATCTCCCTCTCCCTTGACCTGAAGCGTGGACTGAGAGGAGGGCACAACGATGGGGCTGTCCTGCAGAACAAAGCCGGTGTCTCAGCCGGGAGGAGATGCCAGCACCACTGTCCTTCTCACTCAAAGGAGCAGCCACAGACAAAGCGGCTGAGGCCCTGCCTGGGAGCCTGCAGCGCAGAGTAATGGAGACTGTGGGATCGGCCGAGCAGGCCCCACACAGGTGCACAGGCCAGGAGAGTTTGGGTGTCTGCTTTGTGCAGGCGGGAATTTGGGCTGCCTGTCCCAGTCTCGGGCCACTCTCAGTCAAAAGCTGGCATTGATGAGGGCACTGGGTCCTGTTTCATTCCAGGACTGTGCCCTGAAACAGCACGAGGCTGAAAGTAGCTCTTCCCTCCCTGGGGAGATGCTGAGACTGCACAAAGCAAAAGGCCTCACCACCCCCACCCTTTCCCAACCACTTGCTGGCAAAACTAACCCTCTACTGCAGGCTCTTGTCCAAATATTTTCCTCTGCTCCAAGTGACCTACCTTCCCACCTCCCGATCTGCCATTCTCCCAAGACCAGCTCAAACCCTATTTAAGTTTTATCTAAGTCTAAATCCACGGAATGGCTACTGTGTGCTCGGCAGTCTGGGAGATTGTCCCAGGTCTCCACGAGACAAGCTAACTCCTCTTCCTCGATGCCCTCTGAGCACGTTGTCTCTATGTCCATTATAGTTTTCACACCGCTGCTCCCACCTCTGAGGCCGAACTCTGGAGCTTCTTCTCTTACTCTTGATTCTGAGCGTCTCTCTTCCCCTCTCTGACTCAGCAAGCCGATTGTGATCTTCTGGTTCTTACTGAACCGCAGATTCCTTTGTTGTTGTTTTTCTCATCATCTCCCCGTAAGCAGTGCTTCTTGGCACGGGCTTTGGGAAACACTGCTGTGCTTGTGACCCCAGCCTGGGGACCTGCCTCAGATCCTGATTGCGCCCTTGATTCATGGGTTGATTTCCCCTTATCACCCGTAGGCACACCTACGCTGGGACCATCCAGCCATGAAAGCTCTGCAGCAAGAATGACCTCCCTTCCTCAAATACATATTGTAGTTTAAGTGGCTTTTGCTATAGATAACATTACCTTATGGTACAGGAGGTATAGCTGTGATGGTTAGATGGGGCTTCTCCCAGAGGGTATTAAGAATGAGGATTAGGGTTCAAGGCCAGCTGGTGCCCTCCAGCTAACTCTAGAGACTGGTCAAGATGGGCAGGGCCGAGCATGTACACCTATTGCCTCACTGAGCTTTGACACTGCTGCCCATGGCTTCCATCTGAAGCTCTCTCCTGCCTCTTCCCGTCTCTTCAGTCCTCAGCCTCCTTGGCTACATCTTCTTTTTCAACCTACTTCGTAAATGTGGGTGTTCTCTAAAGTCCCCTTCATTTTCCTTTTCTGCAATTTAACTCCCACATATATGTCAAGGATTCCCAAATCTACCTCCAGCTCAGCCCTCTCCTGGAGCTCCGGCCCCGTAGAAAATCAGCCGTGTCCTGCCCCTCTGCTCCCTTTCCCCTGGGGAAACAAAGGTGAGCAAACCATCTAATTCTCAGTGGTTAGAGATGGGTGATGGGTAGTGAGGACGGAACGATGCCATGACTCATTCATCTACCATCCATTCCACAAGTACCATGCTCCTGCTGGGGGCTAAGTATTGGATTAGGCACCAGGAATGAAAGGAGGAGTAAATACTTGGTGTCCATTGTCAAGAGCCCAGATCTAGGTGAGACATAGAAAGATGGCCTATAATGCAATGTGGTAAAAACAATGCTTGACAGATATACATACAGTATTGATAGAATGGGCACCAGGTGTGGGAATTTACTAACTCTGCCTGTGGAAGACTTCACAGACAAGATGTGTGGAGAAACTCCTGGAGAGGTCTCTGGATCTTTATGGACGTGGGTATCCACACACATATAGCTAGGTGCTCAGGAATTATTTAGCCACGGCGAGAGTGGGAGCCCATAGCCGGCACTAAGAATGGTGGACAAGGAAAAGAGGGAGCCAGAACCATTGCTGATGCCATGGAACAACCATCCTGACCCTGAACTCCAGACTTATTTTACGTAAGAAAAAAGTAGACCCCTCACTCTCTTTTTAAAGTCCCTTTAAAAGCTTTCCTGTCACCTAACAAAATTCTGAAGTCATATGGAAAAGAATCTTAGAGATTCGCCAATCCTGTGTAGTAGAACTCTAAACCTTACACCTGTTACAAAACCTTAGGTGCTCTGTTGGACAGAGGTGGGGCTGGACCCCCATCAGCCTTCCCACCCTGTGATTGCCCCTGCTGCCCTCTGCAGGCACCTAAGGCTCCAGGGAGGATAGCCTGCAAACTACCGTGTCCTCTTTTTGTTATAGGTGAGGGGAAAAAACTTCTGAGAAATTCAAGTAATTTGTCCAAGATCACACAACTCGATTGTGCTAAATCCAACACAGAATTAAGGTTTCAGTGCTCTGCCTACTGTTTTGCTTTTGTTTTTTTCTCTTTACAGCTACTCTGGGGAGATTGGAAGAGTCAAAGTAGACGTGCCAATGAAGAATGGAAATGTGGACTCTGAAATATAGGAAGTAAAAGGGGACGGGACCGGAGGAGTACGAAAGAGAGAAGAGAAAACGGAGGGGCTGCGATGTTGAGGCTGTTTATCAGTTAACTGGCCATTTGTTCGGCATTACCTGAGGATGCTGAGAAATCTTGGCTTCCTAATGCTGCTCTGTAACTGGCTTTATTATCACTGCTGTGGTAGGTTTTCTTTCCCGGTATAAAAATGCTACTATAAGAAATCAGTCACAGTCTGCAGCTTCTGTGAGTCACATGCGTGTGCTCAGCACTGTGTGAAATGCTGTGCAGATACAAAGGGATCACAGAGGTGGCCCTGCCCCAGAATGGAGTGCTCTGGGGCTTTGCGCCTGCCTTGCAATGCCCCCTTAACTTCCCGTTCTACACTCATTCCCGGGAAGCCTGCTCTCTGCAGGTTTGCTTAGTCAACGCGATCTTATACGCTGGGCCCAGATGACTGGGCCACAGGTGTCCATTTGACCCACACAGAGCCAATCAGAGCCCATTCACAGTAAATGCGGGATTGAGGTGGGGACAAGGGAAGGAAAAAGACACAGAAAGAGAGACAGGATTAAGAAGAAGAAGGGTGAGAAGAAGGAAGGGGAGACAAAGAGCCGGATAGAGAAACCAGATCAAAGAACAGAGATTTACGTGGCAATTTTTTTGTCCTCTACATGCAATGCATACCAGAGAAGGCAGATATGCTGAGAGAGAAGGATGTAAGGAACACTCACAGAGAACCAAAGAGAGAACCAGAGATTATCCTCAATGTTTCTGACAACAGATTCCCACCTCCTCTGGGACAGTGCTTGAGAGATGGAAGTTGGCAGCGCAGCCACTCTGGCAGGAGGCGACAGCCCCATTGGACAGAAAGCCTCCACAGGTCTCCCCTTCCCTCTCCCTCCAGGCCAAATGCCACCCTGGGGCTGCTGCTGTGGGTCCATAGCCCCTGTGCTCCACCCTTCTCTTCTCTCAGAGCTGTTAGTCGACAGACTTCAGGTGAGACCAGGTAAGGACTTGCCTTGCCTTGGCTTACACTCACACAGGGATTCAAACACGTCAAGGCACAGTGGAAATGAAAGCGCCTGCCTTTAACCCTGAAGGTCAGAGCCACCATGAGGCTAAGAACTGGCATGAAGAGACTCACCGGTGCCACTGGAGATGGCCATGCCACCAGCAACGCCCATGTTCGGAGGCAGAAGCTGTTCTCAACAGGGTCCTCCGGCATTCCAGGGAGCAGTCACCAAGGGATGTTTTTTGATGCCACATTTGCATAGTGTACCCATTGTTTTCACTTAGATTGTTTGTTCTGGGGTGGCTAAGCAAGAGAAGCTAAGTCTCTCAAACACATCTTGGCACTGTAACTGGCTGTATCAATGAGCAATTGCCACATAATGTTGTATAACAAATCACTGCAAAACTCATGGTTTACAACAGCAAGCATTTATTCTCACACTCACGTGTCTCTGTCCACTGTGGACCAGCCCTCAGTGGTGATGGCATCGAGCCCAGCTTTGGCAGGCCTGGGCCTCTTGCAGTTCGATTTGGTCTGTGTGGAAGAAGTTGCAGTTGTTCGTGGGAAGCTCTTTTCATGACCTTGCCAGAGGAGCTGACAGGCCATCCCATCTGTCTGGGCTTGTGTTACATCTGGTAGCAACTCATTGACTGAAGTCACCCAGGTGAGCCAATAGTCAAGGCTCAGGTAAATACAGGGTGGGACAAAAGTAGGTTTAGAGTTGTTCGTAGAGAAAATAATACAATAATTAATAAGTAATAACACAAGAATAAACTCTGTGTTTCTCACACTCACAACTGTAAACTTATTTTTGCCCTGCCCCATATACTCTTACCATGGAGGGAGGTGAGGAAGATTGATTATTCTTAAACAACCAACCAGCTGCCACTCTAATATTCAGGAACATTCCTTCTTCCCCAATATCTGCCCCAGAATGGCATAAGAGGAAGATAGAACTTATCTTTTTCCAACTCCATCTGTCCTAAGTGGCCTCCCTTGTGGTCCAAATACTGTCTTCTCATGCCACTTTCTGTTTCCTCCAAGGCAGTGTCTCTTAGCACAGGCTCTCGCCTGTTGTTGCGTAGAAGTGTGAACCGGTTCTGCGGGAGCTGTCTTTTCCAGAAAGACTTGCAAGGTACCACACTGCCCACCCCACGGCCTCCTGAAGACTGATTTCAATGGACTGCTCCCGGAGGTCCAACTGTCCCCACAGAGCAGGGATTATAAATTGTAGTTTTATAATTTGGATGTGTCTGTTATCTATTCCCCTTCCCCCAGATTATAAAGTTTACAAAAGGCAAAGCCCACATCTGTTTTATTCGCCACTAGTGGCCCCATCACCAATCACAAAATAGGCCAAAAGTATTTGTGAAAGAAATAAGTGAATGGGCCTCACTCCAATGGGTGCTATCGTATTGGACCCCAGGTTTTCAGTATTTTCCTAAATGCTGGCCACATACCTCATTTTAACTCTTCTGAAAACCCCTCCCCTCCCCCACTCTTTTGCTAAGTGAGTGAAGGCAGACGGATTGCAAGGCTAGTGGTAGCAGGGCCTCCCCATCCCTGCCTGGGGTCCCTCCCAGCTCTTATCTGCCCGGACAGGTTACCTCTGCCCTGTCTTCTGGCCTGATGACCACCACAGCGTGCTGATAGGCTGAGTGTCACCCTCTTTCCTCAGAGCTATTAGGGAGGACACGCGTTGGCTTTCACTGATTGCCTTCTCTCCGCCTCTCCTCCTCTTCCCTCGAGCACAGCAGAACCCTTTGAGGGTAGAGGGTCCGGGGAGAGGAGTTCTTCCAGGTGACCACTCAAACCAAGGCCCAGTAGCCCAAAGCAGATGGAAAATCAGAACATGTGCTGGGCCTTTCCAAGAGCTTTAGAGCCAGATTTGGGTCCAAATCCCATCCTTACCACTTTACTGACCATGTGACTGAGGACAAGTTTCAAAGCCTCGCTGCTCCCCGGTTCCAGGGTGTGTAAGGCTTAATGGAGCTGCCCAGCAGGGCATCTGTGAGGAGTCAACGAGAGAGTCGATTTCAAGAGCCCAGCACAGTGCCTGACAAATATCAAGTGCTTCAAAAGACGGGTCCTTCCTCATCCTCACTGCACATGCTCGTTTATTCATCTATTCTCCTCCCCTCAATTTTGCAGTAAAGCCAGGATAGAATAAAGAGCCCATCAACCTAGAAGACGCCAGGCTAACATGCCGAGTCTGAATTTGGGAGGAAAGGATAATCCCTCCCAGACTTTTTCTTTCAACCTGTTCTATGTATCTGATAAAGCCTGCGATGTATAAATTTAATTATTTAAAGTACCTTCTCATCTTATGGAAAGCTTTCATCTATATTCAAGATTTGAATTTCATAAAAGAAAGGTCATTGTAACTAAACAGTAAAAAAGAATAGGATTTCAGAAAAAAATGTTCTTCATATCAGACAGCTGGCCATAATTTCCTCATTTCAGCAGGGCCTGTGAAAACTCCATCATGGCAGACTGTTGAGGGCCCGTGGACCCATGGATGGACAACCTACTTCCCCAGGCAGGATTCACCCAACCTTCCCACCCGGCCTCCCCTGCCTCCTCCTCCCATCTCTCACCCACCTCTGCCTGGCATCGGCAACACAGAGCCACTTCTGGCTCCTCCCACAGGCCCGCCTCTTCCTTGCCCATGAGTTCTGTTCTTTTGCATTTTGCCTGGAATGCTCTTACCACCTTTCTGTATGGGGCTGCTCTTGTGCATCCTTCAAGGTCCAGCCTAAACATCATCTAATCCAGGAGCCCTTGGTTGTTGGAGGTCTCTCTCTCTCCTTCCCTGCCCCCACATACACTTTGGGCTCCGGAGCACCCTGCAAATCTCTCGCACTGTATGGTACGGACAAAAGTCCTTCATTTACAGCTCAATTTGCCTCCCCCACGAACTGGACCTGTAGAGTAGTTCCAGTCGAGTAGAATGCAGCTGAGCCCACCATCCCAGCTCTGGCCGGATTCCTGACCCTCGCCTCACCCCATCTGTCCGTTGCAGCTTGGCAAGCTGAGTTCCCTCCTCAAGGTTTCTGAGCCTACCTGGAGCTGCAGGTCCCGTAGTCAGTCTGCATCCAGGTTCCCTGCTGCCTCCTGGATCCTCACAGCAGCTCTACTCTCTTCTCCAAGTAGCAACAGCATATCAGAATTTTACTGAAAATTTGGGGAGAAAAGGGTTAGACTGTAATAAATCATAATACGGGCAGCAATGTAAAAGCATGTGTTAAAGAGCAGTGTCCTAAAATTCTCCCATCCATTCCTTACCTTCAGTTATCACCCACAGATAGCCCCCTTAGGTGGTTGCCCTGCCATGAGGTTTGTCTCACTCCTAAGCCTGTCGGCACACACTCATCATCTTTCCACGCCCAGCCCTAATTCCTGTCAATTCCCTATGCAAAGCAGGTTCAGCCTGCACTCCCTCCTCTAACCATGATCTGGTCTATCTTTGGATGCCCCAAACTCATGCATGAATGACAGTGCTGTCTCCCACAGATCTGCACCCCTTGGCAGCTTATGCCAACAGCAGGAGCTCCGAAACCAGCTTCCCGCACCCGAAGCTGTGCTGTACTGCCTCTCCCACCAGGCCCTGTGCATGGGCAGGCAGCCCTCCAGAAAGGAAGCCCTGAGGTTAGTGGGGTTTGCTCTGTTTGGGTTAGTGATTCTCCTCCTAGAGCTTTGTCAACACAATATCTCTGCTAGGTTGGAACTTCTGGGGACAGGGACTGACTTATCTTCATCTGCCCAGGGTGAAGCACGCAGTAAATGTTTGCTGAATGCATTAAAGAGTTCACAAGTGGAACTGGCTTAGCTTAACAAATAGTGAGCATGCAAAGAAATATTTGTAGAATAATTGAATAAATCAATGGATCGATGAATGCATTCTAAACTGCTGTACCCTTACTCCATTTTCTTCTTAGCAAGCTCATGTCTTTCTTTTCTTGTCTCAGGCAGTTAACCTGACCCCAGCTTCTCAGGACATCTAGCTCAGTGTGACCTTGGGCTGTATAGAATTTAGTGGTTAAGGACTCAGGCTCTGCAATCAGATAGATGAAGGTTCAAATATCTGTCACTCAGGAGTCCTGCATGGCCTTGGGCAGGTCACATGGCTTAAGTCTGAGTTTCTTCCCCTTAACATTTAGAATAAACAACAGTATTGACCTCAGAAAGTCTGGGGAAGAATCAGTGGAGATAATCCATGTAATGTACCTAACATACGGCCCTAATGCCCAGCACATAGCAAACACTCAGTAAGTGGTGGGCGTTGTTCTTAATTATTGCCATTATCTCCTCCTTGTTATTATTATCCCAGGCACCTGGGCTCAGCGAGAGGGCTCTAAGCCCCGTGCACAGGACAAAGGTGTGGTCTCTCCGTGGAGATTACCATCTACTCCTCTTTGCAAGGTATAAATGCACTAGGTAGAGATGTTCTGATTACTCTAAGTGGGTGGTCTTCGAGACCTGGTTTGGAGAGGGAGTGGGTTGTTTTAACAACGTCATTCTTGTTTTGTCCCTTTTAAGCAAAATTTTCTAAGAAATGCCACATACGATGAGATCAAAGCAGAGTTCTTCGTAACATAGTGTTTATAATGCAGCTCCTGGAACTACTTGCCTCAGCGGGAATCCTAACTCCTTCAGTCACTAGAAGGTGAGATTGCCCAAAGTGGTCAACTCAGTCTCAGTTTCTGCCTCTGCAAAATAGGCATAATAATAGTACACACCTGGCTGGGTGGTTGCGTGAGTGAGTGACTGTAACGAACGACACCTCGTGTGCACTCAAGGGTTGGCAGTTCTGGTGTGGGTGTCCGATGGTGGAGGAGAAGATGAACCAACTCCCAGGTATGACTCAGGCCTCTCCACTAGAGCCACATCTGAAGATCCAGACCTTCCTGGTGACACGGTTTTGATTTCATGTCTGCCTAGACTGGTGTCGCCCCACTCAGGAACATTCCAGGGTGCCTCTACTCTCACCGAGCCCTTGATGTTCTCCACGGACCCCAATGAGACAGAAATTTGCTCTGGAAGATCTCAGTTCTGCCCCGAGCTCAGGATCATGCCCCTTATCCTCGACTTTAAAAGCTATATTTATAAAGGTGAAGGGAATCGTGTCTAAATCACACGGGCCTGTGTCACACTCTGTTTAATTGGGCTCTCTCTGAAAGGGAGGACTCTGCTTTATATTAATCAAGAAAAATGGAAGCAATTGGTATGGTCTACTATGTGCCTTGAACTCTTTTCAAAATAAGTAATAATGTGAATCAGATTGGATTAAATTGGATCACTTTGATCAAAAATATATTGTAATTTTATATATGTGTCACTTTTGAAGACATATTTCTTTCCAGTTATATAAAGACCATGGATGATTAAGATGCCATTTGTAAATCCAAAAGGAGCTAGATTATGAAATGAGGTATACTTGAAATAAAAACTACATTTATGAAAACCATACTAGGATTTTCTCTATTAAAAGAGAGAAGGTGATTTTTAAAATTCGATAAAATAAGTAAATATTAGCACCATTTCCTAGATTTTCAATCTAGACAAAGTATTATGATATAGTTTTAATGGTTCAATAAATCCTTGATGAGCTGAAATTTGGGGGGAGTGGCATGATTCAGTTAATTGGATTTTCTTCACTTTGCAAGAAATTTTTCTAGAACATAGTTTTTTTTTTCCTTCTCTTCCTCCTCCTTTCCTCTCTCCCCTTGTGTTTTCTCTTCTTTCTTTCTTAAAAATGAGTAAAGACATATAATTTAATCTTTCTGCTCTTCTGGGTAATCATTCTGAACATGAAATTTTACTGTGCAGGCTTGGGATGTAGATATTAGCTTGATGAATTCTCTGGACAATTTAATAGTGAATAAGTCTGGGTTATTTGACAATGCCCCCATCGTTCTCTGTGACAAAGGCTTGATTTACTTTCTTTATAGCTTGCAATACAGTCTGAGAACAGACAGTCCGCTCACCTGTGTATGTGCTTTCTATCTGCCTGGTCCTCTCAGATGTACGCTCTAGGAGGCAGGGTCTCTTTCTAGTTCTGGACTGAATCTCCAGCCCCTGGGAGTACCTGGAGTAAGACAGCCACTTTTTAAAAGTTTGTTGCAAAATGAATACCTTGGTTACTTATTCTTTAGTTCTCATCAACAAGTCAAGTGGAAATATTTCTCCTGGGTTCTAGCTCAATGATGCCTTACCAAAATACCATTACAAGGGATCCTTGCTTTTCACCATGTAGTGTGCCATTCCTTTGGCAATGAAGTTGATTGCTACAAAGAGAGTTCTGTTTTCTCAGAAAGAGGATGGCCTTCTTTTGAGGTAAAGGTTTTCTTTTGAGGTAAAAGAGACCATCTTCGAAGGATCCACATATGTACCCAAAATTGTAACCAAAGGGCAAAACGACCTCTAAACCACTAAAAACAGCCACAATATTAAAATTAGCTCCTAGGTCACTGGTTTTCCCATTTTGCTTCGCAGACCCTTGCAGGTTCACTCTTGGGGGCTTCCTTGGAAAGTGGGAGGAGAGACATGTGAATGGGCTTCAAATCCTTCAACTCTCCCCTCTTCTTCAACCCTTTGGTTTTACTTAAAGAAAGGATTCCTTGGGTAAGAAGGCTTCAAAACCAGAGCTCTAGGTCTAAGCTGCAATGATATTTTACTGTATCTTATGGCGCCCCGATTAAATTTCCACTTGCTTAGCCACTCAGAAATATTTCCTGAGCGCCCCTGTCCGCAGCCCTGGGGGCACAGCGGTGCACCAAGGAACAAAAGTCTCTGACTCCATGGAACCAGCATTCTTGTGGGTGAGAGCACCAAAGCCAAAGCTATAAATACACATGGCAGGGAATGGTAAGCGGTTAGGAGAAACACAAAGTAGGTTCAGGGCTGGGAAGGGGCCTGATCAGGAAAGGTTTACTGATTAGACAACCCTAGAGAAGAGGCACAAAGGAAGCGAGGGAGAAGCTTGGTCTTTCTCTGAGGGAAGAGTGACTTATCCCGAGGGCAGAGCAAGGGCCAAGATTTTGAGGCAGAAGGGTGCTTGATGTTCTCAAGATATGGGAGGAGGCTGGCGAGGCCACGAAGGAGGAGCGATGGGAAATCAGTCAGCAAGACTGGGTTGTCCCACCCTGGTGCTCAAGCGCCCCAGGACGTGTCTGAGACACACGTCTAAGCTGTTTCTTTCCTCTGGGCCAGCCTGATGCAGGGGGGACACCAGCAGCAGTCAGTATGCAGTAATTAGGTGGCCGGGGAAGGCCCAGTTGCCACTCCACTGGTCCACATTTAATTCAAACAAATAAGCACTTAGGATCTTTTAAATTCTCCAGTGGCAATCTGTTTGTCTGCTTTGAGCAATAGTACATATCTAAATAGTGCAGATGAGCTTACAAGGCCAGCTCTGAGACAGGCAGGATGGAGCTGAGCTAGAGCCCAGAACCTGGTGAAGAAAGAAACGCTGAAGACAAATGACTTCTCCTCTCAGTTTGCTCTATTTTTGTCATCTTGACATCAGTAAACAATCTCTTCCTGTTTCTAGTTAGGTTCTCCCATAGAGCCATCTTACACACATGGGGCTTGGTGTTCTACAGCCTTTCGCCGGGGCCACCTTTCCAGTGTGTGCTGACAATTGCCCACTGCTTGGCTGAAGTAGAAGTCCCATCGCCCTGCACCATTGTCCATACTTGCTTCTAAGAGATAGTGAAAAACACGTCTATTTACTCACCCTCCAGACTAGTTATGACGGTGCCTACTGATCCAAGGGAGGTGGGTGTTGGCAAGAGGGTTTTGGGGGGCCAAGAGTTTCAGCAACTGTGCTCAGAGGGGAGGGGAGGCAAGGGTTTTCTATCAGGGGTGAACCTGATAGAAAAAGATGCCTGTGGAAACTGACAAGGATAGGCCTGACAGGGGGAGGGAAAGAGGTCAAAGAGTCGAAAAGCTGTCCCCGCCTCCTTAAAAAAGAAAAAAGAGAGAAAGAGAGAGATGACCTGAATGTCAGCAGTTCCAGGGCAGACAAGACTCACAATTTCATGGCTCAGTTTGCGTGGATGTTCCTCTCTTTCTTTTAAGTAGTTCAAGCCCGGACACTTGCTGGCTATCAATGAAATCTTATGACTTATTATAAGATATTTAGACCTGGAAAATGCTATACATTGGTGATCAGAAATGAGTGCCTGGCAGCTGAGAATTGGTTTTACGTCTGTTGGGAAGTGACTTATCTCAGTTCTAAGTCCCAGAAGGAGGTGGAAAAGGGGGGGACATAAGAGCAGGGACTCAGGAAATTGAGAGCAAAGCGAGAGGTGGCAAGAGATGGTGCTTTCAAGAGAAACAGGCCAAACTTGAGCAGTTTCTTAAGCCAGCTTGTTCAAGGACAGTCAGGGAGAATATGCTTGGCTACTGTATGCTCATTTATGTCTGCATCCATAAGACATCCACCTGCTTGCATTTTCATGATATCTGACACTTTCTTAGACCATCAGTCTTTGTCTGTTGAGCCATTTTGATCATATATCTCTCCAAGGTATAGGGTATACACTTCTTGCCAGAACACTGGACCATAGACATAAAACAAGAGGCTGGGGCCAGGTTCTCTGTGGCAAGGTGTAGAGGATGGTGTGGGAGCACTGATCAGCCAGGGCTCCACCTGGACCAGGGATATGGACTGGTCCTAAAAGCCAGAGTAAGCAGAAGATCACCCCCTTGGAACTCGAGTAATACCTGTGGATGAGAGGGATTGGAGGACCATGTTAATCATGTGAGAAGCCTCGACTAGCTGCCTACACTGAGGATTCAGAGGGAGCTCTGCAGATGAGACCCTGTTTCAGGCATTGGTCCCGAATGACCACCTGAAGCCTTTGGCCCTGATGAATGAGGATGGACCTCCTAGAGCCGGGAGGACCCCTTTTCCCAGAATGGGCAGGCCAAATTGGCCTTGGTTAAACAAGGCTAATGACCTCCTTGGCCCTTCTTTTAAGGTGAATGATTAGTCCAAGAATGATTAATCCAAAGGAAAATCTATCTCCAGAAACAATACTTTTCCGTAAGGCTCCAAGCAGCACTGGCTGGAGCAGCCCACACCATCTTGGAGACGTAGGGCAAGGGCAGCCCCAGGCCCGCCTACTCTGCCCACTTCATGGGAACGTCATGCGGAAGAAGGAATGCAGAGAGAAGATGCCACAAAGCCAAGCCGAGACCACGAAGGTGCTGGAGCTTCTAACCTCTGCTCTTCTTTTCATAAGTTTCACGTGAATCACTAGGACTAAGTTGTTGACCTTACCCATGTCAGCCCGTCCTGTGCTCAGAGACAGGATGGAAAGGGGGCCACTGCTGGAGAGGTGACCTGGGCAGCAGGACTCTCAATCTCAGACAGTCAGACGTGCATACCTCCATGAACCCTGTGTACCCACCGAGTGCCTGGCATTTGCTAAATGTTTTATAAAGATTCTAACAGAGAACCTTTCCTGCCACCTTTGTAGGGGACCTATCATGATTCTCATTTTATAAATGGAAAAATGAACATGAATCAAGGTGAAGGAATCTGCCCAAGGTCAGATGACACGAAATGTTAATTCCAAAGTGCACACCCTTCCTTTTCCACCACATTTCTCCTGGGGCAGAGAGGAGGGTATGTGAGCGGAGATGAGCTGGAACTTCTAAGAAGCATTTCTTGCCTAAGCCAGAAATAACGTCAACCTTTCTTTGTCATCCAACGACATCATTATGAATGCCCTTCACTGAAATGCATTATAATTCAGTCACACTCCATGAAGTATGTGGTGTTGGCTGCCGCTATACCAAAGGTCCCCAATCAGCTATGCAGTTATTGGGAGCTCTCCTTCCGGCACTGCTTGCTGCGGCCTGCTTCTCAGCAGCTTCCGGTCTGCGCAGTATCTTCGTGCACAGCTGAGCGCAGCCTGAAGAAGACTTTGCCTTTCCCAGGAGCCGGCGAGAGCTCTGAGCTGCTCAGAGACCTTTCCTCTGATTTCAGTATTCATAGATACACTCTGAGTGGCTGGAGTCACCAAATCCCAATTTTAGCATTACAGAAGTACTTCCTCTCAACAGTTTACTAACCAGACTGGCCTTACATATTAACGTATATATTGTTTAAACTTTTAATTTTAGATTTAGAGAGAAGTTGGAAAGCTAATGCAGGGAATTTCCAATACTCTTTACCCAGCTTCTGCTAATGTTAACATCTTATATAACCATGGTACCTTTGTCAAAACTGAGATCAACATTGGTGGTGTGTACTTCTAATGTGCTATAGGATGTGACAGGTATTTTCTGATTTTCTAGATGATCTCATTTGAACATAATGATAATAGGAAACCAATTTCCTCTTGGTGCTTCGGCTTCTGAAGCTCTTTGTGAAAATGTGTTTTATTTCAGCCCTGGAAAGTTAGGGAGGCTGTTGCATATCCACACTTTTGGTTCTTTTGTATTTTAGAGCTTCATTGAGAGAAAGAATGAAACGTGCTCACAACAAAATAGCAGATAAATACAATATTTCACCATCACTGGTTTGATTTGTATACCAGGTCCTCAGGTTTGCGCCCACGGGTAAATGCTATTTACTTAACCAATTATGGAAAAACGAACAATGCTACATTCATTTCAATTAGCCAGTGGTTAAAATCCACCTTGCAATTTATCTTTCCCTTAGAGTCCAGGAAACGAATACAGCCCTTGGGTAGCGCGGTTATTTCTAAGGGAGACTGTTAGTGCTCCGGGCACTGTTCTCAGTTAGCACCATTTTAACAACCAGATAATACAAAGAAAAGAAGCAAGCTAAAGAGAGATGAGGAAAAGTGAGGGCACGAGAGAAAAGGAGGTATTTTAAAGTTGCTGAGGCACAGAGACATCAGGAATGAAGATATATAAGAATGAGCTTGTAAGAAATCCGGGTGGCAGAAAAGGAGATAAAAGAAAAACCAGGAGACTTGGTTGTTCTGGTTTGTTCTGGGTCCAGTGCCCTGGAAACAAATGCTGAAATGAAGATTTGGGAGATCTCAGGAATAGCTCCTCTAAGAGATGAAGAAAGCAGATTGAGCAGAGGGAGAAATTCAAACATTATGTGGTTGCAACAGAAGCCTCAGCCTGTTCCGTCCAGCTGGGGGCTCTGGAGCTGGGGTGGTCCTCTAGAGTTGTCCCAAATTGAGGCAGCAGGGCCTAGACTTTGCACCTTCTCATCAACCAGTCCTCAGATGTGGGCTGCTGGGGCGCAATTTGGGTAAGACAGTCTGCCCATCTGAGGGCAATTCTCTGAGATAGACTGAGACCGAGCTGCCGGCCACCAACAGGCTTGACAACTGGAGGAATGAGTTCCTTGACCCTGCTGGGGGAATCTGGCTAACACAGCAGAGCTTCTATTACATACGGTATCCTCAAATCCAAGGAAAGAGACTCTTTCAAGACAGGAGTGGTCAACTGTATGGAACATTTCTGAAAGGCTGACTTAGATGAGGAAAGAAACATACCAAGACAGAGATCTTGGTGACCTTAACCAGAGCAATTTTAGTGGAACTGGAAAGATAGATAATTCTTTTGATAATGTTATCAGTCAATAAGGGCAGAGATCTGGGAATTAAGTGGAGAAAGACTAGGGCCAAGGGAGGTTTATTATTTAAGTTGAAAGATACTAGAACATGTTTGCTGACAAACAAAATGTCACCAGTGATGGGGGAAAATTAGAGGGAGGAGATATTTGCAGGAGTCATGTCCTTAAGAAGCAAGAAGGAGTAGAATACAGGGCACCGCAGGAGCGGGTGGGCTTGGATCGGGGCAGGGATAAATACACCAGCCAAAATAGCAATGCAGGAGTCCTCCCACCGGGTCCTAGGTGACTTTTCCTCTCTGCCTATATTTGACAGAAGAGTGGACAGACATACCAGGCCTAGATGGGGCCATCAGGTTCCCTTTCTCTGGAATTTGGAATAGGGAGGGATTAAGAGGTCAGGCTTAGCCTGGGAATAGCTTTTGAATGGTGATTTGAACCCAGGAGCTATGGAGTAGCTACCTCCCATCTACCACGTGTTCAGAGAAGTAGAGAGCAGGAAGCAAATGTTTGTAGAGGTGAGAAATGAGACAGGTGACTTTGTAAACCCAGGGTCCAGGACAGAGTCCTACCTGTGACTAGAGCCCTTCCTGATTGACATGCAGTGAGCCTCAGTCAAGATACCCCAGAAGGCATCCTTGCCAGCCTGCAGCAGAGAGCTACTCTGCCATGTGGCTCAGACCCTTCTGTAGGACTGAACCATGGATCTGGTACAAAAATGTTCATTCTAGGACCGTTCCACTCGTGGAAAACTGGGTGCAAGAGAATGTAAAGCCATAAGGAGCAATTAAGATAAATATGATTTATTCTTCCAATGAATAGTATCTAGCAATTCAATTTGATTATGAAGTCTAGATAGAAACATAAAGCAACATAGAACACCAATTGTAATGCACAGTATTATACGCTGTGAAAACATGCATTTGAAAAAGATGGGGAAAATATACCAAAACGGTAATATTTAGTAGTGATACGTCATGTTAGTAGGATTGTGTACATTTTCTTCTAAGTTTCTGTTTTATTTCTAACACATGGCTATATTATTTAGACAGTTTAAAACAATTCTTCTTCCTAAAGCTCAAAACTGAGCAGTTTGGGTCATTTCTGGGAGCCCCTGGCGTCATCACAGATCATATGCCTGAAAGGAAGGAGTCAACTCGAGACCTGGGACCTGAGAGGGCTGTTGGAGGAAGTGGTTGTTCTCATCAAAGGGGACGCCCACCTACTGTCTGAGGATGCAAATTACAGGCCCCAACGAAGCCTAAGAGCAAAATTGGGTGACCACTTGAGAACGATCAGATCTTGCAACCTGTTCCCATCACAGAAATTCTGCCATGAAATAGCTGTGAAACGGACGAAACAGCCGGCAGGATACCCCTGTTGAGCAGGTCACTGCCCTCCCTCACCCCCTCCTGGGCTGTTCTCTCCAGCACCTGGCCCTTCTTCATCAGCTCTCCCCCTAAAAGTGCCAAAGGTTTTCCTAGGGACCACATGGCACACCTACCCTGAACTTCATCTTTGCTAAGTACCTTCAAATTATCGTAATGAGGATTCTCTTCCGCCCCTTGAGAGGTCAGCTCACGTCTGTCCTGTGACTCCTTTCTAGGCAAGGTCACTAACTGGCTTGTTCAGAGACCCCTGGAAAAAGGGCTTTATGTCCCTGGACTCAGAACATTTCTTAGCTCAGGAGCCCAGACAACACTTCAGGTAAGTGAGAACTGAAAAGAAAAAGTGGTGACAGGGGAATGAGGATCGTGACTCAGGCTCAGCCCTGAGTGATCAGCCACACTTCCGTGCACCAGCTCACTCCTGAGCTTCCTGTGGTTATAAATCCATCAAGCCATCCGTATTCCTCCAGCTTAATCTTCCAGTCTGTACAAACGGAGGACAAGGAAGGATGGACTGCTCTGGGTTTAAGTTCATGAAAGAAATGAGACACCCACCCCAGGGGCTAAAATATAAACTTGCTATTGACCTTGTGTGGATAGCAATTAGCTACAGCAGCTAGAAGCATATTTGCAGTAAGTTCTTCCCAGAGAGCAGAGGAATTAGAGAATAATGTGAAGGGAGACACTCACCCATGGAGGACCAGAGTTCATTATCAAACAAATGGAAATGACCCACTTTATAGTAAATGTTAATATTAGTGAGTGACGTCTAGGTGCAGGCCCTGTGGTAGATGGTGAGCAAAGCTGAAGCCATTCGTTGTTCCACATGACAGATACTCACTGTCAGGGACCAGGGGTGCTGGCCATGTGGGCCGATGCCTTGCTGTATCAGGGTAGGGTTTGGATTAATCTGAGTTAGTTCCCTGGCAAGTCTGGACACAGGCAGGAGGCAGGAGCAGAAATTGCATCATGGAGGGGTTCCCAGGGGTCACACACTACTGGGTGTGTACAGAGAAGCCAAAGTTAGTTAGTCACCCTGCAGGTCTCTGCTTCAATGCCATTTCCTCCCAGAAGCCACCTCTGTCTCCCAGGATTCTAAGGTCCCCAGTTACATATTCAGATTGAAATGTAGCATTCATGAGTGTGATTGATTAATGGTCTGTTTCCATGAAAATCGGGATGGGGGGGTCCCCTTATGATCGCCGTTGTGCCCTCAGCAGGGCACCAGTAGGTTCTCTATAAATATTTAGTCAAGTGACGCCCTTTGGGGCACTCACCACATCACAAGGGAGTAAGCACTTAGATCATTAATTATGCATGGGCTGTCTTGTTCATTGCCAAACTTGAAACCCCAAGTGCCCAGGAACCTCCTTTACCTTGTTGTCCCCCAGCATGAGCACAGTGCCTGCATGTGATGTCACCCAGTATTGGTGGCAATAATGAATAATAAGTAAAGAAACAACCATGAATAAAGATCTAGAAATGGATAGGAAAAGGAAGACCACACTGAGAAGTTAGGAGTCAAACATGACCAAGAATGGAGCCAGCGAACAGAATTTGAGAGAGTCCAGGACTTCTGCTGGAGTGGCCATGAGACGCTCGGACTCTCCTGTGCAGGTGTCGACTGGGTGTTGTGTGCGGCTGAGGGAGCAGGGAAGGTCGGCCACCACGTTAGAAATGATAAACCAAGGTCAAGGGTTTCTTTCCCCTAGAGGAAAAACTAAGCCATTTATTTTCTGCCCTGCAAAGTATGAAGCTGGGATCCCTTTCTTTTGTGAGATGAAGCCTTGAGCTCCTGAAAAGTATGGGGAACAGGGAGAAATGGTTTGGCACCTGTAAGATCAGGTTCCCCACAGAAGTAAGGGTAGACCCTGACCTCTTGGCTTGAGTGCATCTGGCTGAATCCTTGACTCACCAAGGCCTGACTGTTATGAGGTCAGCTTCTTGTCTGGTAGGTAGAGACCAAAATATGCATCACGTGGGGCTGCTTCTGCTAGAACTTTCTGTTTCTCATCTCCCCAGGTGTGAGTGCAGACAGGCTCAGGGGAGGGTTCAGAAAGGCGAGTGAGCCTGCAATTCAGAACAAAGCAACCATGGAAAGATGTGAGCCATATAAAGCTACATGAGGTTTCTCTTGTCTCTCTCTTTGCAATAATGTCTCTCCCTGGATCACTAGACAATGCTTGCTAGAGTTGACTGCTAAGGCAGAAAATCTTCTGGAAGCTAAGAAACTGCAGAAATAGTAGAAAGATTCAAGAAGTATAAACCAAGTTCCACATGGGAATTGCTGAAACAGTGTTCTCTTCCTGGGCTGCCTCCTCCTCCTTCCACTGTCGTCCTAAAGCTTCTTTTAATGGGCTGTTTTTTTGGTTTTTTTTTAATGAAATTTCTTCTTATCCCAACTTCTGTTTCCCACCTTCCTAGTCACCAGAAAGAAAAGAGAGAGCTCTGAATTTTTAAAGCATCTACCCAGTCTTTACCACCACACACACACACACACACACACCCCGCTCCAGAACACTGTACCTGTTTTTAGCAGAAAAAAGGGGAAAATGTAAGCTTTTGCAATAATCTGTTTTATGGCCTGGTCAATCTATTTGGATAGAGACTGAGAGATTTTAAAATGGTGCCTTATATTTTAAGTTGGCTGCATGCAATTGGCTTATTATTGCTACAAAAATAAGTCTTGTCATCAATCCTTTTAGGGCTCCTTGGAGAGTGGGGTGGAGGGGCATTTCCTGCACCCAGTTCGTCTTAGGTAGTTTGAAATGTATTCGTGCTATTAATTTTATCAACCTTTTGTTGGGGGCAGAAGCAAAATTTTTTCATGTGTGTGTGGGGGGCGGACTATTCTGCTATTTAATACTTCAGTCCAACTCACCCAAGAAAATTTTCTAGATAAATTTACTTTATTTATTTTGCAGACCAAGTGTCACAAATTTCGGATTCCTGTACCTTGCTCTGACTTGATATAAGCCATTGTCTAATTTGGCCTTAATCATAAGAACAACAATAAAAAGCATATATACCACACAAATTCTTTAGTTTTTATAGAAATGAATAGTTTACATGTTCATTCAAATATAGTGTTCACGGTCATGTATTTACTTAAATACAAGGATATAAAATGCTACTTTCAGGCGAGAGTAAAGAACGATCCCCAACCTTGTAACTCTTTAAAATGATGTCATTTTGCTAATAAATGGAACTCAGCATATGCGTTTATGAGCTGGAGGTGGAGCACAGAGGCGGGGGTGACTCAGCCCGGGAGCCAACAATCCCGTGCTATGGTCCGGAACCGCCGCTCAGCCGCCGGCTGTGTGAGCGGGGTCAGTCACGGCGCCTCTGTGGGGCACTTACTCCTTCAGTGGCACACAGAGTGCCTGGACCTAATGACTTCGAAGGGCCACCTTAGTTCTGAAATGTCATGACACTTCGAACAAGAAAGAAATTTAGAATCAGCTAGGGCAGGGCCAAAGCTGACCCACTGCCTGCCTTGGTACACTCTGCAAGCCAGGAATAGATTTTATAATTTTACACGGTTTGTAAAAGAAATGGTATTTCGTGAAATCTAAAATTACATGAAATTTACATTTTGGTGTCTGTACGTAAAGTTTTACTGGAACTTTTGCTTTTGAATTACAATTCAAGAGTTATGCAGTTGCCACGGAGGCCATGAGGCCCACAAGCCTAAAATACTTACTATCTGGCCCTTTACAGAAAAAGGTTTCTGACCCCGATCTAGTCCAACTGCTTGACAGGTGAGCAAATTAAAGTTTGGTCAAGTTCTGGATCCAAAGACAAAACATAGTTATAGAAAGATGCAAGTGGCCATTATGAAGCGGCCAAAGGGACCAAAACAATGAACAATAAACGAAAGATTGATGATACAAGCCGAATGTCTTCCTCCAATGGCAGAGGGTAGTGTGTTACACAAGAGATAAGGACAAAGGAATTAGGAAAGCCTTGGGGCACCCTGCATTCGTTTGCACGAAAGTGATACTCTCCTAATCTGGGATCCCAACAGCAAGGGGCTGAAGAGGAGGATTTGGGAAGTGGGCAAACGACATCAGAAATGGCTTGAGATTCTTCATGCTGATAAGATTTCAGGAAACTTACATTGAAATTCACTGGAGGAAATGGAGGTGGACATTAGAAACGCTTTAGTGGGCCTTTTCAAACAGTAGGAGTTCTGGAAGGGGCAAAGCAATGCTGCAACCAGGGGAGGGAAACCTGGGACCCATTAGAACTTCCAATCAAATGCAACACTAGCGTTGGACAACCCTAAAGCTCTTGCGACACAGAAGCTTGGTTTAGAATAGCCAGCATTGTTCTGAGAACTTGGCCCATGGTGATGGGCTCACGTCCTGGCAGGAGGTCAAGTAAGAGCAAAATAAGTGTGGAGTTGGCCGCCTGTCCACTTTTGGAGGGTTTAGACAATGTTCTGTGGTGGGGGTGGGGCAGGGAGCAAGCTCATCATCCTTCAGTTTATACAAGGGGGACTACCTTTGCCTGGGAAATGGCTGGTGCTGCGCAGTAAATATTTCAAGCCCAAGCATGAATGGGGAGAGAAGAAACTACCCAAAGATCATAGCTGCTGGCCATCAGCCAGGTGGGAACATTGATTGCTCTCTGGGAAGGGCCCCAAGCGGTTAAAAGAGACAATTGAATTGGATGAACAGGCAGGATTTACCCTGGAAATTCAGATTATTGACAACACATAGTATGTGTAACGCTGGGTCAGTGGAGTCGGGAGGGTTTAACTCAGTGGTCAGCGGCGTGAGTTGGCAGTCAGCCTGCCCAGCATTACATCTCAAGCCTGCTACTTGAACTCCTGGGCAAGTTACTGAACCTCTCAAGCCTCACTGTCTTCTTCTGTAATAATGATAATAATATTAAAAAGGATGATAAGTATAGCACCTACATGTGAGCTGCTGTATTTAAATGAGATTATCAATGAAAAGTTCTTGGGAGATCTGAGCATTAGTAAGATCTCATTGAACACCCCCTGTTTACTGTTGGCTGCATTGTTATAGCATATTAACAAAGAAATGGATCTGAGTGCAGATAATTCTGGATTGGAGGTCCAACTTCACCACAGAGTAGCCTTGTAACCAGGAGTAAATTTTGTCAATTCTTCGAGTTTCGGTTTTTTTACCTATGAAATAGTAATAACAGTATAGTATGAATCTCAAGGGGCTGTTGTGTGGTTTTAGTGAGAACATGAAGTATTCAGGAGACTTTCCAGCATTTAGATGCTATTATTATTATTATTACTATTATTCATGGGTTCCCTCATTGCCAAAAAATATTCTGAAGATGGGCTGAAACACAAGGAGCCTCATACAAGATGCATACTTGGCACACAGTATGAAGAATTTTCACATAAATGATTTGGTCAAATGGTAGTAAAAATAAGTTTGGGTTGTCACGAAATTCCTCTTCTAAGTTAGGGAGTCAAGAGGCAGACTCAAGGAAGATGGTGGAGGATGGTCTCAGTCGGCACCCCACCGGCCCAGGGACTGCCTCCTGCCCCGGAACCCTCCGCGCTGAGCCCAGAGGGCAGTGTGTGTCCCCGCTCCTTCGAGTCTCCCCTGCAGAATCCCCGGAATTCTTGCCTCTTGTTTTCGCTTCCTGCCAAACTATGTTACTCTTGTTTCCTGTCGGGCTTCTCAACATTTGAACACCCGGCTACAATACCGCTTCACGTTCCAGGTAAAATTTAAATGCCCGTCTCATCCTCTTTATCAGCAAGAAGAGAGACACAATGGCCTCTGGAGAGGAAAGGGCTATTTAATATCTGGCCCAATCTCTCTCCTTAGTTGGCAGGGCTGGACTCCATTTCCTACCATTAACAGATTTGTTTGCTTATCTGATATTGCCCAGATTACATTACCGGGCATCCACGGTGATGGGGCCTGACAAACCTGCTCTCCCTATTACTTGCTACCCACAACCTTTCACTTCTGCTGACTCCTCCACAATGAACAGAAGGCAGCCTATCTGCTGGGATCAGGAATTACAAGAACATGTGTTATAGATATCAGTGGTGCATCGTGGAGCATAAATCGTGATAGGCCGAGGTGTTGCTTCCGCTCATTTTCTTAAGAACTGAGGGTCTCTTCTCTCAAATGAATCAGACTGGAAAGTTTGGCTTCCCTCCTGCTTCCCCATCTGTCCAAATAGGTGGTCCACGATGGAATAAATAACATTTGTAACTCAAGCCCTGTATTTGTAGGCTCTTTCCTATGAATCTCTGGGATCCACGGGATCACGCCACCCAACCTTTTCATTTTACTGCTGAGGGCGTCAAGAGGTATGTTGACAGCTGGGTTCTTGCTGAGCCCAGAGAAGAGTCAGGTGTCCTGACTCAGGTCACCATTCTTTCCTCCTTACAGCCGCTGTCACTTTATATACTGATGGCTGGCAGGGATTCTCCTTGGGGCCTTTCCTGCATGTTCTATGCAGCCAGGCCTCATTTCGGATGAGCCCACCCCGTCTTCTTACCCTTGAGTCCTGGCTAGTCTTCGGTCTTCTCTGTGCGTGCCATCCTCTGCAGACCTGAAGATGTCCCCCAGTAGGTTGCGATCAGGACAGATGCTTATTTGGGGTGAGGAACTGGGTTGTACAGTGTGGAGGGAGGAGTCACTGCCTGCTTTCTCAGCTTCAGTAGGACCCAGAACACAAGTCCCAATAAGAAGGCTGACTCTGAGTGGGGTCACAAACCAAGCCGGACTTAGGCCCGGAGGCCCACCTACCAACCACCTCTCCAGCAGGCAGAGTCCTGTAGGGCCAGTCGTAGGAGAGCCCAGATGCCCTTCACCCATGGTCACGGTAGGCTGAGTCAGGAGGTGAATGTCAGGATTGTGTCTCAGAAAACACTGATATTGGACTGCGCTAATCTGTACGAAGCGGGGAGCCGAAGGCAGGCGCCCTGAGGGAATGTTGGGAACCAAGATTCGAAAGGCTGTCAGAAAGCCAGACTAGAGATCCTGGGGAATGTTTCTGTGAGCAGAATTGTTCTGTCTCCGCCAAGACGACGTGGAAGTGTCACTTCACCTTCCCCACAGTTCCTTGAGGGAGGTGTTACTCTCCCCATTGTGAAGGCAAGAAACTGAGACTTGGAGAAGTTATTTGCCAAAGTCAAAGCTAGTAAATGTTAGAGTCAAGGCTAGAATGCAGGTCTTCTGACTCCAAACTCATGTTCTGCCCAGGTGCACACGTAGCCTTTTAGAAAAGTCCATCTGCGTTCGCTAGATAACTCTCACTACCACACGCAGTGTGGCATTCTGAATCGTGCAGTCGAACATGCGATCCTAGGACTGGGCAGGTATCACTGAGCATGAGGTCAACTCTACACACATTGATTTCCTTTGCCACTGCGGTACTCAAATCATCCCCTGAAGAAGGGTCTCAGGGACTTCGATGGGAACAGAGAGAGGACGGGCACAGGTGCCCTGCTGTCTGCACTCGACCCCCAGTCCTCTTCCCATGGTCCCTTTGATCAGGGCTGCTCCATTTCTGTGGGTCGGGATCGTGTGTTTGAAAAAGGCCTCAACAATGCCTGTACCTCTAGATGATCCAGCCTCTGGTTCAACACCTTGCATGAAAGGAAAGTCACAAGCTAGATGAGCTCCAGAATCCTCTAGAGCTAGCAGATGAAGATGTCTGGGTGTTGCCCTTAAAATTGTCTTCTGGGTGAAAGAGACCTGCAACACCTACGAAAGCCTGATGACCTGAAGCTAGTACAACCATAGAAGTTAACCGTTGATTTAGAAGTTCCTCAAATTTTTAAAATACTTACATTAGAACCATTGTACATATGGTCCAGCAACCTGACTTTAACAGAGACCTCAGCAGAGACTGTTGTGAGACAAATAAGACAGTATCTCTGATGTCACCCTCAAAAGACCAAAGAAGGTCACCCCCAAATCACAGCTAGTGATCTGTCAGACACCAACTTATCTCAAGTTTTTAATAGTGATGCTATTTAGGGAACACTTAAGATCTTGCTTCCTAGCAATGTTGTCAGTTTGGCCCAAATAAATTCTTACAAAAAATTTTTTAAAAATTAAACCAAAACAAGTGATGCTATTTATACTCTTGGCTGTCATCACCTCTTGACATAACAAGTTCAGTGAGTCGCCACCACCTATGCACTTTCTTTTCTCTGTCCTATATTTACCTCTTGCACTTTCCAGGGGTAACCCCTAGGTGTTGTGTGTGGATAAACAAGATCAACCTGATGTGGCTGAAGGACCAGCTGAACAAATCATTCTTGAACTGACAGTCCTGACAGTGGCATTATTGGAAATGCACATGGGCTCAAGTTCTCAGTCTCCTAAAACCCTTTCTCTCACCAGTGTTCTGAAATCTTGGGCACGCAAAGCCATTTTTCTATTTCTTAGACAGCTAAGCACCTGGAGATTTCTGAGAGGTGGGAGAAGTTGTTTCCCCTCTTTTACCCGGGTTCCTTCACATATCCTTGTCTTATCACTCTAGCCAACTCTATGTAAAATTTAGAGAAATGCAAATAATCTATTCTCTTTCAATATTGTGAGCCCAGAAGATTTCCATTCTGACCTGACCATCTCTGCACAAGTTGTTGGTAATTCCAGAACCTCTTTCATGCCATCAAAAATTATCTACTACAGATGCACCCCAGTTAACAGGCATTATGGGGGAATATGTCACAGCTCTG